>CM067855.1:81832843-82382855 GCA_034642435.1 Megalocaria dilatata | reverse complement strand
GCTCGTTCTAATGTTTATTTTATTTCTTTATTAAATATTTCAGTTGAGTCATTCATCAATGATTCAATTAAATTGCTGATTCTGATGATTCTTCTGTTTTTCAGTATAATGTGATTCATCTATTGCCACAATCATATATCCTGTATCTGACTTTGTGAATAAAAATTATTTTGATCTACTTTCTTTTTTAATTCAATAACTATCTGTTCAATATTACCTTTATGTTTACTTGCACAAAATTACTTTTCAATAATTCCTTTGAAATTTAGTCTGAGAGTGATGTGGGGAGTTTCTCAATGGTTGTTCTGATTTTTCACCTAAATTTCCTGGGTCTTTAACTTGAAAGCTTCTTCTGATATTTATATTTATACCCATTTTTTCGGAATTTCTTTGTTATATTCCTGAAAAATCCGTGGTGGAGAGTTAGAAGTTATCAAAAAATTGGTGGAAAATATTTTATTTTATTCTCTATAATGTTTCATTTTGAATTTTATTAGGTTATCGAGTTTACTTTTGGTCTGAAATGTATTATATATAATTCGATGAAATTCTATTGGATGTAGTCTAAATAGGAGCTCGGTGTTAATTCCCTTAATATAGATATTGACTGAGTTCCCTTTGGTGTATAGGATTTCTCTTTCCACTAAAATCCATCTTCTCCTTTTTTTTTTCGTTTTTTGTGCATCTGGGTGTTCTTGTCCGTTTTCAAGTTTTTGTGGTTTGGTCATTACCTCAATTGTAACATCTGTTGGGGGGAAACTATACCATATTATGACGAAAAAAATTTTAACATAAATAGGGGTTAATACTTGATAGAAGTTATATAAAATTATTTAAATATTTTAATATTAGCCTTCTATAAATTTAATTCAAAAAAATTATAATTAATAATTATAACTTCAAGAATTAAATTAGAATAATCTCATATAAGTAGCACTTATATTAAACGACATACAAAATAAACATTAATTATAAGACAACCAAATGATATAACAAAATCCAATAAATAAAAATTGTTAACCAAAATCCTATAAATTAAATATTTTGAATAGACAAAATTTTGTTTCCGCCGATCGATCTTATGAAAACAAATATCTTTCAAAAATCTTCAACATTATCTTAAGAATTTCATCATAAAACTATCTTATTTAGAATATTCAATATCATTGGATATCTAACTAAGTTACTTTCTATAAAATCTCAAGATATGTAAAAACATTACTGAAAAACAAGTTTTAAGAGAGACTTAGCTTCATCAGTATTCAAATAATTCATATTCAATAAAATATAATATCAATCAACAAAAATATTTACTCACCCTTCAACAAATTAGAAAACTTCTGGTAAATGAATACTGAAAAATTTAAATGGAGTTTAAATGGAGGTTAAGTACAAATAAATAATTCTGTGGTTTACCCCTGCTCTGTTATAGCACAAGGACTATCTGTATACAGAATGTTAAGGAAACCAAATAATTATATATTATGAATAAAATAACATAAATAGAGGTTAATACTTGATAGGAAATTATCTAAATATTTTAATATTAGCCTTCTACATATTTAATTTCAAAAAATTATATTCAATAATTATAACTTCAAGAATGAAATTAAAATATAAAAATCAATAAAAAATATTATTTCTCTCTTAAAACTTGTTTTTCAGAAAGGTTTTACATATCATGAGATTTTATAGATAGTATCTTAGTTAGATATCCAATAATATTGAATATTCTAAATAAGATAGTTTTATGATGAAATTCTTAAGATTATGTAAAACATTTTTGGAAGATATTTGTTTTCATAAGATTGATCAGCAGAAACAAAATTTTGTCTATTCAAAATATTTAATTTATAGGATTTTGGTTAACAATTTTTATTTATTGGATTTTGTTATTTCATTTGGATGTCTTATAATGAATGTCTATTTTATATGTCGTTTGATATAATTGGTACTTATATGACATTATTTTAATTTAATTCTTGAAGTTAAAATTATTAAATATAATTTTTTGAAATTAAATATGTAGAAGGCTAATATTAAAATATTTAAATGAAAAAAGTTTTGTGGAATGAATGGTAGCGAAGTGTTTTAGTTTAAAATAAATTTCTGTTAAGTTAATTCAGAGAGAACAAAATATCTTAATCGAAATCTTCTGTTTGTTTAAGCTGAAATATAGATATTAATTTGAAATGTCTTTCTTATTTATAAATAAACAATCAAAATCGAAAGCAGAAGTATCTCAATAATTTTAAGGAACACCTAGGAATATATCGAAATCATTAAATGAATAATTAAGTTATGGATTTCATTTCTTTTTCTGTTTTTTATCTCTTAAGTTCATGACATCGTGTGCTGCGGTTATTAGCCATTGTTATTTTTATTTTAAATATTTACTCATTTGAAATAAGAAAATTTCATGAATTCAGGAAATGAATTATACGTTTAATGCAAGCAATCTCTTCATTTCCATCACAATAAAACTGTTAATTCATTGGCTAAACTTGTTTATAAAAAGGTGGAGTTTTAAATAAGATATCATCTGATAAGAATGACAGTTAAATCTATCGTTTTCTAATACTCGATTGCTACTTAAAATTATTCATTTCATGAATTAATTTATTCAACCTCAAAAGTTGGTTCGTTCTATTCCAAGCAGTTTCTATCAACACTGAAAAAAATGTTTTTTTTTATAATTCCACAATACGACGATGTTCAAATAATTAATTCGGCTGATCCCTACCAAAAATCATTAATAAGGAGTATGAGCTATGGTAATAGAAAGTTATAAAAATCGAGACAGTGAACATACATCTGTATAACAATTCTATACTGTATAACAATTCTATAGTTTAACAAACTCGATAAGGTTTTGTTGGTCATAGAGGCAAGTTGCAGACATGCGCACGTTTCGAACTGATTGCTTTTCATCAGTGATGCTACTGACTCCAAACCTGAAAATATTGAGAATACATTTCGTTACTTGAATCAACTCGTAAAGGTATGTCTTGTATGCAAAATATATATTTTGCATACTATAGATGACGCTAATGTATTATTAGTACATAAGTGTCTCTGTGTATATCAAATGTAGATACTTGACAGATTTGGAGTCACTGGTATACATTTCACTGACGAAAACCAATAAGTTTGAAACGTGCTCATGTCTGTTATGTTACACTGCCTCGATTTCTAGAACTTTCTATTACCATAGCTCATACTTCTCATTAATAACAGAATGATTGTAAAGAAAACTTTTATACTATTCTTCTTTGTAATTTAAGCTTCGCATCAAATATTGACTGGAAAAGCACTAACAGCAATTCAGTTGATTATACAAAGTGGGCCGACGAAAACTTCACACCCATATTTTAATTCCTTATTACTATATTATGAAACTGTGGAAATTAGCGCTTGGGCCTATTCTGATTTCTGATTCAAGAGGAAATGATTTTTTTGGTTCATTAATTCCCTACCTAGAAGGGGCATATTAACCTGGATTTGAATAGAAGTGAAGGGTGTATCGATACCTCATTCTTGGGCGTCTGTTCCAAGGAACAGCGTGCTAACGTTTCGCCCATATGTGTGTAATTTTCGAATTTTGAGCCGAAAGTTATTAAGATGGATTCATTTATAAACAATTCTAGGTCACAGGTAATTCTGCTTGGCCGTTGCTAGGCAACGTTTGGAGTCTAAATATCACGGCTGAGTTCGTTAATGAGAAAAAGCGGTTTGATATTATATATAATATAATTAGAACTGATTATAACTATGAAACAATTGAGCTATTTTCTTCTATATTTGAACCTAGGTACTATATATAGGCTCCAAACGTACTAGCAAAATTTTCAGTCTTCAGGTCTATCAGTTCGAAGTTTAGCTTATTAACTTCCAGTCGCGTCGTTATGTGGAATCTTAATGCTAAATTTAAAATCGACCTCCTGCTCAGTGAGTCGATCCTAGTCGTTCGAGAACATTTTCGGCTCAGAACTCGAAAGTTACAAACATTTCTGCCACTGAAAAGTCAAAAACAATGGTTTTTGAAATTTTAGAGCTATTCTTCTGAATAAACAGAACTTTTCATGATTTTTGCCGAAAAATTCAAGAGTTTAGGGACAGACCAGCAGGACAGAATTACTTTTGACCTCGGATTCTTCATCCTTGAGTCTCAGCTAGTCGTTTAAGACTATTTTCGGCTCAGAATTAGAATATAATTAATACTTGGAATTTCAGAAAAATTTTTATTCGAAAAACTTTTAGAATTAAATTAATGTCTACAATAAGCACCGCTTATATATAATGAACGAATATAATCAAAACTCAATATAAAATGTCAAATAGAATAAATAAACCAACAAATATAAAAAAAGTCATTTAGAATCAATAAATAAATATTTGAAGGAGACAAAATTTTGTTTCTGATCTTACCATAATGAAACCAATTCCTTTTCAAAAACATAGAACACAACTTGAGGATTTGTTCTAATTCAATTCTAAAAGTTTTTTGAATAAAAATTTTTTTCGAAATTGAAATTGTAGAAGACTAACAGATTAAATCTGTTTGATATTCAAATTTTGTTATATTTCTTCTATCAAGTAAAAAGCTTTTTTCTATTTTATTTTATACATAATATATAATTATATTTAGGCTTGAATAAATCTCATTATGGAATGTCAATGGTTTAAAGAAAACTCTATAATACAGTTTTCTGTATTATAGAGTCTGTATTACTCTATTTACAGTTTTCTGTGATTTTGTGACTAACATAGACTATCTGGATTTTTAAAGTTAGTCTGTTTTAAACAAGCTCCGGTTTATATTCTAAGGTAAGATATACTGATTGTTAGTTGATTTTGATATTTTAAATATTATCTAGGGCTGATGAAGAGATTATCCGAATTCTAATTGTTTTTTGAAGATATAGTGCATGTTTTGAGAGATTTTTGAATGAACTTATTTGAATATTTAAATATACAAAATATTTCAAATAAATTATATTTTTCGAGAAATCCTCAAGTTGTGTTTTATGTTCTTGAAAAGGAATTAGTTTCATTATGGTAAGATCAGAAACAAAAGTTTGTCTCCTTCAAATGTTTATTTATTGATTTTAAATGACTTTTTTATATTTGTTGGTTTATTTATTCTATTTGACATTGTATATTGAGTGTTGATTATATACGTCTATTAAATATAAGTGGTGCTTATTGTAGACATTAATTTAATACTTGGAAGAAACAATAGCATGCTATTGGCATAAACAAGTGCGTACAAATAGGCCCATTGTGTATTTTCCATAAATACGCATACAAACATTTAATTTTCTGCAATGGTATGTATGAAATACCCTGAGAATACCAATAACAAAATATATTCCTATTTAGAACCGTTAAGGTAAAAGAAACGAACGCTCATCAGAAAAATAGATTTGAAAATCTTGTAGTTCTGAATAATGTCATTGATTTCAGTGGCAACCTAACAGAACTGAAGTGAACGATCGGAATCTTTCTTATCAAGTTCTTGGAACAATCGCACTCTGTTGATCTCTTTTAATTTTTTAATGTTGTGTAAAGATTTCCTAGATTTTTGCAAGTGAATTATTTTATACAATCGGACATTTTCCTTGGACATCGGATATATTGCTTCACTACACATAACAGCACTTCCCCTATTTCGTCTCTTTCATGTACCCCTTTTTCATTTATGACCATATCGCATTACCGTGGCTAATTAATTGGAAAAGAAGAGTGGAAATTTTTTTTATTCGTTGAATAAAGCCTCCGTTATTCTCGCGCGGTCGTTGAATTCTGAGAACAAAATTCCTCCTTCTTCTAGGGAATATACTAGTTCAAATGAAATAAATTTAGTGGACATTTGATTTCAAATATCGAAAAAGAATTATACTGTGAAACCACTATGTAATTCAATCAAAAAAAAAAAAAAACAAATCAAAATTTATAAGGAAAAGTATGTTTCTACTTAGGTACCCGTAAAGAATTTTCAATATCCTACAACACGCATTCGCAAATAAATATCTGTCAAAACTGTTTAGTATTCAATGTTTTGCCATTGTCATTGTTTAACTACAAAGTTCCTGGCTTACCTTTCTGAAATCATAATTGCATAACGATTATTATTATGCATAAAGACGATTTTTATTTTTTTGCAATAACCGCACGTCGGTTGAAAAAAGACAAGATATCAAATTTCCCCCAAAATAAATGGTGATCTAAAATATATTTTTTGTTTTCAGGTGAAGCAGTGGCATACCATATTTTTTCACAAAATATCCACTCCATAACCCGTACGGACGCCACTTGTTAAAAAATTAAAAAACCTTCTACATCAAGAAATATCTGTTGATGCTAAGAGCGCGTGTGTCAAATTTCAAAAAAATTTCTGGAACGTTACCAAAGTTTTAATAAAAAAACAATTTTTTTCATAAAACTCTAACATCCTGTAGCTCAAAATTTAAGAGGTTTAGGACATATGTTGATGAAAACTTTTCATCTTAAAATACCCCCAGGATTCACACTCTCAAGGATCAGCATCCAATTATGAAACATCCTGTATAGTAAATGAACGAAATAATAAATTACTTAGTTTTATATCACTTTTCATTAACTACAGTGACTCGAGTTTCGTAGTGTTACTATATTTTCAAACTGAGTAACACAACGGAACTCGAGTTTCAAAGTGAGTAACACTAGTAACACTACGAAACTCGATTTACTGTTTGTTCCATTAATGAAAAATTGAAGAGAACTAAGTAAATTTTTTTTTCATTCGATTTGAAAATGAGTTGTCGCAAAGTAACCGACCACTCCATCCAATATTATATATTAATCAAATTTATATTTTGCGTTTTTTATTTTCTCACAAGCTCACAATATATTTTTATTATATTTTAATTTGGACTGTACCTACTTTAATAGGCTTTGGCGGTTTGAAGTAAATATAGAATTGACACTTTGTTTGGAGTTAACTAACTCCTTACATTCAGTCTCGTAGTCTTCATTTTCCGGCTTCAAGTTCTTATGAATGAAGGTATTTAAATCGTTACTTGAAAGTTTTTGTGGAGAATGTGCTGTAACGTTAAAGAACGCTTCACTGTTGATTTGAATTTCAATCGCTAAGAAATGCTCAAATAATATGATTACACTAAGACCATTAAGAAGTTTGAAGTTTCCGCAATGAAAGTCGACGTTGTTATCGCATGCGTTGTAGAGTTGTTGCATTGTTTTCAAGAAGTGTAGAATTTCCCAGATTTCTGTTATTCGTATTCTGAGGTTGCACGAAAACACAACTTGTGGTATTTTTCTCGAATTAAGGTACCTAATCCATAAAAATTGTGGAATATTGAATTTTTATTGTTTCTTATAAGACGTCTAATCAGAAGCTGGTAAGTACTACGTAGATCCTATTCAATATTTTTTGCCTTTATGAATGCTTATTATTATTGAATTATTCAATTCTCTGCAGGTTATATAGGTTAACATGTTGCTTATATGATATTATGCATTTAATATCCCTTCTCATGCTCATTATCAA
This sequence comes from Megalocaria dilatata, assembly GCA_034642435.1. NCBI lineage: Eukaryota > Metazoa > Arthropoda > Insecta > Coleoptera > Coccinellidae > Megalocaria > Megalocaria dilatata. Next base: position 82,375,306 of record CM067855.1, on the reverse strand, counting down.
ATTACGTGCCCTTATTCCTATGTTCTGGATGTTTCGTCTGATATTTATCACCTTGTAAATAATTTTAATAATGTCTAGATTCACTGGGAGTGAGATCAAGTATTGCAAGCACTATCTTATAGATTTCAAATTTACAGTCCTAGTATCGGATGATCTTAGTACTGGATGATCTTAGTACTGGATGATCATAGAACTGGACAATCTTGGTTCGTTACCTTCTTTTTGCTGAAGTACCTTTTTGGTTGGATTATTTCAATCTTCCTTATGCCGCATTTAGAATATCTTATTATTGAATAGTTCCGGATGCTCTTTTGGTCATTTGGAACAAATTGAAACTGAAGATCTACTGATTATATGCAGAATAGTAACTATTATTGAAGAAAGCATTATCACTCCGACACCTTGGAAACAATATTCCAGGAAAACGTCAAAGATAAGTCCTTATATAAGCTGGAACGTTTAGTTTCAGTTCCTTTAATTTTTTTATCATAGCCTTCGCTGTGGCGATTTGGTTTCAGTGCTATATTTTTAGATTGATTTTCTGTAAATTTTCTATATTTTCTATAGATTTCTTTATAAATTGGAGTGTTACACGATATTTGAGATTTTTATATGTCGACTTCAACGGAAACATACTTATTCTGAGATATTTTCATTAAATTTTTCAATATTTGATTTTGTCAGAAGATGAACGAAAGTTCCGAATTGCAATAATATGATATCATTCAACAACAATGTTTGATAGTAAACACATAGTAATTTTTCATATATAAATCATGTGAAGATTCAAGGAATAGTTCCGTTTTTCATATTTAAAATAAAATACAGTTACATTTCAAATGGCCAATTTACATTACACTGTTGTAACATCCTGGAAAACCAGAATGGTATCCCCGTGTTGTGAATCTTGTTACACTTTAAATTCGCCGTTGACATTCGATAATTTTGAAATATTGACGTACAGGTTCATCTGTGGTAAAATTTGTCAGGTATTAATTGCAGGAATCCTAGGTACGCAAGGAGCGTTAATTTCGAGAAATAACTACGTAATTTTGTTATCTTTACTGAAAGGATCATATATTGGATGGAGTAGTCCGTTACTTTGTGATAGTTCATTTTAATGTAATGAAATGAGAAATTACTTTGTTTTCTATCATTTTTTATTATAACTGATATACAGTGACTCGAGTTTCGTAGTGTTTACTACATTTTCAAACTGAATAAACAAATTAGATCTCAACTATTATATATGCTAATTGTAGGCTTCGGCAGAGATTCTAAGAGAGGGGTTTTCCAAAGTTCTGTCTGTTCGTTTAGTATTATAGTTTTATTAGTGGTACGTGCCTCTTATATTTCTCAATTTCTAAGGATTCCAGGATGTCAAGTTTTTTTCCTTTTGCTTCCACGTGCAAGATAACAAGGTTGTTCAATTCTGGGAACGTGTGATCTGTATTTTCTGGACTTTAATTAAGAGTAATAATGAAATTTCCTTTGATATATATAGAAAACCCACATCCACTGATATAACAATACCCAATTTTTCAAACCATCCGATCAATCATAAACTAGCTGCATATAGATCAATGGTACATAGAGCATTTTCAATTTCTCTAGATAATATTACTTTAAAAAGGGAATTGAATACAATCAGACAAATAGCCACAGTTCGAAACAAAATCTGTAAATTCCATCATAAACAAAAAACAAAAGCAACTAATTCGTAAACAAATTTACCCCATTTCCAAATCAGATCATAATAACAATAAATTCATAAAACTAACAAATTTTGGACCAATTTCACGAAAAATAGCTCAAATTTTGTCAAAAATTAACATAGTAACAGCTTTCACACCTTTCCGTAAAATTTCTAATCTCTTTTTTAATCTGAAAGACAAAGAGAACCCACTGAATAATTCTGGAGTCTATAAATTAAGTTGTCAACAGTGTAATAGTGTGTATAAAGGACAAACGGGCCGGCCTTTCCATAAAAGGTACAAAGAGCATCCATCTGCTTTTAGAAACCGGAAGAATAATTCCAATTTTGCGAACCATTTCTTCAATACAGATCACACGTTCCCAGAATTGAATAACCTTGTTATCTTGCACGTGGAAGCGAAAAGGAAAAAACTTGACATCCTGGAATCCATAGAAATTGAAAAATATAAGAGGCACGTACCACTAATAAAACTACTAAACGAACAGACGGAATTTTGGAAAACCCCTCTCTTCGAAGCTCTGCCGAAGCCTACAATCAGCATATATAATAGTTGGATCTAATTTGTTTAATCAGTTTGAAAATGTAGTAAACACTACGAAACTCGAGTCACTGTATATCAGTAATAATAAAAAGTGTTAGAAAACAAAGTAATTTCTTATTTCGTTTCACGAAAGGATCATGTGGATTTTTGATAATTTTCATTTGAATCTGTGTGATAAGTCGTCGGTTTGGTGGAGTTGAATGAGCTAAAACTTGATTTACCGGACTTTCTATAGAAAAATAGAGTATCAATTAATTTTGGATTATTCGAAGGATTGTTTAGACCTGAAGAAAATTATTTAAATTTATATATTTTATGTTTGCTTTAAATTTTGATTCTGGAGTTATTTTGGGCCAAAAAAATCCATATTTTCGAATTAACCAGGAGGCCATCTTCTTTTACTTTCGTAATATTTCCATTGAAGAAAGTGGAAACTGATACCCGGTTGACGACATGAGTCGAATGAAAGGATTTATAATTTCAAGGTATAGCTTGGACCTTCATCAGCGAGGAGCAAGGATCCGAGCACCCCGTTCATGAGTAGACCATCAGCTTGTTGGATTTGTATAATTCAGGCTATATTTGAGGTTTGATCACTATTGAATACAAGGTCAGTGAGTTTTTCATTTTAAACTAGTATAATGAATAATATAGAACAGCTATTGGATAGTTTATTTTCTTAATTATTTTAGAAATTTATGCGAACAGATATCTGAAATCTTAATTTCGATTATTTACTTATTGTACATTTTTAATAAATCATCCGATTTAAAGAAGTTATCAGACTAGCTTTAGTGAACGTATTCTTAAGAGCGCACTAATTTCAATGAACGTACACTTTGTAACATTTTGATAAATCATTTAAGTGACTATATTTCCTTCATCAGATCATAAATATCCCACACCCTGAGTTTAGTGTATCACCTTAACATCCTGCTTAAAGAAGGTGATGCCCATTTAAAACTAAACAGCCGATGATACTGAAACTCTGAAACTGTATGTGACAATCTCCAATAATGATCAGGGATGTAAAGGGAAAAGAGAGATAACACCCCAAGTCAGCGACAAGCTAAGGCGCTCATCGCTTTTTGAAAAGAATGCCCAATTAGCCCTATCGCCAATTAGCCTTCTCACTGGCACTGGGTTATGAGATACCACCTGCACACTGAGATTGGTAAAAAAACTCTGATATCTCTAGGTAACTTGAATCGGCCATAGAAACCACCAAACACATACTCTGCCAAAGCAAAGCGCTGGCGCAAAACAGACTCGCTTATCCAGGCCAGACGATGAAAAAGCCAAGTATCCCAGAAAAATAATCAACTTTGCGAAGGAGATAACCTTCAAGTAAAAAACTTAGTATTATGGTGACGCAGAGAAGACCTTATTAGTTACAGTGCAGAGAAGCTCTTACCAAGCCAAACGAACACAACTAATCGAATCTGAGGTGCCGGAAAATATCAGTCGAATCCATATTCGATAGGTTCGATACTTTTCGTCAAAATTTTTCGTTAGTCCAACGTGTTTATATTACATTTATGCAAATATATTCCTCTTCGCTCAAATTGTAGAAAAGAATATAATGTAAAAATATTAAGAATTACGGGACAATTTCGAAGAATAAATAAAATCTCTCACATTTTACGAAGATGACTAATAATTGCTCAGACACATTGAAAATATTATGAAACTCAAAATACTTTTTTATGGAGAAACGTTATCAGGCTCCTCGCATATCATCTGTATTTAAATATTCAAAAGCCAATGGATATTTCAGGAAACTTCTCAAACAATAAGGCAGCATTTTCAATCCATTGTTCCATCATCAGAAGATTACATATCGACGGATATTATAAGTGTGCCAGGTAGATTCCACCGTTTGCGTGTCAAACTCTGAAATCAACGCTATTTATTATTCTATTATAATGCAGTAGTGATATTTGTCCGTGTAGATCCATATCTGGACATATGCGTGACTTTGTTCCTGTTCTAGATAATGTCAACACAATTAAGATTAATCAAACCGTATATTTTATTTATGTGAACGTGCACTAATGGATTTGATTTCTAATTTTGCGGCTTTCTGTTTGCACGGTATTCGAGTGGACGCCATATTCGAACTAGAAATTTGCGTGATCTCTTTGAAATATGCTCTTTTATCTGAAGAATATATTGTGTAATAAAAAATGGTGCAAATCCTTTTTTCATTCAGGAAATTTATTAGTTTGTTTCTGATCTAATTACTCTGATACGACGTTCAAATAAAACGCTAATTCCTTTTATTGTTATGCTGAATAGAAAAATATATCCATATTTTCTATATCTATACACCTATTATTTGTAACAGTACAAAAATAATTTGAACTTATTCGTGTACCTCCTGACATACAAAATTTTTTTCAAGAATATATTTGAATTTCCACACAAGAAATTCTTGTTTGGACAGTTTGAAAATATGAATACTGTTCAATAATGCTAGTATCCTTTTAATATCACTCTGAAAAATATTATACAACTCCGAGCAGAATTCAGACAATATATATATATATATATATATATATATATATATATAGATATATATATATATATATATATATATAATAATAACAATAATTTTATTTAATCCATTAAGACACTACATGGTGTATAGGATAAGTCATAAGAAATAAAGGAAAAAAAATTGGAAAACTAAACCGCCAAGGGATTCATCAACTGAATTGAATCCCTTTCCCAGAAGAAGTTCCTTGACTTCCCTCTTAAACCCTCTTAAATTCAAGGATTTCAAAGATGAAGGCAAATGGTTGAAAAACTTAATGCAGGGAGAGCATTCGAAATTAAAAGTTTTATGCTTCGGGAGCATCATTATTTGTGCATTCCTAGTAGCATATTCATGGTGACTTGATAATTTCAACCATTCGCCTTCATTTTCCTTGGCATACACTAAACATTTCAAAATATATATACATGGTAAAGTAAGAATACGGTTTTCAACAAAAACTTGCTTACATGACGTTAATGGCCTTAAATTAAATATCGAACGCAAAATTCGCTTCTGTGCTACAAATACTCTGTGAAAATCAGGGCTACTTCCCCACAGCAAGATATTGTACGATATATGGCTATATACTAGGCTACAATAAATATTGAGCACACAGCTCCTTGGTTAATTCATTTTGAGCCTGACAATGGCGAAAAATGACTGGTTTAATTTTTTACACAAAGCATCGACATGGGATGTCCACCTTAAATATCTGTCGACATAAATTCCCAAAAATATAATCGCCTCAGAAGATGTGATCTCATCTAAACCACATCTCAGAGTAAACGAACTGATCTCCTTATTTTTAAGAGCAAAATAAACACAAACAGTCTTCTCAACATTCACCACCAAACTGTTGGCTCGACACCAACTCACAAATTCACGTACAGTATACTCACAGGTCTCCTGGAGTTCCCCAAGACTCCCGTCAGAAACCACTACCGAAGTGTCGTCAGCAAAAAGTGTTATCAAAGAACGGCTGAAATGGGCAGGAAGATCATTAATAAATAAAATAAACAACAACGGTCCCAGCACGGGCCCCTGAGGAACTCCAAGGCCAATACTTTGACTCTTAGAATAACTCTCACCAATTGTAACTGACATAGATCTTTCATTAAGGTAACTACGTAACCAATCCAGGAAAACGCCTCTGAATCCCAAGTTATATCACTTGTCTAGTATAAATTCAAAGGATAGCGTATCCAAAGCCGATGACAAATCAAAAAACAAACCCGCAACAAGTAAGTTTCTATCCAGACACTCATAAACAGATTCAAAAAATTGAACTGACGCTGTCTGGGTTGAGTGTCTGTTTCTAAAGCCATGCTGTGCGCGAGTAATTATACGAAATCCGTTGAGTTAACCCATCATTCTAGAAAGAACTATCTTTTCAAGTACCTTTGAAAACACACTCAAGATAGATATTGGTCGATAATTAGTGATTTCGTGCATATTTCCATTTTTAAACACCGGAATAACTACCGATTTCTTTGAAATATTAGGAAACTTCGCAGTTGCAATAGATATATTGATGAGATGTGCGAAATGTCCACTTATAATTTCATTAGATATTTTCAGCAGTTTAGCAGATATGGAGTTAATACCAACACGTTTTTTATTTTTCAAACTCCTAATAGCATCCTCAACTTCAAATCCAGAGACAGAATAGAAGAAAAATTACTGTTTAACATAGGTGATAATGTACAGGACAGAGACAGTTGGTCTCCATAACGATTTTTCAATTTGAGACCAGCGGCAGTGGGAAAATGCTCGGCAAAAACATTTTCTACATGACTTGGATCAGAACACTCACCATCATCAATATATATGGTGAAATCATTTTCGTTACTTCTCACTCTACCTGTGAGATCTCCCACAAAACGCCAAACCGTTTTATTTCTAGTTAGGGATCTATCTATTACTGAACTGTAGAACTGAGACTTCTTAAAACCATTGACATTCCAGAATGAGAATTATTCAAGCCAAAATATAATTATATATAATGTATTACATAAAATAGAAAAAGGCTTGATAGAAGAAATATAACAAAATTTGAATATCAACACAGATTTAATCTGTTTGTCTTCTACAATTTCAATTTCAAAAAAAAATTTTTATTCAAAAAACTTTTAGAATTAAATTAATGTCTACAATAAGCACCGCTTATATTTAATAGACGCATATAATCAAAACTCAATATACAATGTCAAATGGAATAAATAAACCAACCAATATAAAAAATGCAATTGAGATTGATAAATGAAAATTTGAAGGAGACAAAATTTAATTCTAAAGGTTTTTTGAATAATTTTTTTTTTCAATTAAAATTGTAGAAGACTAACAGATTAAATCTGTTTTGATATTCAAATTTTGTTATATTTCTTCTATCAAGTAAAAAACCTTTTTCTATTTTATTTTATACATAATATATAATTATATTTTGGCTCGAATAATTCTTATTCTGAAATGTCGATGGTTTGAAGAAAACCATAGAATACCTTACTGTTTTCTGTGATTTTGTGATGAACTGACTACCTGGATTTTTGAAGTTAGTCTGTTTCAAACAAGTTCCGAGTTACACTCTAAGGTATGATATACTGATTGTTAGTTGATATTTTGAATGTTATCTAGGGCCGATGAAGAGATTATCCGTATTCTAATTGTTTTTTGAAGATATAGTGCATGTTTTGAGAGATTTTTGAATTAACTTATTTGAATATTTAAATATATTGAATATTTCAAATAAATTATATTTTTTGAGAAATCCTTAAGTTGTGTTATATGATTTTGAAACGGAATTGGTTTCATTATGGTAAGATCAGGAACAAAATTTTGTCTCCTTCAAATATTTATTTATTGATTTTAATTACATTTTTTATATTGGTTGGTTTATTTATTCCATTTGAGAATATATTTTGCATTTTGCATTTCTGAGTCGGTCACTTCTATGTGATCTAAACTTTCAGAATTTTTGTACATGAACTTATTTGTATATAAACAAAATATTGTTTCTGATCTTACAAATATAAAAACTAAATCCTTTTCAGAAATACACAACATAATTTTAAGAACTTCTCAAGAAAAAATAATTTCTTTGAAATATTTAATTTATTCAAATATTTGAATAGGTTACTTCAAGAATCTCCCAAATCATGTATCAAACCCTCAAAAAACAATCAGAATTCAGATAAAGTCTTTATCAGCCCTACTTCACATTTAAAAAATAAAATCAATTAACCATAAATAACTTACCTCTATATATAAATAATCTTACAAACTTTGTGTGATTTTTGTGACGAACATAGAATACCTTGGATTTTAAATTGTGTTCAAACGAGGATGCCACGAGGTCTTAGAGATATGTTATTTATGGTTAATTGATTTTATTTTTTAAATGTGAAGTAGGGCCAATGAAGACCTTATCTGAATTCTGATTGTTTTTTGAGGGTTTGATACATGATTTGGGAGATTCTTGAAGTAACCTATTCAAATATTTGAATAAATTAAATATTTCAAAGAAATTATTTTTTCTTGAGAAGTTCTTAAAATTATGTTGTGTATTTTTGAGAAGGATTTAGTTTTCATAATTTTAAGATCAGAAACAAAATTTTGTCTCTTTCAAATATTTATTTATTAATTCTAATTGACAATTTATATTTGTTGAGTTATTTATTCCATTTGATATAATATGAGTTTTGATTTTATATGTCTATTAAATATAAGCTGCGCTTATACGATATTAATTTAATTCAAAAAGTTTTTGAATAAAATTTGTTGAAATTAAAATTATGGGATACTAACAGATTAAATCTGTTTTCATATCCAAATTTTATAATAATCCTTCTCTCAAGTAAAATACCCCTTCTAATTGAAATTATATAATGTTAATAAACATAAGGAAAAAGGAAATCCACAGAAGCAACAAATAATGCTTGTACGTGGTGGAAAATATGTAATCGATTTAATAATATATCAATGAAAATACTTCATTTAACAAGTCTTACAAATAAGTTCATGTACAAAAATTCTGAAAGGTAAGATCACATAGAAGTGACCGATACAGAAATGCAAAATGCTTATATACAAAAGGATCAAAATATTGAAGAAATGTCAACTAATGTAAAATAAACCATGAGATAAAATCAAAATAATTCAGAAGTCAAAATATGACGGAAGTCTCAAAGATGTGTATACATAAAATCAATCCTATGGGATAAGAAACAACATCAACTTAAAGTTAAAACGCGCACAAAATATCGGGAATGTGCATATATGAAATATAAAATAAATTACAGGAAGTATAAATAAAATCAGGAGTAAAAACAATCATCACACAACAATTATGGATAAAATAATCAAATAGGAGTAAAAATATAATATCAATAAATCAAACTCTGAATATCAAAACAGTTTTAATCTGTTAGTCTTCTGCAATTTTTATTTCAAAAATTTTCAAAAACACTTTTAGAATCAAAATTAACATATAAAATATTTTTATATTATAATATTTAATATGTTTAAATATTTAAATGAGTAACTTCGAAAACTTTCAAAAACATGTTGCACATCCTCAGAAACAATGGGAATTCAGATAAGGTCAGTTCAACTTTACATTTGAAAGATAAAATCAATTAAAAATAAATAAACTTATAATCTTAGCAAAGAATTTCTCGAAACTCTGTGAATGCAATTCAAACTAGGTAGGTACATCTAATATCCAAGGTACTCTATGTTCTATGCTAAACATAGAAATCACACAAAGTTTGTGACCCATTTTATGGCCTTCCTTAAACCATTCGAAACCATATAATAAATTTCTTTATTCAAGAACCTAATATAATTATATATCATATATAAAATAAAATAATAAGAAGCGGTTTTTTTACTTGATAGAAGAATAATTACAAACTTTGAATATCAGAACATATTTAATCATTAGTCTTCTAAAATTTTAATTCACAAAATTTAAAAAAAAAACTTTTGGATCTTATAATGATCACTGCTTATATTTAATAGACGTATAAAATTAAAATTCACTATACAATATCAAATGGAATAAAAAAGCCCAACGAAAATAAATTGTTAATTAAAATTAAGTAATGTTGAATGTTTCGTTCCAAACATAGGTACCTGAACTCGTCAGACAGGCGTGGTACGTATGTTTACAGATTAAATCTGTTTTGATATTCAAAGTTTGTAATTATCCTTCTATCAAGGAAAAAAAACCGCTTCTCATTATTTTATCAATAAATCTATGAAATAATTAAGGTAGTCAGTCCGTGATACTTGAAATTCTAACACATGGAATACATACAAACAACGAAAACACTGCGTACTCAGAGCTTAACCAGCACAGTAAAGGTGGGTACAGCCACAAGCCTGTAATAGAAGCATTCAAACACCACCATAAATTATTTTACGCATTTTTCACGAAGTTGACTTCTCAAGCATTTTTCTGAATTGTGAAAGTGACTTTAAGGAATGCATGTTCTCTGGGGAATTGAACACAGTTGGGACCATAAAATTAATGGATCGCTGGCCTACATTTTGAATGCATATGGTATGAAAAAATTATTTTTATTACGTCTTATATACTCATGTCTCTCGGGGGAGCCTGACCCCTAGAGAGCGCGTCCCCAGGTGGCGGATCGGGGAATGCCTCCCAGATATGAGTGGTAGGAGGGAAATCAAATACCTCCCGTGGACCAACAGGTGGGATGGATAAGATTCCGAAGCTGCAGGAGGAAGCAACCTATCTAGAGGAAGAAAACCTTAAATAAATCAACAGGTCCTCCATGTTCGGGGGTTGACGCAATGGGTCTGCTGCCCATTCTTCACAAAAAATTACCTTGCAAATAATCCTAGAAACATAAATTTATCGGAAGGAATAAACGGCAAACGACTATGGCGAAAAAGGATTATGAATTTTGGAACCTGAAACGTGCAAGGGATGGCAAATAAAATCAAGGATATAACAGGGGATCTTGAAAGGCTTAACATTTATGTAGCCGTACTGACGGAAACCAAGAAAAAGGGAAATGGTAGCGAACAAATGGGAAGCTTCATCCATCTGTTCAGTGGAGTGCCAAAAAATCAAAGAGGAGCCAAGGGAGTCTCCCTTCTAATACACAAAAAACTGAAACCCAAACTTACAAGTTGGGAGGCAATCAATGAGAGAATCGTCACTGCTAACCTTCAATTGAGGGGACACAGAGTCTCTATTATGGGAGTATGCCCCTACCAACGACGCATCCCAGGGAGAGAAAGATGAATTTTATGAACGTCTGGATGAAGTACACAGCAAATTGGGCCAACAAAGAGAGATAGTGCTTATGGGTGACATGAATGGGAGAACAGGAAGAGCAGCACAAGATCATATTGTTGGACGCTTCGGAGAAAGCACGCTCAATGATAGCGGGGAAAGACTCATTGACTTCTGCCAACGAAATAATTTGAAAATACTTAACGGCTTCTACCAACACAAAGACATCCACAAATATACCTGGCACCAGAATACAAGACAACTTAAATCTATCATTGACTACATTATCATCAAACAAAAGTCAAATTGGAAGATAGAAGATACCAGGGTATATAGGGGAATAGATTGTGGATCAGATCATTTTATGGTAAGAGCGAAAACTGTTATTCCCTTTAAGGCTTCCCAAGAGCCAGAAATGACCGCAGTTAGTGCGAAAGTCAATTCGGAGCTATATAACCTGGAGGCTGACAACACCAGATATCTGTACCAAACCAGATCACATCAGAAACTGGACGAGAATTTTCTTCTTCAAGCCTCTGGAAGTCTGTACGGTCACATAGTAGACTCAATAAGAAAAGCAGCGGAAGAAGCTCTAGGAATACAATGCCCCAAGAAAAAGAACAATACAATTACATGGAACGCGGAACTTCAACGACAGCAAGAAGTAAAACAAGAAGCATATCTTCGATGGCTTAATAGTAAAAAGAATTCCCGATCACGAAGAATACAAGCAAAAACGTAAATATTTCAAACAAATGCGGAAAATCGCGGAAAATAAAAACAAGACTTGGGAAAGAAAATGTAAAGAGCTAGGTACATATATAGGAGGTACAAGATCGTCCAAGGCCTGGAAATTGACAAGAAAACTGAAAAATGAGACGAAAATGCGGGAAATATCCAGCTGATCAACATTAGCAAGTGGAAATCTCACTTTCAGGAAGAACTATCAGAGAGAAGAGAAAAATATACAACCACGTCACCAAGGCAATATCAGGTCCAAGGACCTCCTGTGCATATAAGTGCGGCAATCGTAGCAAAGTTGGCAAAGACGATGAAGAATAACAAGGTGAGCGGTCCGGAAAGAATTCCGGCGGAACTTCTGAAGAATGGCACCCAAAAATTAATGTCTATGCTGGCGAAGCTATTCGACAGGTACATCAATGGTGATGAAATTCCCGAAAGCTGGAAAGAAACGTGGATTACCCCAATACACAAAAAAGTCCCAAAGGACAACTGCAATAATTACTGGTGCATATCAGTCACTAGTACTATGAGTCGGCTTTATGGAAAAGTGCTGAAAACATTAATTGAGGAAGAATATGGCCCCTACGAACTTGAGGAACAGGCTGGCTTTAGAGCAGGACGTTCCTGCACAGACCACATATACACATTGACACAACTTAATGAAAAAAAAGTGGCTCGTGGGCGAGACGTACATCTGGTGTTTGTGGACCTTACTAAAGCTTATGATAATGTGCCCATAAGTAGGCTCTGGAATGTATTGGAACAAACTTCAATAAACAACACAATAATAGATGCCGTACAAGCGTTCTATAAGGATTCAACATCCAAAGTCAAAGTGGGAAATGAAATCTCCGATGGCTTCCCTGTCACGAAAGGATTGCGACAAGGCGATAGTCTCTCCAACTCTATTTAAAATCTACCTAGACCGAGCACTCAAAACCTGGCGAAGATCATGCAAAGATATGGGTATTCCTATTAGCGACGGAAATACGCTATACACATTGCATTTTGCAGATGACTAGGTCATATTTGCTCAGGATAAAGACGATATTGAGTTCATGACCCGAAAGCTTATGGAAGAATACGACAAGTGGGGACTCACAGTGAATATGTCAAAAACCCAGTACATGTGCGTTGGAGGAGAGAATGAAGATCTGATGTTGGAAGGAGGATTGAAGATGAAATCCTGCGAAGACTACGTATACCTTGGAACTGTAATTAACCAAAATGGAAGGACTGATAAAGAAATTCAACAAAGAATAAATAAGGGTAGGAAAATAATCGGAACATTGAATTCAATATTGTGGTCAAAAAAAATCTCTAAACAACAAAAAAGAGATATTTACAACGTTACCCTAACGAGTGTTGTGTTGTACGGTTGCGAGGCCTGGTGGTTGAGTGTGTTACAACAGAATCGTTTCTGGCCTTAGAGATGGATTTCTTGAGAAGGTCAGCTGGAATCTCTAGAATACAGAGAATACGCAATGAACGTATAAGAGAGACTATGGGTGCCGAAACAACAATAATAGATGACATCAAAAAGGCACAACTTACTTGGTACGGACATGTACAGAGGATGCAAGACGAACGTATTCCCAAACAAATGTTGAACTAGATACCCCCTGAACGACTAAAAACAGGCAGACCAAAAACAACTTGGATACAGGGAATACAAAAGGCCATGTCAGAAAGAAATTTGGTACCAGGAGACTGGTTGGACACAGGCCGATGGAAACTAGGAAACGGAAGGCGGTAAACGCTATGAACTCGGAAATATATATACATATATATAAATATATATATATATATATATATATATATATATATATATACATATATATACTCATGTCTTAACCGACTGAGCTGTCCCTTCTCCTTCAATTGATTAATTTCTAACATTCCATAAAATGATTGTCTCAGGTCGAATATGCCCGACTCCTCATACAATCTATCACTACTATAGCGGAGGGGCCTATGCAACATTAATTTTAAGAATCTTCATTATGCCACGTCTAATGGCCACAGGTACGTTTTAGATACCATTTCCATCCTATTAGGAAGTATGTCGAATGACTTTGTACCAGACCATCATAAACTATCTTCTTCTGTTTCAAGTCCAATCTGTTATTCAGTTGACAACTTATATAGAACACTCCTCCACTTCTTCATTAAATAATTTATATGGAAATCCCATCTCGAATGTGAATCTTTAATAACTCCCAAATATTTTATATGTGTTGTTGAAAATATCCTGAACTTATTCTGAATCGTTGGGATCTTAAAGTGTGGCAAAGAAGACTTTTAGTTACAGAAGGGTAAGAAAAATGTTTTGCCTAAATTTAAGGAAAATCTTCTATAATCAAACCAGCCTTTGATCATTTTCATATTTTCTTCTGATTGTTTCCTGACCTCGAGCCAAATTTCCCTAGAATAGAAAATTGCAGTGTCATTGCAAAACTTATTATCTTACCGGACGATCCTATAGAAAACAATTGGTTCACATATATACAGAACAGCATAGGACCCAAACCGTTCCCTGTGGTACTCCACATTCAATTGTCCTTTCACTACTCTTTACATTTCTAATCTTTACTATCTGTCTCCGACCTGTTAAATATGTTTGCAATAACTTGTAAGCGTTTCACCTTATTCCAATGTTCCCTATTGTCTTCAACAGAATGGACTGTCCAACCGTATCAAACGCACTCGATAAATCCACGAAAACTCCTACAGACGGTTTGCCCCCAATCGAGTGCTCTGTATATGCTATCAGTTGATTGTAATATAGCATTTGGGTGTAATTCCCTCCTGGAATCTAAATTGTGTTTCGGAAATATTTGGTGCTTTTTCATGAACGAATTCGGTCGAGTTTTAATCAATTTTTCCATGATTATGCTAAGATTAGTTGTCAACGAAACTGGCCTGTAATTATCCACCTCATCTCTACCTCCATCCTTATAGACAGGAGTTACTACTGATAGCTTTAAGCATGATGGAAAGTGTCCGGTCTCTACGGCATGGTTGAAAATGTGTGTTATCGGTTCAGCGATATACTCGGCTACTAATTTCAATGTTTCACTATTTAAACTGTCAATTCCAGGGGCTCTGTGATTCTTAAGATCTTCTATAATAAGGAGAACTTCTGTTGGGGTTGTCGGTCTCAAGAACATAGATTTTTCATTCATGAATTAATCGAATCTGTGGCTAGATGTTCTCTCAATTTTTCTTGCGAGATTTATTCCTGTGTTTACATAAGTAGTATTGAAAATATACACAATTTTATTCATATCATAAACCATGTTTCCATCCTTATCCTTTATGGAGTTGATTTAAATCTTCCGCCGACTTTCATCAAACATCTCGTTCACATTTCTCCACATATTAGCAGCAGTATTTTTATTCTCACTAATTTCTGTCCTATAGTATTAATCCTGCGTTTTCTGTATCAGCCTATTATTAGTGTTCCTGAAATGCTTGTAATCAACTCCTAAACGTGAATTAACTGGATCGTTTTTTAGTTGTGAACACATACTGTTTTTTTTTTGGTCACTGATTTGACCAAAGAAGTTGAAATCCAGTCCTTCCTTCTTTTCTGATCTTCCCTTATTAATATACAACTTGTGCATTGTTCAGCTTTATACTGCAAACGCACCATAAATCTATTAGCTAAAGTATCCAAGTTATTATCAGATATAATGTCTTGTCAGTTTGTGTACTTAATACTTTCAACAAATTTCTTCTCATTGAGTTGTTTCATGATTTTCATCTTATTCAGCCTTAATTTAGTGTTGCCTCCAATAACTTCCTGTTATGTGATGATCAGTAATGTCTGTTAGAGCCACTACTATTGGGATCGAATATTCGAGATCCCGTGCAGTACAAGGTTCCATAAAAATATTGTCAAGACAATATCAGCGATTGGTAGCCGTACTCTGCCATGACTGTTGAGTAAGTAGTCACTAACCCTGTTGTCATATTCGTTGAGAATGTCAACATTTATATCCCCAACAATGAACTCGTATTTATTATGTTATATTGCCTGGCTGTCCAAATAATCTTGTAGATTCGGATTAAACTGGCCAATGAAACTGGAGGGAGACCTGTGAAGGTTGTGGAAAATTATAGGATTACCAAAAAAATCTACTTCTAGTTTAAGCAATATTGAATCATTAAATTGCACCAACTCGTAATGTTTCTAGATATCTGCCCTTATATATACGACAGTGCCATCGTTCTGATTCAAATCTCCCTCATCATAAAGCATCTTATTCCTTGACAAATTGAATAGAATGTGATCTTGAATTCCTCTTGTTTCTGTGAGAACAATACAGTCAAATTCAAAGTCAAATTGTGAGAAGAAAATTTTGAATTCGTCCAAGTTTCTTCCAATACTTCTGATATTGTTAGGTACGAGTTTAAAGTTACGTGTTTGCTGGTTTACTTTCATGACCTCGTTTGCTTGTTGTACTGTATCCAAGATAAATGTATCCACTTTTGTCAATTCAAAGTTTAGAATATATTCTAATCCATTGTAAATCAGTTCAACAATATAGAAAAAGAAAATCAAACTATATAAAATAGGAACTCAGGCATATTCAAGATATCAGAAGTTCACGTAGACCTTGAAACCAAAATCGCTAACCCATCACAACGAAGACTGTGATAAAAAGATATGAAACTAAAATGCTCTAGCTTGAGCTAGCGATTTTTGTCCGTCCGCACTTGAAACATCCTACTTCGTAAAATGCTTCATAGTGCGCCAAGGAACATATAAATTAAACTTGTCTTTCCTGAATGAATCCAAAATTGTCAACCTGATAGCGAAAATGCAAACTCTTACTCCCTATCTATTCATTTCAACTTTAGAATTAAAAAAGTGGCTCTTATTTACAATATAATACAGTTTTAAAATAAGTCTCAGGTCCGAGATTTACGTAAGGACTTATCTTTCAGGTTCTTTTCTCCAAGGTGTCAGAAAGATAGTGCTTTCTCCAAGAAAAGTTCCTATTCTGCATATAATCAGCAGGTGTTCAATTTCAAATGGTTCCAAGTGACCAGTAGAGCGTCCGGAACCAAGATGGTACGGTAATAAGATACTTTAAATCTGCACAACTAAGATTGTCTAGTATTGAGTTAATCCAAGCACAAAGGCACTTCAGTAAGTTTGTTCAGTTCTATAAACATCAGGTACTAAAATATCCGGTATTAGGATCTCCGGTACAAAGATCTCCAGTACTGTCTTCGGTACTAAGATATCCGGTACAAAGATTGCAAATTTCAAATCTATAAGACAGTGCCTGTGCAACACGTAATTTCACTCCCAGTGACTCTAGATATCACTAAAATTATTTACAAGTTAATAAACATAACATGATCTAGAACACAGGAATAAAAGCACGTTATTTGATGATGAACATGAGAAGGGAATATAAATGCATAATATCATATAAAGCAACATGTTAACCTGTGTAACCTGCAGAGAATGAAATAAATCAAAAACAATAAATGCCATTCACAAAAGCAGAAAATATTCTATCGGGATCGACGTATTATTTACCGCCTTTTGATTAGACATCTTATGAGAAACACTAAAAACTCAATATTCCATGATTTTCATGGAATTAACGTACCTAACGTTAATTCGATGAAAATATCACAATGTGTGTCTTCGTGTTACCCCACAATACGAAAGAGAGAAATCTGGGAAATTCTACGCTTCTTGAAAACAAAGCTACTCTACAGCAATGCGATAATAACGGCGACTTTCATTGCGGCAACTCCAAGCTTCTAATTGGTCTTAGTGGAATCACTTCATTGGAGCATTTCTTAGCGATTGTAATTCAAATTAACAGTGGAGCGTTTCTTATCGTAACAACCTAAATCATGAAAAAAAAACCATTAAAAAAAAGGGGGGACAAAATCACTAACCAAATAAACAGAAAAAAAATAGGCACAAACAATAAAAATGTTCAAAAATTTTATACTTATTCGAGCTTAGTCTACTATCTGTTGGATTCTTTTATTACTCCTGCTTAAGGGGTACCAAGCTTCTTCAAATCAGTCGATAACTTCTCTCCCTCTCCAGTTTTATATTTTATCTGGCTCCCTTCAGCGTTTATTTAAGGCTTCCAAACTACTTCCAATGATCGATTTGGATAATTATCCAAAAAATAATTATTTGGTGTTGGAGGGGCACTATTGTGTCTTGTCCTTGTATCTTTGCGGTGTAAATCATCTACACTATAAACCAGATCATTCACGAAGAGCCAGTTTGTTCTTATGTAGCACCGATTGTTGGTACCTTCTCTAGCCTGATTAAGGTGCTTTCGCAGAATTCTATTTTAATCCCCTTGTTTCTCCGTCAAGTCATAAGCAATGAAAACTTTAGAGCCCTTCAGCCTGCCACAATTCTGAAGAATCTCTTTTTATCTTAATTGACATACCAGTTCAATTTTGATCGGTGTGTTATCAGCTTTACCCAATGAATATAAGTTAATGATGTCTGATTCTGTTATGTTAACAGCCAGTAACCGTCTTATTTCAACACATATGAAAGCAATGGATACTTCTCTGGAATTTCTATTGAGGCCGAAGATTATCAGGTTATTTTTTTCTGCTATCTGTGTCTAAACTCTCAACTTTATTTTTCAACTCGAGATTTTTTTCTCTAGCTCCTGTATCTTATTAGTCAGTGATTCAATTATTAATAGACAACGTGCATCATTAGCTTCAACCGAGTTTTTTAGTTCTCTATTTAATCAAATAACCGCTTTATAGTCACTTCTGATTCATCGCTGTTCATTTTCCCTTGATTTAAACAGTTTGTGCGTGGTTACCCTTAGTTTTATCGATCGTTTATCAATTGCAACTTGTTTCCCATAAGGAACACAGTTTAACGAGGTCAATCGTGATTTCACGTTATATTATTATTCTATAATACAGACATGAACTAGTTTTCTTGAAATTTAACTGTTTATATAGAAAAAAAACTAGATATTATACCAAAAATTCAAGAAGGAAAGGTTTTTAGATAGAGTAAAATCGAGGCATCAAAATCATTGATGATATACTCCCTAAAGATGAAAATTAGATGATAAGTGAATCTACAAAGGTATTAAGATACAGTAAAATCGAGGCATCAACATCAAAGATGATGCACTCACTAAAGATGAAAATTAGATGTTAGGTGAATCTAATGTGTATTCAGATATAGTAAAATCGAGGCATCAGCATTACAGAAGATGTAATGTCATTGAAGATTCAAATTAAATGTATAAATCAATCTAGAGATTTAGGTATAATCAACTGGAGACATTAAAGTTATAGTGAATGTACTCATTAAAGATAACCTTCAGAAGTTTAACGAATCTAGATGAAGAATGTTTGAAAGAGCAGAATACTTAGTATATCCTCAAGCAGGTGGTACAACAAGAATGGCTGATCACAAAAATTAACATGAAAATGAGAGTCACTAAATGACCTTTACGATAGTTATGAATCTGTCCTTGAAGAATACGACACTCTGATTTTGTGACAGACTCATTGATCATATCGTAAATGATCAAACGACCTTGGGTAATTTTAAGAAGTTAGATGACAGAACAGTCAGTAAATGGACTTCTGCATTAGGTTTGTATCTTCAGAGAAGACGAAATCTGCAAAACTATTTCATTAATTCTATGGCAAACTGCAGTGCTACTGATCGTACAGTAAATGATCAATTGATTTCGAGTTATTGTGAGAAGTAAGATGACAAAACGATTATGAGTACAAATAACAATCAAATCGCAGATATTGAAGTAGGTGGTGAAACAGATGTAGGTGGTGAAACAGAATTAATCAATCAATCAACATATCTATGACACAAGAGAATTTTGATAGAGAAGTGAATTTAATAAAACAGATTGCGTTTAACAATGGTTTCATTCCGTTGATTATAAATAAATTATAGAAACGAAAGCAATTTAAACAGTCAATATCGCTTGTATATCCAACAATAGCTTTTGATACAAAATATATTCCTTTAAAGTATTATACAAAGAAAAAAGTCCGAAAAAATAGCAAGATATTTAAAGAAAAAGAGTAACAGCAACATTTCATTCAAAACAAAAAACACTTCAGGAAATTTAATGAGGAATAATAAAGATTTGATCCATAAAAACAAAAACCTGCCCATGTGTATACGTTGGTCAGACAGGTAGATCTTTCGGCACTAGGATACGTGAACACCAGAAAGCATATCTTCATAAAAACGGAAATTCAACATATACTGACCATCTTTTGCAGACAGGACATGATTTTGACAATAACTACAAAATCTTACACCTAGAAAACAAAAACCTCGGGTTGAACTACCTAGAAGCCCTCGACATTAACAGATACAATAAAAAACAGATTCTCCTAAACGACCAGACGTACCTCAATAAATCCCCCATACTTAACCTTTTCTCAAACTTTGTATAATAATAAAAAAACAAATTACTGTAAATTATCACTACCTTCAATTCTATATGTTTTGAATATTTAAAGAACTTAATCTCAAATATGTAGTTAGTTAGTTAGTACCATACTCACCTGAGGAAGTCATGCCATAACGAAACAACTGTTGTGAAATTAAATAAATTAGCAGAAATTAAGGCGTTTTACTTTTAATCATCAAGATGTATTTCCGACAAGTAAAGACCGATACAATCAAAGATTTATTATTCTAAATACATTCATGTTTGAGATAGTTTAGATGAAAACTTTGAAGACTTAGTTATTTTAAACGCACTCATGTTTTAGATTACATTTCGAATGAAAAACTTTAGAGTGTTAGCTTATGCTAAATACATTCACGTCTTAGACAAACTTTTAGATGAAAATCTTAAAGAGCTCTTTATGCCAACTACATACATGTTGCTAGCTAATAGTCTACATGAAAACATTAGGGAAACTGAATACTTCACTACGAGTGATGTATGCCAAGAATTTATTTCTTTGGATAATATAAAATAGAAAGGCCTTTTACTTGATAGAAGAAATATAACAAAATTTGAATATTAAAACAAATTAATATATGTTTATCTTCTACAATTTCAATTTAAAAAATTTTTATTCAAAAAACTTTTAGAATTAAATTAATGTCTAAAACAAGCACCGCTTATATTTAATAGACGTATATAATCTAAACTCAATATACAATGTCAAATGGAATAAATAAACCAAAAGATATACGAAAGTCCCTAAAATTAATAAATAAATATTTAAAGGAGACATAATTTGTTTCTGGTCTTGCCTTCAAAACGCCATTTGCATCTTAAAAACATGAACACACTTAAAGGACCTCTCAAAGAATATAATTTATTTGAAATATTTAATATATTTAAATATTCGAATAAGTAAATTCAGAAATCTCTCAAAGCATGCACTATATCTTCAAAAAACAAATATAGTTTTAAGCAATTCCGTCTTCAGTCCTGAAATATATTCAAAATATCAAAATCAAAAAAACTAACCTATACCAAACAACTCACCACGTGTAAATGAATAATGTTTCGAGACATAGATCATCTTTATAATTCAAGATTTATCTATGCTCTAACAGAATCAAAGAACAGTGTGAGTTATTTTTAAGGCTTACTTAAATTCATTGACATTGCATAATGAGATTTATTGAAGCCAAAATATAATTATATATTATATATATAATTATATATATTATATATAATATAATAAAATTATATTATAATATAATAAAATAATAAAATATAATTCTAAAAGTTTTTTGAATAAAAATTTTTTAAATTAAAATTGTAGAAGATAAACATATATTAATTTGTTTTAATATTCAAATTTTGTTATATTTCTTCTATCAAGTAAAAGGCCTTTCTATTTTATTTTATATATAATATATAATTATATTTTGGCTTCAATAAATCTCATTATGCAATGTCAATGAATTTAAGTAAGCCTTAAAAATAACTCACACTGTTCTTTGATTCTGTTAGAGCATAGATAAATCTTGAATTATAAAGATGATCTATGTCTCGAAACATTATTCATTTACACGTGGTGAGTGGTTTGGTATAGGTTATTTTGAATATATTTCAGGACTGAAGACGGAATTGCTTAAAACTATATTTGTTTTTTGAAGATATAGTGCATGCTTTGAGAGATTTCTGAATTTACTTATTCGAATATTTAAATATATTAAATATTTCAAATAAATTATATTCTTTGAGAGGTCCTTTAAGTGTGTTCATGTTTTTAAGATGCAAATGGCGTTTTGAAGGCAAGACCAGAAACAAATTTTGTCTCCTTTAAATATTTATTTATTAATTTTAGGGACTTTCGTATATCTTTTGGTTTATTTATTCCATTTGACATTGTATATTGAGTTTAGATTATATACGTCTATTAAATATAAGCGGTGCTTGTTTTAGACATTAATTTAATTCTAAAAGTTTTTTGAATAAAAATTTTTTAAATTAAAATTGTAGAAGATAAACATATATTAATTTGTTTTAATATTCAAATCTTTGGATAATGTTCTCCACATTACCGTGGGAAAGAATTCTATTTACCATTACAGTTTGGTTCGATAATAAGCCTGTAGGAGATTGCACTAAGAAGGGTGGCAATCACAAACTGAAGATGATTGACGATCAATTAGATGTGATTTATTGAAGTTTATTTAAGAAGTAACGAAAAGTTGACTGAGACACTTATATCATATAAAAGTATGTCCTGTTTCTAACAAATGGTTAGAATATGTGGAATTACATTTATTATTGAGAAAACTCTTCAAATATTCATAAATTCTATGTAGAAAAGTTCTTCCAGTCTGTCTTATGTAAACTTTAGGGCAATCACCCCAGGTTAACTTATCAACCCCGGATTTATCATCTTTGTGTGTACAGTCTTTATTATTTTTTATAATAATTAAAAATAATAGAGACTGTACACATAAAGATGATACATCGGGGGTTTATAAGTTAACCTGCGATGATTGCCCTAAAGTTTACATAAGACAGACTGGAAGAACTTTCCGACATAGAATTTATGAACAATTGAATAGTTTCCTCAGTAATAAAAGTAATTCCACATATTCTAACCATTTGTTAGAAACAGGACATACTTTCAACCATAATTTTGAAATTCTACATATAGAAAGTAAAAGTTATGCCTTAAACCTGTAAGACTCCCTAGAGATAAATAAACACAATAACATTGAAATATTACTTAACGAACAATTAAATTTAAATAACTCACCTCTGTTAAATATATTCAGAGACCCTTTTTTAAAATTATTCAATGGGCAAGACAGAGGTACATTTCCACAAAGGGAGGGAGTGTAAAAATATGGCTTTGTCTGAGATGTCAATGAATGTTCACGGAAGAAAACTGAGCTACCACTGTGTCAACTATCTGTGATCTTCTGTATGCGCCAACCTACAGATGATATTGTCATTGCAATTCTAACCCTAGTCAAACGCTGTTAGCGTCACTAAGATTTGGTAACTACGAGTTCTTTTAGATGTAGTACAAGATGTGATTTATATGTGCATAGAAGTAAATAAAGAGTTTTATAATTTCAACTGTGTTTTAAATATCCACGCTCTGCCCAGAAATATCATTCCAACAATATTTAAGACGAACAAATTTTCTAAAGTTATCACACCTGGTTTCTATGCACCTTGTTTAAAATCATCGTATACGAATTCCTTATCACTTTAACTCATTAGTCATCAGTGTTAAATTAAACCTGCTAACATACGCCACATGTGCAGACGAATCAACAACCATTTCCTAACTCGAACAACATGACCATTAATAACAACACCATCGAGACGTGTCTATTTGAATATATCGATTATGTCTTAGATTACATGACACCATATTTCATGATAATTCGCGGTGAGGTTTGGCCGCAATGTTTCACCACAAAATGATCATACCGAACATAATCTGACGACATAATAATTGGGCCACTTGGCGCGCAAAACACGATCATTTAATATAGCAGCAGATACGTTGGGTACCGGGTTTTGCTCAACAGGGCACAATGTTACCGCCTGAAGTTGTTCAACAACTGTTCCAGTGCACCACCGTTGTTCGTACGTGTGTGTTTGTTAGGGCGAAATCTCTCTTGTCTGATTACATTTATGGTGTCGGAAACTTCTTCGCAAATAAATTATCTCGGGATTCAGGATTTGGCGAATTTCGTTTGTTAGATTACGCTTTGAATAATTGCAAGAACGTTTCGGCGAGTTTGTGCTTAATGAAATCTCGTACTGCTTCGGTAGAAGATGAAACTGAGCGTTAACAGATAATAAATACAAGTATAAAGTTTTTACTCTAGATTGGCAGACTGAAAATTTGTAACTTTAAGAAATCCTTTCGGAATTATATTAAGTGGAGATAAGTTCGTGCAGTTTTCTTCCTTTCAAAAATTGAAGGTTTATTGTGAAAAATTGGTTATATATTCAAAGTTCAAAGTATTGTTCGTCGCCAGCCTCTACTTGTTTCCATCTTTCTGCAATTGACGGATCTCATCGCGCAAAAAGGCCAGCTCTTTGGCCGCTATCCATGCATCGATCCATTTTTTTAATTCATTGTATTTGGAGAAGTGCGGGTCTGCCAGAACATGTTGCTTCGATCGCAAAAATAGTAATCGGAAGAAGCAATGTCTGTGCTATAGGTGATGTAAGACCTCCCATTTGAGTGAGTTTTAACGGGTGACATGTGCAACAAGTGCCATGCTGAAAAATAACTCTTTCGTATCTGTCGGTGTACTGCGGCCATTTTTCTCGCATTGCTCGGCTCAAACGCATCAACACCATACCCACCTGGTCCCATGAAATACATGGTATAATCTTCTCGCCATGAATATTCGGTTTGAATTGGAGCAATTGTTCAAACATAAAAAAACCGTGTTCGACGTAAGTTGGCTTCAGTTCGTATGGCACCCAATATCATTTCCATTTCAGCCATGGTCATCATAAACATCCACTAAAATATGATGACTTCGTCAGCCTCTTTCTTCATATTGAAGTAAAGCACAATATTCGGTACAAAAGTTGACATATTAAGGGCACAGAGAAACTATGTTGTTTTCACTTCAGCGAAATGACAAATACCGAAAAAAACCTAATGATGATACTTCAAAATGAAAGTGTTGCCAGATGAAACAACAGAATAATAAACTTGTAGCAACATCCGTTACTAAAACGGCACGAACTTACCCCTAATATAATGAAGGGTGATTCATTTAGAGGTACTTTTTGTGGTGGGAATTTAATTGCAGATTGCGCATGCCTTGTCTTAACTGAGTGCCATTTCTGTTCAGTAGTGTTTGACAATTCACAATGGAAAGACTTAGCCCGGCACAGCGTCTACAAATTGTTCCACTTCATTACGAAAATGGGCGTTCTACGAGAAATGTGTATCGGGCAAGCTTGTCAAGAGCCCAACGACTGAAAAGCAAACGATTCGGAAGGTCGGTCGGCTTCATTTCTTGCAATAGCTGAGTTTTGTAAGCTTTTAAAGAAAGGTTCTCACGTAAAATACGCCAAGTTGTTGAAATGACAGGGCAAGCTGTTGAGAACGACTACGAATCGACACTTCACGGTCTTCGCGTACACTCTCTGCTACCGCCCCTATATCAGGAAAATGGCGTCGAATAAAATTGACACGGATGCGTACTCCCAGAAAGACGGGGAATTTAACGATGTAAAAAGTACATATTGTGCTAGAAAAAGGAAGGATTATGTGAAGTGTAGAAAGTGTTAAAATAATTTTCACAGATCATGTCTTGCAGGAGCTTACAGTTTGGAAAAAACACCATGTAAGCATGAGAAGTTAGAAACTCAGGAAAATTCAACAGAACTAAAAGATGTAATCGTCCGGAATAAAATGCTGGAATTGGAAAACAACTAACTCAAACAAGTAATCAAAGAAATAATCGAAAAGAATCAAATCCTGATACAAAACAATATCCTTTCATCAGAAAAAATTGAGTTCCTAGAAGATAACAAAAAAAATGAAATGAAAACATATTTGCAAGCAACACAAAAAACTGAATCGTCAACTGTAAACAAGTCACAAAGAGGTTAAATAATAGTACAAAACAAACTACTGCGGAAACATCCGAAGAAGATAATGAGACATCTGACCTACCACCTATGAACATAGATAAAAGACACAAGGGTAACATGGAAATTGTTTCAAATAATGTCAAAAGTCCAGTTATTTTGATTTCAAAAACAACTTTGGAAGAAGATGAAATAGAACTCTCTCCTAAACCCACATCAAGAAGGCATAAGAAACCAAATGTTTGTACTAGACCATTGGAAGACACAACATTTAAATCTATAAAAGCAGACAAGCAAGAAAAGAAATTATGGCTGTTTATATTCCAAATAAAATCAGATGTAGAGGATGAAGTAATAAAAGACCATGTAAGAAGAAACGTTAATTTAGAAGACAATGAAGTAAATGTGAAACAACTAAACACAAAAAACCAAGAAAATTTGGCCTATAAATGTGTGTTAGTAAGTTTTCCTCTAAAAATGAAGGAGGATATTTACAAAAATGATTTTTGGCTAACAGAAATCAAATATTCAAGATTTGATTTCCAAAGGGAACATTTTTTAGAGAAAAAAAACTAAATAATGGAAAGGAACTTCAAAATGGAAAAATAAGCAAGAACTATGAACAGTTTAGTATATTACACCAAAATATACGCTCGTTGGGAAATGCTAAGGAACTATTAGAAGAAATACTATTATAAGTAAACATGATGACGTCAAAATACTTTGTTTAACAGAGCACTGGAAATCAGAGAAACAGTTAGAATATCATGTAATCAAGAATTTCACATCAAAAACTTTTTTTGTAGAAATATAAAGGAGCATGAGGAGTAGCCATCTATACTAAAATTAAGATGCAAGTCAAAAAAAGAAAAGACATAAGAAGATGTCAAAGAAAGAAAGACATAAGAAGATGTCAAAGAAAAGAAAACTTTAATGTGTAGGGGTTGAGTATAACCTAAATAGTAGTAGACATGTCTGTATTGCAATATATAATGATGGTAATGTGAATTTATTAATGGAGGCTTTAGAATCAATACTACAAATATTGTTCAATGAAAATGTTAAAATCACCCTAGTTGGAGATTTCAATATTAATGAAAAATTCAAGGAAAAAATTGGAACTAGTGAACATGTTGAAAACTTACAGTATACATCGAACTATATACCAACCTACAAGAATAACATCCAATACAGCAGGTGCATTGACAACATTTTTACGAATATTGAGGAACCCTATGAAGGCAGCACTACACAAACCCATATTTCGAATCAGTTAGCGCAGAAGATGAGTATTATAAGAAGAAAAAAACAAGCAAAGAAGACTTAAAAGCATATTTTCTCACAGAAAAACATACAATATTTCAAACAATTACTAAAAGATCAAAATTGAATGAAATTTATGATATAACTAATGACGATGTAAATGCCCATTTTAATATGTTTCTTAGCATATGCCTGCAACAGTTCAACAAAGCTTTTCCGCTGAAAAGAGTGAATATAAAAAAAACAAAGACCATATAATACTTATCCTCCGATTACAGAAATCAAAAGCTCATTAGACATATTATTCGTCCTGAGTACTTATGATGGAAAATAGAAGGAGATACATCGTGAAACTGAAATGGCATACGATCGGTTACTTTTGAAACAGAAATAGGAAAAATATGACACTTGGATTCAAAATTCTGACAACAAGAACAAAACAGTATGGAACCTGATAAACTCACTGGAAAATAGGAACACAAAGAAGACTGAATTAACAGGAGATCAGTTGAAAATAGCAAATGAGAAGAACAACTTCGTTATAACAGCAGAAACTTAACGAAGAATATTCAAGAAGCAGGAAAAGTTGATAATTTCCAAGAAGTAGAAATCTATCTGCTTAAAAAAAATTACTCAACCTGAAACAGAAGAGATCATAAAGTTATTTGAAAACAAACATTCAAGTGGTTATGATGAAGTCTCTAATCATATTATAAAACAAAAATCTGAAGTAATAACGCCATAAATAACATACATCATTAACAACTCCCTAAAATATAGAATCTGCCCAGACAAACTCAAGGTAGCCATCGCAAAACCAATTCATAAAAGAAGTGATATCCTTGATCATAACAATTATAGGCTAATAAGTATTCTACCGAGCTTTTCAAGATTATAGAGATGGCCTATTGCTGGCAAATAATGGAATATTTACTACTGAATAAAATATTCAGCGAGAACCAACATGGATACATTAAAGGAAAATCAATTAAAACTGCAATTTATGAATTCGTCAATAAAGTAGTGGAATCTTTTGGAAACAAAAAGTTATCTATGGGAATTTTTCTGGACTTAACTAAGATATAAGACTGTTTGGATAGAAATAAGTTACTTCAAAAATTAGAACGTTATGGAATTTGAGGACCGGCATTGGAATGGGTTAAGTCATATTTTCTACTCAGAAAACAAATGGTAGAAATGGAAATCAATGAGAAAACTGTAAGATCAAATTTAGAATAATTACTATTAGGCATACCACAGAAAAGTTTTGCGAAACCCTTATTATTCCTAATATATATCAATGACTACAAACCAAATACGGGACGGTGTCCCAAAAGAGTAAATACAGTTAATTATGCCGATGTCACAAATTTATTTCAAGTTAAAAACCTCTTCTCAATGTTATAGAGACTATCTCAGATTACCCTAGATAAGACTGACGAATGGTTCAAAAATAATAACTTACTTCTCAACTGTAAAGAATTGCTTGGTATGTAGATATACCTTTTTAAATTCTTCGGAAGTAATTGATTAAACGTTAACCAATTAGTATGCAAATTCTTGGTTAAGCATACTTCAAATGTGGGTGGAAAAGGGATGTATATTAGACTTTAATGCTTTATTCACAGCCTAAAATACATAAACACAAATTTACAAATTTCAATTATTTCGGTGGTTTCAACACTAAATGCGGCGGACTATCTTCATCGTGAATAGTGAGGTTTTTCGATTTTTTTCACTTTTGAGTTCACTTTTCATAATTTAATATCTAATTACAAATGAATAATGTAGATAGATAATACATTCAATTCCAGGCCTTTAGTGCGTTATGGGTAACGGAAAGAGAGAGAGAGAGAGTTCCTTGGAAGTTTAAAGTGAAAAATGCGATTATAAAATAATTCAAGCGTAGAGATAAAAATGTTTCACCAGTTAAGAGAACTTACTTCTAGAGAATGTGCGTGGGATCAGAACTTGTCTTCAACTGAACTTTCCTAACTGACTGTTAATACAGGGTGATTATTGCGTGACCTGTCTTGCCCAGGGAATGAGTTTAACGGTACCTTTCTGCTAACTGACGAATGAGAGAGTAAGTTTGGGCCCGAAAAGGTAGCCTAGGTAATTCCGATAAGACAATCGTCTTGAAATGGCTGAAACGGTTCTAATGGGTTTCTAGGGATAATCTAAGGGACAAATATCTCAGTTTCCTAACTGGTGTTTAGGCCCTTCTAGGTTTCTAGGAATTAAATGAGATATATTTGAAAGGCCTAAATTGTTGAACTCTGGGTAGGTAATTGTTACGTACCTGCAAAGTGAATTAAAAATTTTTAGTTCAAAGTAAATTTGAAAATAAGTCCCCCAGGGGTGGGTGATTCGTCCGTAAACACAAAATGATAACTTAGGACGATTTGGGATTTTATGAGAAGGAAGTGCGAAATGGGAAAGAACAATTAGTGGTGGGATCCTCGATTTAAGAATCCTGTGGCAAGGGGTAAAGATTGGTTATGGGACGTGTAAGATTTTCATTGAGAATATCATAAACATGTGTTTGCGTGAGGAGGACGTCAGAGGTGTATAGAAGGTTTGTTCCACGTGTGAGCACAAATTCTTATGAGGCTCGAGGGCTCAAGAAAGGGGCAGATTTTGTTCCATATGTCGTAGAGGGTGGTTCAATACATTGTGTAGCGAGAGGAGGTGTTACGCCAAAGAATGTCCTGCAAAATCGTTTGGGTCTGGTTAATTTTAATCTAAACAGAAACTGTCTGAATCGGCACAGAATATTGAACTGGTCGACTAGTTGGACAAAGAACAAAGGGAGCGACTTTTGGCAGTGTGAATTGCATTAACTAATCTTGACGGCTCTTGCGGAGAGCATAGAGGTGGATCAGCTTGCACGATTTTATCGTCTGGGGCTTTTACATTCGATTTGAAGCTCTGTTCAAAACGTTTTTTATGTGGACTGAGAATTCTTGGTTTTGGCAAACGCTCTTATTCCCAAACCCTGCGAGCGGTGATTCTAAATGTTCAGCTTCTTGGGGGACTGCTGAAGAGTGAGCAAGGAATGAGACGTATTGTTTACTTGACATTTGTGGTATATTTTCTGCGATTATCCAACCTAGCATAGTATTTTGCAAAACGGGACAATTTTTGCCTAATTGTATAATTCCGTCAAATATCAGCGAATATTAAACGTCCGCATCAAGCAGCAAGTCAATGTGTGACGATTTGAAAAATTCGCGGTCAGCTAGCCTGATGTCATTTGGGATTATAAACGTTCTAGTGTCAATCAATGTCTGGGGTAGTTTGCAGGTGATGTTCGGAAGCACTGCACATGTTGCGTCAAATGAGGAATTTCTATTTGCGTTTGAAAAAATTTTAAATGGCTATTTTGTTGGACACTGGCGAGTTTTGGGTGATGCCCGAGATTTGTACCTTTTGATGATAGGTTTTCGCATTTATTTCTCTAGTAAATGCTCAGTGATAAACGAATTTTGGGAGCCATTATCGAGGAGGGCCTTGACACGAATAGGATCACCATTTCTAGAATTTACGGTGCTCATGGCCGTCGCGAGTAACACTTCAGTGTTTTTTAGGGCTAGAGCAGACATACTAAAGGAGCTGGTAGGTTTTGAATCCTGTCTTATTAGTGCCGTCTATAACGGCACGATCTATAAAGAAACTTTGTCCTCTCCCTTTAAAATCTTTTCACTTTTTTGCTTTTTTTTGTTGTTCGTGTAATTTTATGTGCCATTTTATATGAAATATGTATATGGATAGGCATACTGCTCTGTTTCAACTTTTTGTAAATGGTTTTATGGTGAATAAATATTATTATTATTATTATTATTGAGGTATGAGTCAATAAGAGACAGTTCATCATTATATCTACTGGGCAAAATGTTCAGAGAGATTGAAAAGTTCTCGTTTGTGAGTTCAAGTGGGTATAAGTGATAAGGGTTCTCTCTGGAGCGCGGTTTTTAAGAACATTAACTTTTCAACATCTGAAAGTGAAAAATTGTTGACGATTAGAGAATGGAACATATCAGAGAACGCTGTCCACTTGCTCATCTCTCCGCTGAAGTTTGGCACTTTAAGCTGGGGCAATTTGACATTATTTGTATTATTGTTGTTGACTGGTGAGTTTATTTCAGACATTTGAGATTTTGACTTTGGTTGTGCGCTTGAAAATGAATGTATTTTCCTGTCAACCATAGCTGCATAATTTAGATATAGATTAAATAAGGTATCATGTTCTGCTGTTTCAGACTCAATATCAAGTCCTTGTTGTTCCATCATATTTATAGTTATATATAGGCAAAATATAGCGCCTTTAAGGCCTTAGTGGAAGTGAGATCTCTATCTTATCGCAAATTCCAGCACTTGGCTATTTTTGGTCACCACATAATCGATGTGTGAATCAAAAAACATTTTTCTATCAAATATAACACCCAGATTCCTCACCTCACGTTGACGCTGTAAGCGACTATCACCCAAATAGTTGTAGAGATGATTGATCTTTAGTTTACGACTGAAAGTTATGCAGTTACACTTATTCAAGTTGAGACATAGTTTATTTTCGATGCACAAGTTATTGAATGAATTTAAATCTTATTGGAAGTTAAAGTAGACCAAAGCGTCAGCTATACGGGAAAAGATCTTCACATCGTCCGCAAATATCAAAAACTCTCTAAATTTAAAACATCAGCTTATATCATTAATATAGAGAGAACCCTGAGACACACAGAAAGATGATGAAAAATATCTGTTAACGGTAACAATTTGAGATCTATTATTGAGCTATGAAGATAAATAACGTAGCAAGTCTCCATGCACACCTATCTGAGACAAGTTTTTCATCAAGATGTTATGATCAACCTTATGGAAGGTCTTCGGAAAATCGGTTTACACAGACTCAACCTGCATCTGACTCTTCATTGCTTCAAGAATATACTCTGAATAAAGGACCAGATTGGACACAGTGGATGTTTTAGAAGGAGATCCAAGTTATTCAGGAATAATAAGAAATCTCACTGAATTCATGATCTCATTACGAACGAAAAACTCGAGGATTTTGCTTAAAATAATTAATTTGCTTATGCGCCTATAATTTTCAACATTATGATTATCGCCCATTTTCGGAATTGGATCCACGTGCTGGTTTTTCATTTTCTGGGATATTCACACTGCATGAACGATCGGTTGAACAGAATATTAAAGGGAATATATCGATTCAGGGCACCGCATGATAAATAAGGATGGCCCAGAAACAACCTCAAGAACCCGATCTTCGGTTACTCTAATCTCATGTATGAAATCATAATTGCTGACAGACGAGGAAACATTGGAGAACTTGTGATCGTATAGTTGAAAAACTACTAAGCTACTGAAGTAATTCGAAAAAGAGTTAGGTACATTCGGACCTTCACCTGTCTCATTTTTATATATCATTTTATTAGGAAACGAGGTACGACAATTCTTTAGGTACTGCCAGAAACTCTTTGAATTACGCGGCAGTTCATCTTCAATTGAAGAGATGCAACAAGTGTAGTCAGGCCAAACAGCTTTTTTCGTTTTACGTCTTAACTCAGAGAAAACTTCTAGAGTTCAACTTTCACCTTTAATGAGCCTTATTCGTCTATTTCATAAGGTTTATAGTACTATTACTAAGATGAGCCGGAAAATTTTTATGAATCTTAATTTTGGGAACATATTTGTCGACGTACTTATAAACTTGTTTATAAAATCCATCCAAGCAGCTGTTCACACAGTTACCGTGAAACACTTTCGCCCAGTCAGCACTACCCAATACAGAATTTATGACTAATAGAACCTTTCTCAATTTTTCAGTTTCTAGTTTTTTCCATGCGCTACAAAAATACACAGCTGTTCGAAGTGTAACAAATGAAACTTTTTTCAATTTTTAAGTTTAGTTTCTTTCTGTACACCTTTGAAGATGGTCGAAAGACCGAAACACATGTCAGGATTCTGAATAAATTGTGAAACATAAAAACTGTGTGAATTATCTTAAATAAAAAAACAAAAATATGAGTCAGAGGCAAAATTCATTCAAAACTACTTACCACGAACAGAAAAAGAATTTTGCGAAGGAGAAACAAACTTTTACATCTGCAGCTCTTTGCCTAAAAAATGGTCTCTCTTCTTTTACAAAAGATAATATAAAAATCTTGAACATAGAATCAAAAGGCAGAAAACTCAACTATTCCGAGTTTGCTAAAATTTTCAAATGATAACATAATAGAGCAGATAATCTTAATATAATAAATCACCATATAGATTTATGTAAATTTAAAATTCTCCATATATTCAAGTAATATCTCTGTATCGGGCCGACATTTTACATCACTTGTATGCTTCTTATTAATTTGGGTACCTAATTGTCTAGTTTAAATACGTTGTGACGTTTGTTCACTCTTCGGTTCATCTGATATAAGTAAATACCTTGAAAATACAATCAGGAAGAATATAAAAAATGTTTGTAGTTTTTGATAGTGGAACATATTAATTTTTAGAAACTTGTTTAAAATATATCAGTTATGTTGAAAAATTGACAATATCTGCTAAATTGTTCTCCCTTTAAAATTTCATCTTTTAAATACTTTTGAATACACAAATGCGTTCGAGTTCAAATTAACTATTTAGATATAAAATAACGACACGGAAGTTCATACATAATTTAGACAAAATAAATAATGAGAATTTCTTCAATCTTTAATTCAAATCTTTAAAGATAGACGTTTGAAACCGGACAGTATACATATTACATATACAGAAACCAACAAATTCTAATAATTCAGAAAGCCTAACGGGTCGTTATTCGAAATTTCGAATTAGTTTTCAAATCCTTGCGCAGCGTATTTATCTCTAACTAATTATCAAATCTTATTTTGATTTGAAATTTTAATTTTCAAAATTGAAAAATCGAGTTTAATTTTGAGATGTAAAAAACGACGACAAGGCTAAAGCAAAATGGAACTCTACAGTTATATCAGTGGTTTTATTTAAATCTTAAGCTTGAATCTTTAAATTTTGAACTTATCAATATAATTAAATAAATAGATTTTTCATGAAAACTGGGTAGTCTAACTGATCTTGTTCCTACGTACAGCTAAGTAATTACGGTGTCGCGTTTCATTAACTTTTATCATTATAATTTCAATGCACGAGTTTCACAATAGAATTAATTAATTCAACCGCATGCAGTTTTCACAGACGTATATTCAAGCGGTTGAAAATTTTGAATATCTACCACAACTGTATAGAAAAATGAATTAATGTGAATTCTGTATTAAGATTTCTGACAAGATATTATTATAATTATAATGCAAATTTGGGCCTCAAACTGTCTGGACAAGTTTTCATAAAAGTTAATGGGATTTTTCAATAAAATTCCTTAGAGAAAACATTCTTCTTGTTGCCTTCCCTCTTTCACTGATTTCGCCAGATATATAACAATATATTCTATTGAATAATTTCAAGGCAATGAGCATTCAGGATTTCGCCTCATAAAAAATTAAGATTTATAATACATATTGCAATTTTAACTTCTCACAGATTTTTTACGATGAAAATAGCTATTAAAAGTAGTTATTTTAAGTGTTAAACATTTCAAACTTCAATGCAAAAGTTATTCAAAATTGATTGTCTCTTGAGAGACAATCAATTAGAGAATTTCAAAATGTAGAAGAGCTATATTGGAACAGAACCCAAATTTCCGAGCTTTTTTGGTGAAAAACAAAATAGTGAAACCCGCAACATCTTCCGATTCTTGTTTTTGACCTCTTATCGAAACTGATGATTGCGAGAACTTCACATTACTTATTTGATTTTTAAGCTACTGTTCTTTATTATGGACAAGCACTTTCATACAATTGAAAAGTGTTCTCAGTTGCATACTTGTTCTAGGGAACAGCTTGTTAAAGTTTTGCCCGAATATTCGTGATTTATGAATATCGAGCTGGCAATGTTCTCAAACGACTAGGTTGGACTCGCTGATGAAGAATCCGATTTCCTAAGTATTTCTATCCGAGCGACCGGTCCGGTCCGACGGTAAACACTATAACTTTCGAACAGATAAAACTTGAAATATGAAACTATCAGTGTAGGTTTGTCAACTAAATATCTCTGTTAAGTTCATTAATAAGCTAAATTGGTCTGAAATTTCCGCAGTTAATCACATTTGAAAGTTTTATTTACGCAATCGTTCCGAAACTAGTGGTCCGATCGAAATGCAATATAGAATATGATAAGAATGTGACCTAGAGACTTCAAATTTTGTAGGTAGTGTTGAAGTCTGAATATATTAGTTATAATACGTTTAATAATGACGGAATCGACTCAATGTTTGCTGAATTATTTCCATTCGAAATATTATTTTTCAAACATTTTCTTAAGTACGAATCCGACCGAATTCAAATTCAGCATTTATCGGGTGTTTTGTTTAGAGTGATAGAACTTTCTAAAGGGATAATTGTGATTTGACAGAAGGTAGAAGCTATGTTGTTTTGACATTTCTGTTCAGTATGCATTGACAAATTATCATGGAAAGACTCACGCTGCAATAACGTTTACAAATTGTTCATATTTATTTTCAAAAGCAATGTTCTATTCGCCAAAATTATAGAGCACTTCGTGAAATTTATGGTTTACATCATCGTCCATCAGAGCAGCTTATTCTTTGAACTATCGATAGGTTTCGGACAACGTTTTCTCTACTCGATGTAACAACAACAACAAGACAAAGAACTATACGTACAGAAGAAAATATCGCTGCTGTAAGTCATAGTGTTAATGATGATCCAGATTTATCTATTCGTCGACGTTGACAACAAGTTGGACTCTGTGCATCCACCACATGGAAAATTTTGCGTAAAGATCTTGGTCTACACCCATACAAGATCCAACTGGTTCAAAAACTAAAGCCACTTGACCATAATGAGCATTATTTGTTTGCTGATTGGGCCGTAGAACAGCTTGAAGTTGATCCACTTTTTTATCCTAAAATTGTGTTTAATGATGAAGCTCATTTCCGGTTGAAACATGCAAAATTGCCGTATAAGGAGTGACAACAATCTTCAAGAAGTTCTGCAGATTCCATTGCATCCTGAAAAATGCACCCTGGATGCATCATCGATTCATGTTTCTTTAAAAACGATGCTGGAGCTAATGATACAGTGAATGGTGCTCGTTACAGATCGATGATCAATGATTATTTGTTTCAAAATTTGAATGATATCGACCCAGAAGTGTTTTGGTTCCAACAAAATGGTGCTTCACCTCAAGCTGCTACCGTAACAATTGATTCATCGAAAGAAAGATTTGGTGATAACATTATTTCGAGAAATGGTCCAATAAATTGGCCTCCAAGATCATGCGACATTATTTTCTTTGAGGTTATGTCAAGTCATTAGTTTATGCTGATAAACCAGAAACAATAGACGCTTTGGAAGCTAACATAACTCGTGTTATTGATGAAATAAGGCTTGAATTGAAAAAAAGTGGTCCCAAATTGGTCTGGTCGAATGCGGTTCCTCAAAGCTAGTTGTGGTGGACATATGCCAGAAATTATTTTTAAAACAAATGTCAAAAAATTATATTTCAAATAAAAAAAATTGGCTTCAGTCTTAATTTAAATGTGTTTTATTTCAATTTAAAGTTCTATCACCCTAAAAAAAAAACACCTATAATTTCCTGAGGATAAAATACGTAATATTTTTAAATTTCTTCTTTATCTCATTTGGAAGTATAAATAGTACCTATATGAAGTTTTTTTCACTTTTTCCCTGCTTTCTTGCCAATAAGGAACGACGCAGACGGAGGAAAAGAGGATGGATCTTTTTAAACATGTATTTTTAATTCTAATTTTCATTGTTTATCACCTATAACGCTTTCTGTTTATTTTCGGCTCTATTTACGTATTCTTCATTTTTTTCTTTTATAGTTTTGTTGATTCTTTTGATATATTCTTTTTTATAAGACTTGTAAGCTGATAAGCATATTCGATCTCTTTTTACTTTGGCTATAGTATCTAACGCATTTAAGGTGTTTTTCGTTTTTACTATTTCTTGCGTTTTCCAGATGAGTTTCTTTTTATTTACTTAAATCTTTTTTTCCTCCAAAGGTATTGCTTAGTCGATTATTTGCAACAGATATTTATGATAAGCTGAAAAAGCTTCTTTTACATTTTAAAAAAATTCTCCCAAGATATTTGAGACAATTCATTACTTATTGAACTAATAATTTCTTTTGTGATACATTTTCTCCTAATAATTTGCATTTCATTTCCGGATTCATTAACCGAAGCCGAAAACCTCAAGAAAGGTGCCAGGTGATCAGAAATGTGAAGTTCTAATGTAATACAATTGTGATATTCGATGTTCAAAAATATATTGTCTATACAAGTTTCCGCGTTTTTACTTTTCCTAGATGTTTCGTGAAAACTCCTTTTTAAGCAAACTAACAAATTAGTTATTGCCTTATTTTCTTTAGTATCAACGAGAACGTTTATGTTGAAGTCCCCTGGTATTATTATTTTTTTTTCACAGTATTTATCTATCGGATAATTTAGAACCTCCTTTAGTTGTTCTAAAAAATATCCACTGAACCCAGTGGTGATCTGTATACTCCCAATATAACCGTGTTGGCATCTACCAAGTATAATCCAGCAAACTCTGCATCCTTTTCAGTAGCTAGCTCTGTAAGTTTTTCTATTGCGGTTGTTTTATAGTTAGCTTAATATTCTTCCGTGTTTATTGATACGTCTACATT
This sequence comes from Megalocaria dilatata, assembly GCA_034642435.1. Taxonomy (NCBI): domain Eukaryota; kingdom Metazoa; phylum Arthropoda; class Insecta; order Coleoptera; family Coccinellidae; genus Megalocaria; species Megalocaria dilatata. Next base: position 82,337,383 of record CM067855.1, on the reverse strand, counting down.
AATATGATGCAATTTTATAATTCTAAAAAAATAAATAAATTCTAGTTGTTCTTCATTTAACCAAGTTTCTATTAGGCAAATTATATCTACTTTATGTTCATTAACCTGCAAGTTTAATTGATCGACTTTATTTTGTAGTGACTGTATATTATAATTAAGTATATTAAAATATTTACTTTTATGCATGTGGAACTTCAACTGTGGATTCTTTCCTCGCGGTACGAAAGAAGCGAAATGGCCGAACGATGACATTTTCAGACCATGTTTGAGGATCATTTATTCTGTTCATCATTGAGTAAGCACATCCAAGTTTGAAGGATTTATTTAGATTCATGTTCGAACCATGTTTCTGCAATTCCTTTATTTCAACAACTTAATTTGGGAATAATGAATTCACATAGTTGCTCAAATTTGTGAGAGTTGAGTCATTTGATGCTCTTTCAAGATAAAACCAGGCTTTCTTGCATGCACCTTTAGAGCTATCTTCACTTCCTATTTTTGCTTTTTCTTTTACTACCATTGCACTTTTCGCCCTATTATTTCTGTTCCTTTTCAGCACCACTTGTTTCCATTGATCAGTATTTCCATCAGTCTCCACCTCCGCCATTGGTTGAAGGACCTGGGTAAGAAATATCCTTGAAGATGTTTTTGCCACCATAAATTTGTAATAGCATTTAAGCTAAATAAGTTTAATCAATTTCGTAGGTAATTTTAAATAATTTATAAGCCTATCACAAAGTAACGGATTACTCCATCCAATAAATTTTGAGTTATTTTCAACGTGAACACAGTCTCCAATTTTAAAATCATATTGTTTCCTATTCTTGTCGATCAGTCTTTTATTGTATTCATGATAGCGTAAATAATTTTTTCATGCTATCTCCTCATCTTTGGGTAAATTTCTCTCTTCAATAAGTTCTTCTGGACCAATGAGATCAGTTCTGTCACAAAGTAAGTAATCGGGGCTATATCCAGTTGTAGAATGGTCTGTTCTATTGTATTCTTCTCATATTATTTATCTTTAAGAGATTATTATGTTGATCGTTTTTTATTTCATTTAATTCCACCAAATTAACTGTTCTTATACATTCGTCCATATTCTCCGTTTCTTCTTGAACTGGGTTTCTAGAAAGGCATTCTGCTTCTACATTTCCTTTTCCTGGTTCATATCTAATCTCAAAATCGAATTGTGAGAGAAAATTCATCATGTCACCCAGCTCTTCCTCTGGTTTTGTACTAAATTCTTTCCCTTCTATTGGCTTATGCTTAGTAACAACAATAAATTTATGTCCTATTAGCCAATATTTCCAAAATTTAATTGGCTCTTTAATTGCCAGACATTCTAGGAATATTGCTTTCCGATTCTTTTGATATTTATTTTTTTAGAAAAATATGCTACGGGTTTCATTTCACCATTAATCTGTTTTTATTTAAGAACAGCTCCTACTCCTTGAATACTGGCATCAGTATATATAGGCACTTGCGTCGAATATTGCAAGAATTGGCTCAGAACAAAGGATGTCCTTAACCTTATTGAGAGCTTCCTGACAAGACAATGACCAATTGAATTTTAAAACTTTTCTCAGTAAATTATGCAACTGTTCTAATAATCTAGATGAATCTTTTATATATTTGTGATAAAAATTAATTTTACCCAAAAATTGCCTTATCTTCTTCCAAGTATTTGGCGGAGAAAAATTCCTAATGAAAATTAAATTGTCATTTATAGGTCGTACTGTATTGTTTCCTATAATATCTTCTAAATATTAGACTTCTTCTTCTGCAAAATTACAGTTGATATGAGTCTGAATCCTTTATTACATATTGCTTTGAAGAGACTCTCCAAATGTTTTATATGTTGGTCAAATGTTGAAGAAATATTAGAATATCATCTATATAATTTAGGCAGAATAAATTCAGGTTATATTTTCTGATAATATTATTCAATATACGTTGAAATATGGCCGGGGTAGTTTTAAGTCCAAAAAGTAAACATTTCCATTGCCAGTGAACATTCTGTGTCACAAAAGGAGTCCTATGTCTATCTTTGATACGAATAGCAGTCGACCAAGAGGCAGAATTTACATCTAAACTAGTAAAGAATTTTGCACTTCGGGTCTTGGCTAAGATTTCATTAATTCACGGGAAAGGCTGTGGTTCGGGAACAATTAATTTATTGAGTCTTCAAAAATTGACACTTAATCTAGTTTTAGACCCTTCATCTCTCTTATATGCTAAAGTGACTGCAAAAGGTGAGGAGGACTCCTCAATCAGATTCGCTTTCAACAATCTTCCTATTTGGAATCTCTTTTTGATCCTCCATTGAGCATCTATATGGTTTTTTTGCTATAAATTTGTGTTCTAAAACTTTTATAGGTGCCTCATTAGTTTGCACCTGACCAATATCAAACTTGAGTTCTGCAAAAATATGGTCATATTTATTTATTGATATTTCAATTTTATTTCTCTGATTTGTTTCCAAATGGTCTAATTTTGCTTCGAAAAGTTCTGTTGGTATCCCTTCATTGAAATTGATGGTGTAATCATTATTATAATTATTATGGACACAATCGATATTTCTCTCTTCATTCATATCTAATCTTTGATAAATATTCAAATCAAAATCTTGTTTTAATTGAAAATTGGAAATAGAATCTAGTCCGAGTAGAATATAATACCCGAAATTTTTCTCATCAACTACAAAAAGTACAACTTCTTTTTTGATATTATTGATTCTCATTTTTGTTATTATTATTTCCAGAAAAATTTGCCCTGCCACTGACTGTTTTGAATGTGTTTCGATTATCTTGAATGCATAGACATAACTTTTCTGCTACTTTAGAATTCAGGACTAACATTTGAGCCCGAATCATAAATTCCACATAATTCGTTATTATTAATGAACACCTTGAATTTTATCAATGGCAGCAGTCTTAGTTTTTTTGGTTCGAAATGGCCTAATTTAATTCATCCTGTACCCCAACATTTTTTACAGTTCTTATGTTACCGGGTACATTCTTTTGTTCAAAATTATTGGATTTATTCCTTAGCGGACATAAAGTCTCTGGATGAAATCTACCTGGAAAACTATTCTTCTTACAAAATGAGAGTGGCTCCTTCTTAACTGGTTTTCTATTTGTTTGTGAATAAAAAGGAATTTGTTCCACAGATTTATTCATTCTATGAATTTCTTCATTTCTATGGTTGTCATATTTTTTTGAACTTTCTAGGTTTCGCAACTCACCCAATAATTTCTCGAAAGTTGTTAGATTTGATCGATCAATTCTATCTTGTAAAATATTTGGCAAACTTGTCACAATTGAATAAATTAATATGTCAGTTGGAAAATTATTTCGGAGATTTAACAACAAATTTAATTTCTTAAATGCGTAGTCAACTAAACTTCCTCCTATGTACCTACGTGAACACGCCTCTCTATATTTATGCCAACTCGTTTCACAAAAGCTCTCTAAGCAGTTATCTTTCCATATTTGGAAATTTCTGTCTAAACCTAATGGGATTAATTTAGAATCAAACCATTCTTTCGCTATTCCATCTAGAAACAACCGTAAAATCAAAATTTTGTCTCTACCTTCTTCTACTTCACAACGCGTGCATTCCGTTTTCTTACCATCAAAATTATTCAGCGCAAAATCCTCCTTCATCCTCTTGAAATCCATTTCATTCTTCTTGCTTTTTCTTGAAAGTTCTACCGTATCCTGTGGTTTTGATGATTTTTGTCCAAATACTGCTCTCACGTATGCGGGTGAATAAATCAGTTGTAAATATTCATTCTTAAACATCACATCTTCTTCGGCATCAAAATATATTTCTTTCAATTCCGGAGTTACTGAAATGACACACGTACGAAACGAATCTCTTACTTTAATCAATTTCAAGATATTTTTAACCTTCGGTAGAGCCAAAATTCATGATGGTCAGATATATCCTGTTTGTCCTCTGGTATTTCATAATACGTATTTCCCGTTCCCGTAGTTTGGATCCATTTGAATTTGTATGTATTTTTCTTATCAGTATTGGATGCTTCCAAAGCGATGCAAATCGTCATGGATGTCGTCATTATAGCTTACGTTATTGATTTATAAGAATGTAATCAATTCTTATTTTTATAATCGAGAAATAGACGATTTGATGTCATGATTCTGGAAGAATTTATTTTCTTTAGTTTAAAATATAAAATAATAACATACACAAAATAAAATAATAACATACATTCTGTCAAGAAAGTACCGGGAATTATCGATTTAAATCTGGCGGGGCAATGAGGCAGATAAAATTTTTTTTTCCTAGGTTGGTACCACTGTCCTTAATTAATAGGCCAAGCTTGAGCGGGATCTGTCAACTAGTGTGTTTGCAACAGCTGATTAAGTCAGTCGATGTCAGAGTGCGTGCCGATTTTTACTATGGGTGATAACGTTGAGCAAAGAATTTGTTTAAAGTTTTGTGTTGCAAATGAATTTTCGTGTGCCGATGCATTGAAAATGTTGCAAAAGGCCTTTGGTGATAATGCTCCATCGACAACTCGTGCATATCAGTGGTACAGAGCCTTCAAGGACGGTCGTGAAGTGGTCGCCCATCGACGGATTCGATCGAAGATAACGTCGATAAAATTAAGGAAAGGGTGCTGGAAAACCGTCGTACCAGCTTGAGAGAGATAGCACATGATCTTAAGATATCCCACGAGTCCGCACGTACGATTTTGATTGATATTTTGGGCATGAGAAAGGTGGCCGCACGACTCGTACCGAAAGACCTGAATTTTCTTCAAAAACGTCATCGCGAACAGGTTGCTTCAGACATGCTGGATCGCTGTAATTCCGATTCTACATTCATGGAACGCATTATAACTGGTGATAAGACCTGGGTCTACGAGTACGATATGCAAACAAGCCAGCAATCATCGGAATGGGTGGCAAAAAATGAGCCGAAACCGAGAAAACCACGCCAAAGCCGCTCGAAAATGAAGGTGATGCTCATTGTTTTCTTCGATATCCGTGGCGTGGTGCACTACGAATTCGTTCCAGAGGGTCAGACGGTAAACAAGGAGTATTACCTAGGCGTTATGAAACGTTTGCGTGAGCGTATCCGTAAGAAGCGGCCAAATTTGTGGGCGAACAACTCATGGATTTTGCATGACGATAACGCGCCTTCTCACCGAGCTACGATTGTGACTGACTTTCTCGCCAAAAACTCAACAAACGTGTTTCAGTAATCACCGTATTCGCCGGATTTGGCTCCCTGCGACTTTTTCCTCTTCCCAAAACTAAAATTGCCCCTTCGTGGCACCCGTTTTGAGTCGATTGAAGCCATAAAACAATATTCGGCGCGAGAGCTAAAGTCCATCCCGGAAAGCGCCTAAAAAAAATGTTTAGATAATTGGAAGTGCCGTTGGCATAGATGTATTGGAGCAAATGGAGCCTATTTTGAAGGCGACCCAATAAATTTTGACGATTAAATGTAAAAATGTTGTTTTAATTGAAAATTCCCGGTACTTTCTTGACAGAGTAGTATGTATAATATATATTTCTAATGGTATATTAATTGTGTAATATTAATATTATTTATGATTTATTTTCTGGTTTAAATATTGGCTAGAGTAACAGTCACTGTTAGTTGCAGATCGCGTACCGGCTCACGCCTATGCGAATTGTGTTTATATTGAATAAACTATTATTATTACCTAAATCGTCGACCATGTTTCATTTCTAATTTCCACCAAGTTTTGACTCCCGATATTCTTCTTTTCTCTGCTGCTAGGCTTGCATTCTTGGTTTCAATTTGTATGTAGTTAGAGCTGACCTCAAGTTCAAAGCATTTGGTGAAAAACCAAATATTTTGTGTGGATCTTTCACAGCGTAGTAGTAATTTTGAATACGATGAGACTAAAAAACTGGTATCAGTTCGAATCAAATTCTTGATTTTTTCCGTATTTATTTGACGGAAATTCATCGTGTATGATTTCGAGTAAAATACTTTATTTCCGCTAATATTTATTACATACACAACAATTGTTTCGTCAATAATATTTTGACTTCATCAGGTGGGTATGGTACCCACAAACTAGAATGAAAAATTAAAGGTATATTAGCTTACCGTTTATAAGACGAAAATCTGAACTGCTAGATATTTGAAGAAAATTCGAAATCTCAATACTTCATATGAAACCATAAATTCTTTATGTAATCGATAAAAAATAATGAAGATATAGTCAATAGGAACATGAGATCGGGAGTATATAGGTTCTGAAATATGAAAACGAGTATTATCATGATACATAGGAACATTTTGCAATCAGAACAGTGCAGCTTGCATCTGTATTACAGTTTGAAACTCATATAGGTTTAGGTGTTGCTGATCATGGGGTATAAGCAGCAGATATGAGTGTTTCATAGCTTTTTGGATAACAATAAGTGACTTTATTGACCAAAGAAAGAAAACCCAATACAATACAATCTCAACTATCAAGAAAAGCAGCTGGATCGAAGTTTAGTCGAATGACTACTTTTAAACTTAACTCCAACGACTTTACTATTGTATAGTAAAAAAAAGTAAAACAAACTTTGCATGCACCACAGTTCAATCAAATCCAAATTGAATATCATAATATAAATGTATTGAATCTAATACTGTAAAAAACTATAAAAATGAATACATGCCAAACAAAAAAAAACGACTACTTTAATAAATTGAAGGGGAAAATATAGATATATAGACATAATTAGTATTTCAATTGATTACACAGGACTTTTCACAAATTAATCACCAGAAAGTAAGAAGGACCTCAAATGTGACTTCAAAATATGCAAGGAAGGGACAGATCTAACATCAATATCCAGAGCATTGATAATTCTTGCAGTATTATATGAAAAACAACTACAGGTTCTAGTCGTTCGATGAGCAGGAATGGAAAGTCTATATTGATGTTTGATGTTGACAGTATGGACATTGAATATAGGTACCAATCCATTCCTAAGTTCATTGCCCTTCGCATTTCGCACCAGGTCGAAAACAAAACACCCCAGATGCAGTTTAATTTTACTTTCCATTCTCAGCCAAACCAGATCTCGAATCTTCTGCGATACATCATCAAACTTACGAAGACCGAATACAAACCGACAACACCAGTTCTGCACAAGTTGAATCCTTTTCTTATGATACGCATCCAAACAAGGACCATAGATTAAATCACAATAATCAAAAATGGAGAAAATCAACACCTCTGACAAAGTTTTTTTTATTTGAAACGTCAATTATCTACGCGCAGAATAAAGCATTCGGATTCTGTAAAATGCAGACCTGATCAGACCTGAGACATTCCCACCAAATCTCAAGGCCTCATCGTACAGAACACCCAAATTCCTAGCGCTTTCACACATCTTCAACCTACCATTACCCATTCGAAGTTCTAAGGTGGCCTTAATCAAGTCCCTATTTTTTCTTTTGGAGTATAAAATGCAAAGACTCTTCGATGTATTGACAGAGAAACTATGCGATACACACATCCGATTAATCAAATCCAAATCCCGATTGACCTTATCCGAAGCAAGACTCAAGTCCATCATATTGAATCTGAACAGTAATTGAATGTCATCAGCATATGCCTCCGGAATACGATATTCAAGCCTAGAAAAAAGATCTGAGATATCAATTATGAATAATAAAGGTCCCAAAATAGAACCCTGACGGACACCAGCCAAAATAGCCCTCTGAGCCCTCAGTGCATTGACACTGCACTGGATGAGAAGCCGAATTCTTTCAATTTAGCATACATAAAGCGATAATAAATCATATGAAATGCCTTTGAAAAATCAAGAAAGACACGAAAGACAGAAAATCCACTATCCAAATCTAGAAATATCCTGTCCGTTACTGCCGCCAAAGTAGTAGCAGTGCTACGACACCTGCGAAAGCCGGAGTTATACGACAGCAACATATCAAACTTATCGAAAAAAGCTGACATTTGATTAAACAAAATTTTCTCCAAAACTTTGGATAGAAGTAGCAGGATAATTATGACATTCAGATCGGAAAATGAGGTCGGTTCAGGCTTCTTTGGACGTGGAATACCGATCGCACACTTCCACTGCAATGGAAACACGTTAACCAATATGCAACTGTTGACAAGATAAAGAATAAACAATTCTATAATAGGAAAAGCAAAAAGCTGCATGTCAAACGTAATATCGTCATCACCCACGGACTTAGTATTTATACCACTCATAACAGATCTCACCTCGTCTAGAGTAACTACTTTGAAATGAAATGATAGTCCAGATCTATAAGTATTGTTGTTATAGTAATTAATTTTATCTGTGCATGGACTTTCATTGGACGTGACATTAAATATGGAAAAAATGTACCAATAGAGCTAGGATCACTCAAGTCGCTCGGAATCTCTTTAGAGTTATTCCTAGTAACATTGAGCGACTTTAATGCTCTCCATGCAGCTTCAGTACCGTCAGACGTCATAGAAAAAATAAATGATTTTTTGCTATTTTGTTGCGTATTTTTCTGTAATAACACCAGTCAGCTGCAAATCCGGACCGCTTGAATGAAGCAAGAGCAATATCACGTTGTCGCATTAAACACCTTAGCTGGTCAGTCATGCACGGTGCTTTAGGCTTGGAAACTCTCTTACGTCTAATAAACGCGTAAGATCTTATCAGAATTTCGTTGAAATTTTGCACCTTTTTACTTACATTCGGTTAATTGATGAAAGTATGCCACTCCTCCGAAGACAAGTCTGATAGAAGCGTCACGGTCGAAACTGCTGAAATTACTTTAGGAAACGTACTTTTGTTCACTTTTCAACCCCACGATATCCAAATCACAAAAAACCAGGCAATGATCACTAATATGATCCACGTTCTTGACACCTTTTGCCGTCACAATATTGAGGGGACAATATTGAGGGGACACAAATTGGATCGAGAAGTGTTCTAGATCCTTTAACGACTCTTGTGGCATCTTCAATGATTTTTTCAAACCCGTATGATGAGAAGCATTCACTCAATGGACTTTTGCAATTGCGCAAATCAACGTTAATATTCCCAATACAGAAAATATAATCACCGACTGGACATACATTGTTCAGCATTGAATGAACATCATTCACGCAAGATTGAAATCTCGATTCCCTACCCTTACGATTTGGAAGTCTATAAACCACTCCAATAATTATAGACAATTTTTTTATGCGCAACTTGATCCATAGAAATTCCACTGAGCTTTTTATATCGGATCTAAATTCAATTAATACTGCCTTGTAGCATTCCCTTATATATAAACATACACCACCTCCTCTACCAACCCTTTCATTTCGAATTGAATTATAACCTTTGAATCCACAGAATCGTCAAACCAAGTCTCTGGAATGCCAATAATATCAAAATGGTTTGAGTCCATCACTCATTAAAATCACTCATTTTAAGAAAGAATTCAGATGAGCAATAATCATAGTTTATGTAAATAGAAAAAAAAAATATATATATATATTGTCATGGTATTTACAGTTAAAATAAATAATTACATAAATATATTAAGGAAAAGACTCACCTTTGTATATAAATTGACTCGTTAGAGTATAACTAGAGCAAAATTCATTAAATAATATCCATTCTGACAGAAATATTAATAATTCAATTCATAAAAATACTCACGAGCTCAAATTATGAAGAAAAAGCATATTCAGGATACATAACGACTAGTCAAATGAAAATTCTTTGAACGGTAATCAAGTAATCTTGTTGACAGTTTATAAATGGAATTTACAGGGATATTTCAATTTACAATTATTCAATATAAGAACAGCCAACGTTGCAATAAATAGAAGTAATTTGAATTTAGATATCCAATTTGAAATTGATGAAGAATTTGTTCAAAAGATTTGTTATTATAATGAATCACATATAAACTTTAGTGAAATTGTTGAATGATGTAAATAGAACACATTTGATCAAAAATCAATTAATTCAATGAAACATAGCATCTACGTCAGATATTTTCAAATGATTAATGTAAGAGAGATCCTTGAAAATGTTTAGGCATCAATAGTATTGTAATAGCATCTAAGCTAAAGAAATTTAATCAATTTCATAAGTAATATTAAGTATTTTATAAGTTATAAGCATTAGAAGTTAAAATTTGTTAAATTTTGACACTTGAAATACTTTACGAAGGAAAAGCAAGACTTTCACTGTTCTGTTTAACATGAAACATCAAAATGTAGTTAAAAAAATAAGCTTATTTTCAAAAGTAATTTCAAATCAGGAAATATTGTAAATTTTGTAAAATCATCATTTTTATATAATTTTGACAGAAGCTAGTAAGCATTGAAATTCAACTTTTCTTGAAAACTATAAATAGGGCAGACACAGAAAAAGTCGGCAGTCTCCAATTATATGCAGAGTAGAATCCTTGTCGGTCCATAATTAAAAAAGTGCCAAAAAAAAGTATCATCATCTAAAAAAAAAGATTATTTGGTTATTGTGAATGGAAATTGAATCCAGAAAATACATTACCTGAATGTGAATGGAAAAATATCACATAGAAATCAAGTTTCAAACGAATTGGATACATCGAAGATAATCAACAAAGTAGCCTGTGAATTTCAGAACGTTCTAGAAGTGTTGTTTCCAACGAAACGAATGTTATTCCTGAAACGAAGAAGAAGGAACAATTAAAAGGAACAATCATAAATTGAAGAACAAACTTACCAAAGGTATTAAAATTCAATCCTGTTAATCTTTCCACAAAGAAGTTTAGAAATAATAATCACTGTTTACATTAGAATTACGTTAGGATATTTAGATAAGGTTAGGTTAACATAGAATAAGAATTTAGGTTATTGATCACTGATTATAATATTTCAAATTACTTTAATATAATATAATTTAAAAAATTCAACTTGTTAGAAAATTCAAATTGAACCCTCCCTCAAATATCAAATCAGATTTAATAATATTATAATTTAAAAATTCAAAATTATAATCTTAAGAGTTAGCCGGAAACATAGAATACATCACATACATACAAGGGTGATCTAATAAGTATTTAAATTCTAAAATACCATAACAATATATATATATATATATATATATATATAATAAATATAGAAAAAATACAAAAAAGAGATGAAAAAAAGGTACGAAAAAGGTACAAAAAAGATTTAAAAAAAAGAAAAAATAGTGAGAGAGAAAAAAAGAGAATATACTCAACTAGCTCTTGTTCCTCCTTGCAGTCCTTGAACTTTATCCTGCTCCACTTCCAGTTGGTTTAATTCTAGATCTCAATTGCCTATTGAGATCCGCAGTGATCTGAAGAATGCCTTCGAAGTTGGCGTTCTCCCTCTGCAAACGACCATCCTCCAAGACTCCGATGTGATCATATTCTCCCGCCAGCTCTTTTTAGCGTGATACCGGAGCAGGTGTATTAGGTGCATTTTTTGGCTTCTCATCCTCAGAAATCACTATATCTTCTTCACCAACAAGTATCTCAGAGACAGCCCCAATCTTCACCAGATCTTCTGGGCTGAAAATTTGTCCATTCAATCTATAATTTCTCATGTATGCATTTTGATTTTTCGATTTAGCAATGTTGAGATGTCTCTTCAGTAGTTTCAACCTGTCATGATCCTTAGGACATAAATCATCCCTGATGAAAATCCCAGTCGACTTGAACCTGACAGATATGATTTGAACTCAATATTAATGGGAGCATTTGTTCGCCTACTCAACTTATAAACATTGTTAATATTATTCTCTGATAGATTATTGTTCAGGAATTCAGTCAAGTTCAGAATTAGATAGGATAAAATATCGTCTTCAATAGAAAGTCCTAAAATAATTATATTGTTTTTCCTCGAAGAATATTTTAGGAATAGAATATCAGCTTCAATTGATTTAATTCTATCCTCCAAAATAGAGATCTCACCCACTGTTGCTGGAAGGTCCTTTCTTATTTCCTGGCTCAGATTCCAGAAATCAGCTCTCAGATTAGCCGCAAACCTGATGCACATTGTAGAAAAATGCCTTTTTCTGTGGAATCAGTTGACAAAGGAGACTCGCAAATTCAAAAAAAAATAGCTTAAAAACTTTTCAGAATTAAATTTAGCAAAATGCCTTCGAAACACCGTTTCACCTCACAGGCATATTATATAATCATCAGTGCAATGTTGTTATGCCGACGTTGTAATGCCGCACGCATATAAAATACAAAACTATCAATATAATTGGATGAAACTTTTAATCACTTCTCTTTACCTTGCCGACATTTTGTAAAACTTGTATTCTTTTTATCATAATGTTTACTGTTTGAAAAATTTGAATATTAAAACAGATTTAATCTGTTAGTCTCCTATAATTTTAATTTAAAAAAAAAATTTGATATTGTATATTGAATTTTGATTTTATACGTCTATTAAAAATGATTTATGCTCATATCACATTACTTTAATTCTAGAAATTTTGAATAAATTTTTTTTTTAATTAAAATTATAGGAGACTAACAGATTAAATCTGTTTCGATATTCAAATTTTGTAATATTATTTCTATCAAGTAGAAAACCTATTTTTATTTTGTTTACTGTTCATCTTGAACCTGCTTGTTCTAATAATCTTAAACTAGAGTAGGGTTGAATAATATGTGGACGCTGAACAGACTTCAGTTTTTAGTTTTCCGAAGATAGAGTAATATATCGAAACTACAGTCACAAAAATATGTCAATTCTGAATTTTCTAGTAGTGAAATAAAGTCATTTCTGAAATTTTGTTTTAATTTTCACCAAGTTCCTGAAATGTCGCAAAAACAGTTTTTTGGCAAATCAACATTTTCATCACGGAATAAGGGGAATTACAGACGAGGGACAATTTTCGATGAAATTCTGTGGAAATGTAAAGGAAAGGAACTCATTGTAATATAATTCAAAGAGGAGAGACCTACATTTTATCGGAAGTATAATTGTGACTCAACCTAGAAATCCTCGTTTCCTCATTTTTATAATTATTTCAGGAAGGCTCACCTCACAATATTGAAGTTTCTGTACTACCACGTGAAATAAAGAGAAACTAACATTACACAGAAAAAATTAATCAGCCCGTCTGAACTTGAGCTATTGTTAATTACTTCTATGGAAAATCCATTAATAATGAAACCTGATTAACTGTCAATTTATCGAACACCTTTATGGTGTGAATACAGAAACTGCTGATACCTAAGATCCTTCAAAATTTAATTAAGGATGAAACTTTATACCTCGTAGATTTGAAACTTCCAATATTTGAGTTCGAATAAGGGTCTCAGTTACCTTCGTCACTTCGTTGAATTCAAGCGTCACTATTCAGGGCAACCCCGATTAATTTATCCCAATTGTTCGATAGCAAGCATTGAATTGTTTCTTTGTCGAAGTGAGTGATGGAATTGAAATTGAAACTGGCACTGTTCTATACTACTGAATGGCGGGACAGACGTAGCGTAACGGGGTGTAGACCAAAAGGTATTATCTTATTGAAATCGCTTTCTAAATTAAAGTTAGCGCGTCCGGAAAATGTCTCAATTTCAAATTTTAATTAGAAATGGAACTTCTGCCTTCATCAGGACCGGTTCTCACCAAATATGTACACTACCGAGCATGAGATTAAGGTCGTCCAGTAATTTTTATTTATTTTAGGCACCTTTTTTTCCATTTGTACTATAGTATATTATATCTATATACAATGATTATTTGAATGAATTAGTTATTTTAATAGGTGTTGTTAAAAATGTGAAAATAACTGTCATGAAGTCATATCATATTATCCACAATCCTCACAAATTTTTTATTAGCTTTCTTGTCCTTATTTATATCTAAGTTTAAACTTACTCATACCTCATACAACTGTTCCTATTGATTTAGTAGCGTTTGACGTTGCTTCATGGACTAAGTTTTGATTCTTCTAATTCTATTGGCCTCCTTAAATTCTGCATTAAGCCTTTGTGTCGTTATTTTACATCCGAATGCATACCTTAAACAAGATCATGGAACTCTTGGTTCATTTTACCACTGACGTTGCTCTGCTCATAAAATTTGTGTTTCTATTTCATATCTTCTGATCATATGATCTTCATGAAATTTCGCATGAATACGTGCGATATTATTATCCTTCTAAACCATTACGCTGTTCCTTGATACAAGAATCTAAATCCCCTTAAATCATTACCAGAATATATTTCGTATCAGTGGTTTCATCTGCCTTTTATATGGCAAATTAATGATTACATTGAGTTGCCAATATAAGAGCTGAAATAGCTATGAGTACTGTTTTCGCAGTGCGAATTGTGGTACCTGTAGATGACAGCCGCGGTCAGCAGTCTTGAGTGTCCACACTGTCTAACGAGTGTTACAACTTAACTAAGTCTTGGTTAAAGACAAGGTAGGACTAAAACAGCTGGAGTGATTTGAAACACCGAATAATTATGGAAGCTCCCCTTCGAAGTCATCCGCAACATGTAAAGAATGTAAGCGAAACTGAATGGACTGAGGAGGCGAGTTCATGCAGTTGAAGTATCTTGTACTAGAAGATCAGCGCTCTCACGCCAATGGGATAATAGGGGATTGGAGTCAAGTATTGTTTTCCGTTGAATCGTGCAAGAGCGTGGCTAAGACAAGACGAGGGTGTTCAAGCATTGTTGTACTACTCATGGTTATTCTTGAAGAAGAAGTAACCTTCATGCCTAATAAGGCATTTCCCTGCTTTCGGATAATTACTGCTCATCCTGAAGAAGTTCAAATGAAGAGATTTGGCTTGTTCAAAGTCCATATTCAAATTTTATAGTGTTTGTTCCCAATGAAATAGGTAGACGTTTGTGAAGACATGTGCCGGCTCTCAGAAATTTTAGAGAGCTTCGCGATTTACTAATGCAGGAATGGAAAAATATTTTATATTGGGTTATCAAAAATCTAATACAAAGCATACCTCATCTAAGCTGTTTCTATTGTTAGGGATGAAATAATAGCCACTGAAAGTATTGAATTTTTTTGTTTCTAAAAACATATCAAATTGAATTTTAATTTTTCATCATTTCTAATATTTCTTGAACAGTTAAACAAAAACTTCCTTTGATTAAAATGATCATAACAATATTATCACAAAAAGTTAATAAACTATCTCACAATCGGTAAAATCTGAAAAACCAAAAGGCTCCTAAAATGAGTGCATATCACAAGATGAACTTAATTTCATGCTCACCAGTGTTTAAAGTTTATGATTTGTTTTCTAAGTATGACGGAATGGCTGAACAGATAAATTTGATATGTAAGGTATCTGTTTCGCACCAGGGTTAGTGTACTGTAGTATTTTGCCTATTATTTCAGTTTTTTGAAATAACAGACAATTGCATAATTATTAATCAAAATATAAATAACAATGAGTTTGTGGATTGCATCTGTTGAGTAGCGGTGATTTTAACTTCAAAGAACACTCTGTGTGCAGTGGTTTCCAACTTCCTTTATCTAATAATGATTAACCACAATAAGGATAAGTAATTGAAGTAAAACACTTATAACAAAAAACGACTTTATTTTGGTATCACTATATATGATACCATGCTAAAGTAATGACAGTTACACTACGAACAAATGTAAGGTGGACTACTACGTTTGTAGCAATCGCGATAATCTTTCACAGTACACAAACGACTAATTTGACTATTATGAGACTTTACTCAAACTACAGGATATAGTTTCAACATAGGAGTAGGAGAGAATTAATTAATTTCATCAAGACTAAAAGGGGGGAAATTAATAAAGTCGATTGGAAATAATATTTGTGGGCTGTGAACTCCCAATGGAATAGATTCTTATTGGTAACAGTTCTCTTGGAATGGGAATTTTGGGATGGAATATTTCGAATATATGCTTATCGATCAAAAAGGAATGAGACAGAATATAATTTACACTGCGTTCAATACAACTTAACACCAAGCACCAAATATATCAACAAATTCAAATCTTTCCATGTTTTCCAAGAGCCATATATACTTATCAAAGAACAAATAATCTGAAGTGTCGCAAGTAATAATTCCTCAAAGTTAACGTGAATCAGCAACAAGTCGATTGGAAATATAAAAATGAAAGATTTAAGCGCTTCCACGGCCACATGCAATAACAAGAATAATAGATTATATATAACACAAGCAGGACCGTCTCCTAATAGACATAACATACACCCACCTAGAACGGACCACGTTCAAGAACTAAAGGGGTAATTATTTCTCAATAGCAATACAAAATTTTCAAAACCAACAAGAATAAATGAGTACATAGATGCATATATTTCATATAAAATTGCACATAAAATTTCACGAACAAAAAAAAAGCAAAAAAGTGAAAAGACTATAAAGAGAGAGGACAAAGTTTCTTTATAGATCGTGCCGTTATAGACGGCACTAATAAGACAATGTTTCTTTATAGATCGTTTGTATATACAGACAGCACTAATAACGAAAACAGGAATATTCCTGTTTTCATTATTAGTGCAAGCACTTGACAATACCGTCTTCCCCTGGGTGAACAGCGATGATGCGACCCAAAGGCCATTGAAGAGGAGGAAGATCTTCCTTGATAAGGACTAAGGTGTCTATTTGAATATTGAGATAGAGTATCTAGAGTTAAAGTAACTAGTGGTAGGCACGCGTTTGTTAGAACAGATCATCTGGTTCAAGTATTCTTTTTAACATCACCTCCAAAAATGCTGCTTCATTTGCTGTACGTGTTGCAAAGCCGACAAGCAATTTGGAGAAGTATCCGTAAAGTCCTTTTGTGGAAAACTATCAACGTATCACCAATCAAAAAATGGCTCGGAGTTAGAGGTGTGAGGTCATTTGGATGAGACGACATGGGGGATAAGGGACGAGAGTTCTCTAAACTCTAAAATGAGAAGATCAAAGATAAAGTGCCAAAAAATTTTCCCTACCCCACAGAAACTTTGCATAGCCTTACCGTGACTTTCTGAAGTGAATAAAGCGTACGACTCATTGAGCTTGCTTTTAGCACTTACGAAGTTGGTAGGCAGCATCCGAAGAAATCGAGGCAGATTTTCTTCTTCTGGAGAAGAGACGTTTAAGACTAGCTATAAAAGCTTTGGTAGTAAGATCACTGACTTATTCCAAATGAACGGCCTTAGTGCTCATACACACGTATACAACCACATACACCTTCCGTTTGTTGCGATTTCGGAATCGTTTCTCCTTTACGTAGAATGAACCGCTAACGTTTAGAAAAGGGCGTGAAGGAGTGACCGTATAACTCGGAAGGATACCCGTCGCGGTTCTGCTCGGAATCACGGGATACGGATGTATTACCTTTCAGGTAATATTATGGTCATTCAACGGCCAATACTCTAAGTATACCGTCTTTATATAAATAATGGATTTAAGGAAATTTGATAAGGTAAATAAATACACTTGGCTTAAGTTTCACAAAAGTTTAATTATGTTGTTAACATATATGTTTCGGGTTTCCCCCCATTATCAAAACTAAGAAGAATTTACTTAACAATGCTATTTTTATATTTTTCGGACAACAGATGAAAGTGACGGGATTTGTTTATTTTAGGGTGGTTACAGGAATTTATACCTGTTGACGGCATTTGCTTGTTTTCAAAGGCACTTATTATCAACGGATGTCAGCAGTGGGGATAAATGGAATTCCAACTTATCTTTTGTAATGGCCAGATGTTTTTTATAAGCCGAGTGGATTTCTACATTTGAGAGTAGGTCTAACTTCTTGCGCTTGATACCTGAATGTAAAATTTCGGTTTTACCGAAGTCTATGAAATGGTTTTCTTCTATACAGTCAGCAGAAAAACCAGTAATTGTTTCTTTTTGTAGTATCGATTTTTTACGTTCTTCAACCCTAATATAGTTTGAACGACCAGTTTGACCTATGTAAAAAGCAGGGCACTCACTACAATGCAATTTGTATATTCCACTTTTTTCTCCAATTTTCAATCCTTGTTTTTAAACAAGATTGATCCTAGATTTTTCTCATTTCTACATATAGGGTTAATGTGTATTTATTTACCTTATCAACATCTAAAATGTTTCATCAAGTGGTCAAGTGTATATTTAAGGAAATTTGTCTACTTTTATCATTTAATATTTTATTATTTTTTAACGAACCAATTTCTTCGGACTAGGCCGCAGCTTGATTAATCTTTAAAATCGTCTTATGAGCATTATCTAATTCAGGTTTGCTTAGTCGACCACTATGTTTTTTCTTTATCTTTTTAGAATTGTTGATAAAACACCATATATAGGCTATATTGTGCTTGAAAAGAGAGCTGTCTCTCTCCATTGCTCCATTTTTTAACTCGATACTCATGCAAATCTGTGAAGGAAAAAGTCACTTCAACTGAAGCAATTCAGTGACTGTAAACCTTTCTTGAGGCTAAGCGGCTGATGGCTGTGGCATGAGCCACAGTGGACGATGCTGCCAAATATGTGCGTTTAGAAACTCCTGTAGTGTTTGACAACTAGATTGGCGAGGTTTTCATTGGACGATACGTGCCTCCAACGACAAGATTGAGTCAACCGCTTCATTTCTAAATCACGATTACTCACGAATGTTTTTACCAAATAATGCTGGGTGTCTATCTAGGTAAGCGCTATTGTAGAATCGGACCACAAATAGGTAGCATCGAATTGTATGGTACGATTAACTATAGTGAACAAACGAGAAAGAAATAGGGCATTGCACAACTCAAGTCGCGGCAAACTTATTGACTTCACAACTCGCGCTTCAGAACAAAAAAGTTGTAGTGTGACCTTTCCTGAGTTGTAGTGCGACCTTTCATCAACGCATCTTATGTAGATGCCATATGCCCTTTCGCTAGTGTCGTACAATCCATGCAATTGTAGACAATTGGAGACTTTTAATCAACGGTAGTTGCCTCTTATAAGTTAAGCAAGCGGTATGAATTTCAAAGGGAATGGAATCATCTCATGTAACACCGGACTTCCAAAGCAATTGAATAATACTTTTGGCGTTTACAATGATGGGACCTAACAATCCAAGAGAATCGAACAATTCGGCATCCTGTGATAATGTCGTGCGCTTTGTCGCGATATTAGAGCCACTAGAGATTACACAATAAAATATCTTATCGTTCCGGGAATTCCATTAAAGACCAAGGGTCTTAATGGTAGAATCAGGGTCCAACGACAGGTGAGTGTCATTTCCATTATCCATATGATCAGGTATTAAAGAGAGATCATTAGAGGCCCATTTTCGTAGATGGAATTTCCCTTTTTTCAATAGAGCCATGAGTTCATCGTGAAGATATTCGGCTTCAGCTTTAGTATCCGCTCTTGTTAATAAAGCGTCCACATAAATATTCCTTTTCAATATGCCCGCTGCGATAGGGTGTTGATTACCTTCGTCTATTCCTAATTGCAGAGAGATCTGATGGCGAGAGGCACATGATGTTCTATATGTAACAGTGTTTAATGTGTATTCTTCAACGCATTCTTCCAGGTTAAAGCTATATAAAATCTTCTGATAACATACATAATAAGGAATAAGCATCTGTCGGTACATCTTTTCAATATTAGATGTTATTGCAAATTGATGAGAGCGAAAAGGGCATATCAGGTGTTATTGCTACTTGAATAGAGCGAAAACGGTATTATATTGAAAACAAGTCGTTTTCAATATTTCGACCTACACAAATGATCTCAATCAGAAAAATGCCTATAGATATTCTCGTAAAACCATCAAAAACAACCCGAATTCTTGTTGTACGGCTTTCGTACTTGACATTTGAAGTAAGCAAAAGCCGTTAACCGTATCGTGTTTCTCAGACTTCGACATATGGTTTAAGGTTCGATAAACCGAAATAAATTCTGGGAAATTCTGAGCAGTCCATTTGTAAATTGAAGGCCCCTGCGAAACGCCGCTCTAAGGCTCTGAGACTCCTTAACGCTGAAGGATAGACCGTGCCAAGCTTTGGTATTAGGTCGTTAAACGGCAATCGTACAATGCATCGACCTGCCGAATTTCTTTGTGTGCTTACCGCAAAATGGTTTTCCACTAGTATGTCCCCGGGCGAATGAGGTTTTTTACAGGGCACTTCCTTGATTTCCCAAAATCTTTTGTAAAATTTCTATCCTTGGGATTAGAATTTAAAGCAAAGTGACAGCGAATATTATTTGCTAGACTGGAGAGTTTTATATCACCTGCGATAACCCATACAAGCTACGTTTTCTGAAGAATAGCATATTAATATAAAAGCAATATTCGAAATAACTGAAGAAATATGAGAAAATGATCATGTTTACAAAATTATTTGGTGGTACAATTGACTTACTACTTAAACATAGGTTTTAATGATTTTCGGACTCTCTGGTACACACGTGAATTACACTATTTCAGCATACTTTTTCTTGTTTGTTATTCACTACACTTTACCCTTTTTTCAAATGACTCTCACGTTTGCACTACCTGGCACTTTATGTTGAGCTCCAAGGGATGGTTCTGCAGCTGATGATTTCCAGTATGAGAAGAATTAATGTCCGTCATAGGTCAGGATTCAATATTCCAATATAACCAACAGGTGACAATTGGAAATCCGGATCGATTGGACCAAAATGTTTCGTATCACGCTTGATTTACCCTAGTATTTTATTTATCTATAATTTCGGTATTCTGAAATAAGTGAAGTGAAGTGCAAATCATTTAATTACAACGATTAATAACGATAAGTTTGCCGACTGTACTTTTGTTGAGTAGCGGTGATTTTAACTTCAAAGAACAATCTGTGTGCAGTGGTTTCCTTCTTCCTTTATCTAATAATGATGAACCACAACGACGATGAGAAAGTAAAACACTTATAACAAAAAACGACTATAATTCGACTGCGTCGAATAGAACTTAACATTAAGCAATAGATACATCAAGAGTATTCAAATCTTTCCATGTTTTTTAAGGGCCATATATACTAATTAGAGAACAAATAATCTGAAGTGTCGCAAGTCATCATTATTCGAAATTAACATGGATCAGCAAAGGGTCGATTGGAAATATCTACATGGAAGATTTAAGTGCTTTCACGGCCACCTCAATAACATCAATAATGAATTATACATAACGCAGGCAGGACCATCTCCTAATAGAAGTAACAGTATATTTGTATGGTAGAAGTTTCATTTTGTTAAGAAAAACTGATCTTAACTTTTTCAACATGTTAATTTTTCCCCTCAGTAAAAAAATTAAAAATTTGTTGCCTGTAAAGTCGGTATACGGGCGAAAGTTTTACGTGACAACGACTTTGAGTGGCAAAATAATTTTAATGTGAATATTCATTCGTATAGTAGGAAGAAGGATGAAATAATAGTAACAATTTAAAACATTTATTTATACAAAGAATTATATTTAAAACATTAATTTATACAAAGAATCTCGCACTGAATTTCATATTAACAAAATTTTATTTATCAATCAGTTGTTATAAGTTATTAATAAATTTAACTTGTTTTACATTGTTATAATTATAAAAACTAAATTTAAAAGTTAGAACATTTATTTAAATCACATTAATTGTTAATATCAATCGATTTTAATTCAAAGTGTATTTTCTAAAAGGAGAAAACTAATTCACATTTGATCTTTGAATTTGTAAATCGCGCGCTTACGACCTTGCGCAGTGATTAGTCGTCTCGGTTTGAATGTTTGAAAGTTTCGATTTGACAGGTTGGAGGTTAAACATTGTTATTTCAATTTTTTACATAGCAAGTCGCGCTCATTTTTTCAAGTTAAACAAATTATTATTGGTTGAGAAACGATTTCTACTACTTTTTTGATTGAAAACTACCACAACATTGTGATTACTACAACATAACCTATTCACTTATGTCTTAGTCATTTATTTCATCATGTTATATTATCAGTCTGAAATTATTTACCTTTGCTGTTTGAATTGTTGCGATGGACGAAACTACCTTCACATTATCACTACACAATCGTTTTACAATTAACTGGCAACGTGTAAACTTGTATGCAGGCGCCTAAGCGAAATAGAAGCGCAAGACATGAACCGGTGTGTATGCCTATCTCTCTCACTCTCTCTCTCTCTCGCTCTGTCTCTCTTGCTCTTAGGCGGGCTAACTGTGCTCGAGTGGAAGGGACGCGTGCCTTTCACTTTTTATGTCTGTCTCTCTCGCTCTTAGGCGGGCTAACCATGCCCGAGTGGAAGGGACGCGTGCCTCTCACTCGCTCTCATTGTGAGCGCATAACGTGAGCGGAGCGTAACGCAGTTTCTTGAAGTGTCACCCGGCAAACCAATTTATAAGACGTTGTCACGTCAAAAGGAGAATAATGTTTTTTCTATGAACTGAAAGTGATTCATAATCAGTATGCATTTACTTGCATTTTTCGTGACAAAAATATGGATGGATGTCAAATAAATGTCATTTTCTCTGACAAATTTTGGAATAGCTATGCTTAAACATCTACTAGTGTGGCTTGCTTCCACACAATAATAACACGTTCACTTCACCTACAACACTGAAAGCCACAAGAGCCTTTATGAGCCCTTTTATAGAAAATTTTTTCACCTGCATAAATTTTGTCAATGGTGAGTAATGATCAGTGTATATTAAAGAAAGAGGTATCTGCTACTTTCACATAAGCACCTAAGATTGGAAGAATTGAACGGATTCCATTATTATTTCCACCAAGTACTATGAGATACATATGAAGGCATTATGAATTTCAGGAAAGACTTGAGCTAATTTCCGTTGAATGTTCAAACTTTGGAGTTGTATGCAAATACATCCACAGTTCTTCAAATTCGAAATCAAAGCTTCTCATGGTAAAATCCCGAATTATATCATTTTAACTATAATTCTGCCCTTGAAGATCACTGAGTCAATCTTCAATAACACAAATTTTATTGAATTTTCGTTCCTATATAGGAAAAATTCAGAAATTCTTTTTCAGATAGTCCATCCCTGCTTTCATTTCGTTCCACTATGCTGAACAGTCTGTATTCTTCGATGTTTGCAATTGGACGAATCAACGGGTCCTAAGTAGTGTAATTTACGCCCTGAATAGGGAATTAAGCAAGTAATTATAGGGACAAATCGTTGAGTCTTTGATCTTTACTGATTGCAGTCCGAGCATGATGTAAGATTTTAGATTAATCGTTGAAAATTGTGGCAATATAGAAAATATTCATACCGATAAATTTAACTATGCAACAAACTATCCAATTACATTTATCAATGATTGATATTAAAATACTTACTTTTCATTAGAGTCGATTAGATTGAAAGTAGTTCTGAGTGATTTACCAAGTGAAGTAGCTCAGCTTGAAACATGAGCTTAGGCCTACAAAATGCTTGGCTTGAAATATAATATAAACTTGGTTTGAAAGATTTGTAAAGAGATCCACATGTTTTAGTGAGATTATTAAGCGGAGCAAATTTCATAGGGAATTTTATGCCTACTTATCACTGTCAATACCAGAAGTTAGAGTTTATGGTCGCGCGGTGTAAAACATAGCCCCGGCAATGATAGTGTCTGTTGTTTAGTTACTGATATAACGCCGGCTCGAGAGTGTTCACTTTACTTTGCTAGAAATAAAATTCCAGTGTTCATTTTCCAATTAAACTTACGGTACACATAAAGGGAAGGCGACTGAGGTGTTCTTAGGTGTTCTAAGATATAAAGTTATTGTCCTGTATTATATTACTTCATGTCGATGTGAGTGTTATATGTAACATGTGTACTTTTTTTACCGTATTAATGCTCAAGTTCGGAGTTTACTGGTCACTTCAATCTGAATTGACCACGTAACATATTCCTTACATGAAAGCACCTTTATATTCATTCTATTTATTTGAATTAAACGGTGGTTAAAATTGATCTTTGTTCGAAAATTCAGTGGGTTCATACTAAATGAAATATGGATATACAATTGAATAACTAACAGAATTACAGAATGTCTTCAGAATGTCGTAAGAAGAAACTCCCGAACAATGATATTATTAAATATAAATATTAGTAGAAATGGGTAGTTGAATAGATACAAAAACTCTCGTGTCTCGTATCATGTTGCAACAGACCAGACCTGAACAATGATATTATTTAGATATAAGTATTATAACGAATGGGTCGTTTAACATATACAACAACCTGCAAGTTATGTAGCCGCAAGACTTTCTTTGTCAATGATAATATGTGTCTAAATTTTATTAATCTAATTTATATTAGCTGTGTGACTAAAGGAGATTCTTCACCAAAGTGTCATTGATCGAACTGGTTCAAAGATCTTTGTCACATGTTCCTATTGCCAAGTTATCTGTGCATTCACTCCATTGACTGCTACATTTACCTTTGTTTACACGTTATCTATGTTTCAGGATATTGGAAGTTTATCGAACTCTGTAACCTTCATTTCATCAATAATTTAGAGTAGAAAAATGTGTACGCGCTGAAAAGAATTCAGTTTCCCTCCCTATCCACTAGATCTAAATATTGTATTTTCATTTAAACTTGCGTTATGATCTTTCCATGATTGTTTCCTTGACCTCGTTTTAGTATAACTTGGGATGTCTACACAGCGTAACGTCCTTTTCTCCCTCAACTAGACGCCTACTACTACGACAACTACGACTACTATGGGAAGCTCAGAGTTTTCAGAAACTCCCTAAAGAGTAGTAGTTTTGATATCAAGCTTTTCTAAGCTTATCAAGCTTACGTCATCAATAAAATCACCACTCACTATCGTCGTTTTCAGCATATATTTTTGCATTTCCATATATTTAAGTATATTGCTCAATGCATAACACAAAGTGCAGAAAATATAGCCGTTTCCAGTCTGCCGCATTCCGGTCTATAATAATGATAATAACAATATTTTATTCATTCCTTATTACAGAATACATCCTTACAGAACAGGTCTGAGAAAAAAAAAACAGTAAAAAATGTAGCAACTCATGGAGAGGAAGGAAAACGAAAACAAAAAAAAAAGCAACACAAAATTCAGATATTCTAAACTATATAGCCATTCAAGTATTAATTTACGCTGTAATAACAATTCGTCAGCAGTATTTCTCTTAAATTTTTTATACTCCAAAACTTCCAGTCTTTTAGGAAGATGATAGAATAAATTAATAACACAATACAATGTGTGCTGAAATATAGTTGTTCTGTGTTTTGGAATACAGAGGATATCTTTATTTTTTCTATTGTACACATGGTAATCAGAGCATTTATTCAGTGATTCTATATTTTTTCTAAAACACAGTAAACAATTGAAGATGAAAATAAAGAGAAAACTTAGCAATCTAAAGAAGAAAAAGAGAGGTGTACAGAACTCCATTGGCGTTAGGTTGAAGATAAGACGAATAATTTTTTTTCTGCGCAATAAATGCACGATTGCTCGAAGATGAACCTCCACAAAACAAAACGTTGTAGTTAAGATGGGAGTAAACAAGCAAATAATAAATTCAAATTAAGAACTCTATCGGTAGAATATGCTGAATAGTCTCATGTCGAAAAATGCAGTCTCTCGCCGGAAGGCTTCAGGTCAACTGGCGACCCATATACCGCGACTGAAAGTGCACAAGATCAGTCTTATTGCCGTTCAGAATAATGGAGATTCGGGAACACCAATCACTGAACATCGTAGCAAAAGTTCGCACTAGCCCTGAGTTCAACGAGATTGGGGAGCCGAAACAATAAACGAAGTGTCGTCAGCAAACAAAATAATCCTAATGGTCACCTCTATTGAAGAATTATCAATAACATGGAAAGGTAGATCCATGATGAATAAAATGAATAAAAGAGGTACCAGGACAAAACTCTTAGGCACGCCCATTTCTACTGGACACTCAACAGATTCTTGTTGGCCTACACTCACATAAAAGTATCTATCATTTGGGAAATACTCAACCCACTCGAGGAAGAGACCTCAACAATCAAAGCTATATAACTTAGGCAAAATGAAGTTAAAATTCAGGCAGCCAAATGCTCTTGATTCATCGAAAAACAGCCCCGCCACCTGGGATCCGTTATAAAGACATTCGTAAACAAAATTAATTGAGTTACCAGCTGCTGTTTTGGTCGATCTTTTGAGATGGAAACCGTACTGGCTGTCTGTCAACATTGAAGTTTTTTTTAGATGTGCTCAAAATGGATATGGGACGATAATTGGAAGTATCATCAGTGGCATTCTTTTTGTGGAATAGAATAACTTTAACAGTTTTGAGGATGGCAGGAAATTTACCCGAGGTGACTGATAGGTTAATCGGGCTAGATGTTCTAAGATGTGAGGAGACAAAACTTTCAAAATTTTAATTGAAATCATGTCGTCGCCACAGCAATTTTTTTCTTGAAGTTGTTTATTACTGCACAAATTTTATCAGCAACTACGGCAAAAAAAAAGAAATTTTTATTCGACAGCGGTTGGGTTGTACAGGAGCTTGATATGTTATTTTCAAAATGCTGACTCAAACAAATATTCAACAAACGCATTAGCGACCTTTAATTCATCCATTTTCAAAGATATGCAACTACGGCTGCCCCTGCCAACAGTTTCCTTCCGAACTAAATTCCATATGGTTTTGACCTTATTATAGAACAATCTCCAAGATTTTTATGACAACTAAATTCAGATTTGTTCAATAAATTTGTGTACTCCTTTTTCTTCAAAGATAAAGCTTTCATTTCAGATTTCAAATTTGGAAAGAGCTTTAATTCGCAACTTGCCACTCTTATTTCCTCGGTAATCCAATCTTGTCTCTGACCATTAAAAAGTCTGTAATGTTCAACGGAGCACGCTAAGTCCAGCAGAAACACCACACTTTCAAAGAATCTTTCGAATCCCTCGTTAAAGTCAGATGCGCCATATAAGTTCTCAAATGACGTAGAAGAGGCTGCAGCGGCAAGGCTTAAAAGACTCTCATCGGAAAGTGACCTAAATGAATGTACTACACTAGCAGAGGGACACTTCGTCGTACTCGCAATACATGATACAATAATTGACTTATGATCTCCAATGTTACCATCAACAGCCTACTAGTCAAAAATTCCTTATGAACATTTGCTAAAATGTAATCAATATGTATAATCTAGTGGCATCAACACTAGTGACAGCTAGATCGAACTCTAAAAGGAGGTAATCCAAACATCTGTGCGAACCACAGTAGTCAATATTAAGGTTTCCACAAACAAAAACTGACCTGGACCCTGTGAAACAGCAATCAAGGACACAAATAAACGATTTACTGAACAACTCAATATCACCTTCAGGAGGTCTGTAGACGCTTAATACACAAATGCTTTTAGACATATGCATTAAATTGATAGCACAAAATTCACAATATATTTCCACCGCAAATTTCAGAATTTGTAGAATGTTTTTAACTTGATGAATATTTTTGATATAAATTGCATTTACCCCATATTATCTGGTGGGACAGCAATATGAAGGAGCTAATACATAATTTTCAAGGTTCATGAAAGAAATCTCAACATTATTGCACCAATGTTCGGCAATACTCAAAATATAGGGTTTTTCGTGATAAATAAAGACTTATAGTTGGATAATTTTATTTGAAATACCCTGCGCATTCAATTGAACAACTGTCAAACCGTTGATTGGATAATTACTCTGAGGAACCCCCACATTATTCAAAAAAGTACTCCCTAAGAGGTTAGGCTGGATTGACGACGCTTAGTAAAAATCTTATTTACATCTATACCTTCTGGCATGAAGTTCGGATCTAAGGCCTTTTCAAAAAGCTCAGTTGGTACAGTGATCTTGAATGACGAATAAATATCGGGTCTTCTAGACGAAAGTTTCTCACATGAAACATCAGGTAGAAGTTGACCAAAGCAAGTTCTTCAGTTGTAGTTGAAGGACTAAGTCGCGGTACATGCGAATGTGTAACAGGTTTCTTTGGAACCACTTGCAGGGTACCAAATTGTGATGTGCCCTTTATTGGCCTCAAGACTCTTTTAGAGGGCACGGCACTTCTAGATGTCAACGAAGACGTATGCGAACTCGCAACTGTCTTTACGGGCTGATTAAGTTTTTTTGGCTTTCTAGATTTGACTACAGTTCATCCAGACGAATTACCCTTACCGTTAGCACGTCCTCCATCGATCTCCTCCACTGCATCCTCATTGATGATACTTTTTTTTGACCTCTGAGTCACGGGAACAATAATATTTGATTGTAAAATTTGTAACTCAGATAAGCCCGTGGTGAAACCTCCGAGACGTGGAATCTCGGGTTCAGTGTTGACAGCTGTTGGCGAGTTAACGTTTTTATTCTTCGAAAAAACGCACACTTCATTTATTAGGTAATGTATTTGTTTGAATTGATTTTCTAATAATTTTTTCAAGTTATAATTTTCTTTTACGAATACCGACGATAACTCACTTATAATTTCCATTCTCATGGCGACTAAGTCATCCTTGGTGATGATGATAGTGTCAGGGGAATTCTTCCGTTCCAACGAATTTTGATCTGACTCTGTTACACATCAATGTACAGTGTATTGAAAGTAAAAGAAATGACTTAGAAGCTATGATATACAGTCTTTCCAAAGTTATTTATGCAGTGCGCCTCACGGAACACTGGCTAGATGGAAATGATGTCTGGAGTTCGGGATGGGCGGTTGGTCTGTTGATGATTCATATGCAAGATCTGAATACAAACATGGGGAAACCATGATCATGGAAAGGAGCGAATCAAGATTGACTGAATGTACAACAGTAAGTGATAAAAATAATTTATCTGTTGAGATACATTGTGAACTTTCAGCAATTAAATTAGCTGCGTGTAATGTGTTGTCACGTGAATCACAGTGCCACCACTCTTTCTCTCGAACTGGTCTGTAGGGCAACGAGTGCTGGTATTTATACGTGTTGAAGGTGGTACAAGAGTCGTGGGGAAAATCTTAAGTGGGGGGGCTATGGAAAGGTCTCCATGTGTCGGGGAGGCATTTACTGTCATCGCGTTCGTTGAGGCAGTTTGGCCTTTCTTCCTTTCATTTGAGGGGTTACTGATAAAATAAGTCGTATCTTACAGAGATCTTACAAGATATAAAGACCATCTTCACAGCAAGCAATAAAAATCCACCTTTCTTCGACCTCCAAAAGGTTTATTTCCAAACGAATCTCAAGATATATATAAAATAGCATGCTCGGAATGTCTCAGGTCATACATATGTCAAACTAATAGACGAATGGCTGACAGAACATATGAGCACCACCTTGCTGTCCGTAAAGCTGATTCATCCTTTGCCGTATTCACACATCACACAGATACAGGTCACAAAATTGACTTCGATAGTTGCAAAACTATTGAAACAGAAAAAGTGGTAACAAGCCCACGAAACTGCTTCAATAAATGCAATGACGGCAAACACCTGCCCGATACATGGAATTCTTTAATATGTCGTCTTCCCATAGCAATAGCCTCCCACAAAGGATCTGATAGACTGTGCAGCCCATTACATTATTTATATGGTCGAGTAGAATTGGCACGGAGAGACAAGGGCAACTTAATAAATGAGACTTGGGTTATCAATATCAGACCTTTTATTCAAGGAATTGGATTTTTTGAGTAGGTGTGACATCTCCAAAAATGATATTTCACTTGAATTTGCTTCATGTTCAAAAACTCCCGCGCGGGGTTGCTAGTCTTCGATCGGACGCCTGCCCTGATCGCGGATAGGAGAAAGTCTCCCAGACATGGGTGGTACCGAAGAAATCAAATACTCGGGCCGGACTAAAACAAGCACTTCAGTGTCTGACTCAAAATGGGCAGCTGCAAACACGAGTCTGACCCAGTATGGGCGTTTTATATGTAAGAAAAAACTTTGAATGTCTTATGGTGGAATGTCGAATTTGAGTAAGATACCCCAGGTGAGTATTGCCAAGCAAAAATCACACTGATTTAAGATCAGTCAACCTCACTTCAGTTTCTGTGGAAGGCAAAAATTCGATAAACTTTGGAACACAGAACTAGCTTAATGTTACCAACATATATATCGCTACGTATAATATCCGAACAATGAGCTCTCCAGAAACCCTCGCCAAACTGGAAGAAGAAATTGAAAACATAAAATAAAAATCTTAGAGCTCTTCGAAACAAGATTGTCAGGGGAGAAAACCACCACTTTAATATCAGGACATCGATTATACTGAAATAACTCATTCGAATCTTGAATCTAAAAGTCAAGATGGAGTGGCATTTCCAGTTAATGAAAGGCTAAAACATATGGTAACTGAAGTAAATTCGATATCTGACAGGGTTATATACATTATCCTTAAACTAAACAAGATATATAGCGTATATGCAACAACAAGCCTGTCAGAAGATAAAGAGATGTAAACTCTTTTGAGAACTTCTCGAAGGCCATGACTTCACTCAAAACCCATAACAAGATAATAAGTTGTATATTAATACTAAAATTAACCATAAACAGGCAACCGACCGTCGTAAATTTTGGTACGGTTGATAGAAATCAAAGAGTAGATATGCTAGTAAACCACATGAATAAACTCAATTATCTGAACACTTTCTTCGAAAAACCCAAACAGAAAAAATGAATAATCAAAACAAATTGTAGAAATTACTATGTTTTACTACCAAAAAATATATATTACACATTTTCTTGTGACTCCAGTTTCGGGAAATGAACTATCCCATCATCAGACAACTGAAGACCTAACAGAGGTACAGTGGTATTTAAACAAAAGTGATAAATATTTTGAGTATTTCAACAGATTCTCGGTAACACCTTAAAGTGGTAAAGAGATTTACAATCGGAACGTGATAAAAAACCGGGTTAAAAAGGAGGGGCATTCTAACAGATATCGGAATGTCGGCAATCGACAAAGAAGGTTGTTAAATAGATGGTACCCATTTAAATATCTCAAATAATTTTTGGAGTTACATAGCTCCGCGCAGTCATTCATTATTTTTACATTATTTTAATGTATATCTCAAATATTCTGATTTACAAAGCTCCATACAGTCATTCATTATTTTTTACATTATTTTTATTGTGAACGAATTTGAAAATTTCAATAATAAAGTTTCTTTTCTCTTGAATCTACATGTAAAATTTTCTTAGGATTTTCTTTTGTCCGAAGGAATTACTGTTTTCTGAAGAATGAGTGGCAAAATTTGAATTTTTGTTTACTTTTCATTAAATTAATTTTATGTTCGTTGAAAAAGGTTTTAAACAGATGTTACTTTTTAAATATCTCAGATATCTTCAATTTACATAGCTCCGTACAGTCATTCATTATTTATACATTATTGTTTTTGTGAACTAATTTGAAAATTTCAACAGATTCGAGTTTCTTCCCTTTTAATTCTAACTGTGAAATTTTAAGATTATCTATTGTTGGAAAGGAATGTCCGTTTTCTAGAAAATGAGTGGCAAAAGTAGAATTTTGTTTATTTTTCCTGAAACTCATTTTATTTTCGTTGAACCTCGTCTTGAACGTCCTGTTTGTCCTATATATTTATTACTTCACGTAGAACAAGATAACTCATAAACTCCTGATTTGTGTATGTTTGGAGTAGGGTCCTTTGCGTTAAATAATACCGATGATAATTTGTTTTGCGTTTTGAAGGCAATATTGACATCTGATTTTGAAAAACTATTGGCCACTTTTTGACTTATGCTACCAAAGTACGACAGAGAAATGCATTTTTTATTTCCTTGGGTTTTTATGATGGGATAAATTTGGCTCATAGCTGTTTTAGATAGTTTCTGTCGAATTAGATTATATTTTATATTGGGGTTGAAACCGTTGTTCGCGGCTATTGATTTTATAGTTTGGACTTCAGCTTCGCGGTCATTTTTTGATAAGGGTAATGCGAAGGCTCTATGGATCATCGATTGATACGCTGACATTTTTTGTAAATATGGGTGATTGGAATCAATAGGAATACATATATCATTGGATGTGGGTTTTCTGAACACGTTGAAATCCTTTAAGACAAGGTTCAACGAACATAAAATGAGTTTCAGGAAAAATAAACAAAATTCTACTTTTGCCACTCATTGTCTAGAAAACGGTCATTCCTTTCACACAATAGATAATCTTAAAATTTCACAGTTAGAATTAAAAGGGAAGAAACTCGAATCTGTTGAAATTTTCAAATTAGTTCACAAAAACAATAATGTATAAATAATGAATGACTGTACGGAGCTATGTAAATTGAAGATATCTGAGATATTTAAAAAGTAACATCTGTTTAAAACCTTTTTCAACGAACATAAAATTAATTTAATGAAAAGTAAACAAAAATTCAAATTTTGCCACTCATTCTTCAGAAAACAGTAATTCCTTCGGACAAAAGAAAATCCTAAGAAAATTTTACATGTAGATTCAAGAGAAAAGAAACTTTATTATTGAAATTTTCAAATTCGTTCACAATAAAAATAATGTAAAAAATAATGAATGACTGTATGGAGCTTTGTAAATCAGAATATTTGAGATATACATTAAAATAATGTAAAAATAATGAATGACTGCGCGGAGCTATGTAACTCCAAAAATTATTTGAGATATTTAAATGGGTACCATCTATTTAACAACCTTCTTTGTTGATTGCCGACATTCCGATATCTGTTAGAAGGCCCTTCTTTTTTAACCCGTTTTTTATCACGTTCCGATTGTAAATCTCTTTACCACTTTAAGGTGTTACCGAGAATCTGTTGAAATACTCAAAATATTTATCACTTTTGTTTAAATACCACTATACTACTGTTAGGTCTTCAGTTGTCTGATGATGGGATAGTTCATTTCCCGAAACTCGAGTCACAAGAAAATGTGTAATATATATGTTTTGGTAGTAAAACATAGTAATTTCTACAATTTGTTTTAATTATGATCAACTACCAAATAGTAACGGCTGAAACAATTCAGTATCAGAAAAAGTCAACTTGAAAACCCCTGATTGGGATACCACAAATGAGATTATATACTTTCATATAACAGGAAAATATGCTCAGATTTATCAGCGCCTAACCGGTTCAACACAAACAGCAATCAGAGACTGGTAAGAGAAGCACTTAACTTCAATTTAAAATTGAGAAAAACAAACTCATAAATACAGACAAATGTCCCACAACTGAAGAACTTGAATGTAGGAAAGTGGAATATCAGAAATAACTAGAGAGATGTTTGGAGTCAACTGAAACTTTAGAGGTAAAAGACATAGATGAACTGAACAAGAAAATCACCGACGACATCCTCATAGTGACAAAAAAGATTTGCATGAAACCAAAAAATAAAAAGAACTCTAAAATACAGAAACACTATTACTTATTGAACAAAAAAAATGACTCCCAGAGATACAGTAAGTTATCGCGAACGGAATAAGAGAATACATAAGGAAGTAAGAAAAGACATTCGAGATTATAATAATAATATAATAATATTTTATTTATTATTTATGACAGAATACATCTCTTTCAGCACACGTCAGAGAGGAGAAATAGTAAAAAATATAGCAACACATGGAGAGGAAATATAACGAGAACAAGAAAAAAAGCAACAAGAAATTCAGAAATCCTAAACTATACAGCCATTCAATCTACACTGTAATAACAAATCGTCAGCATCAGTTCCTCAATCTCTCTCTTGAATTTTTTATAAAACTTTCAGTCTTTTAGGAAGATGGTTTAATAATTCAATACCACAATACAATGGTGAGTGCTGATCTCTAGTTATTCTGTGTGTTGGAATACATAGGACATCTTTATTTATTTTATTGTACACATGGTAATCCGAGCATTTCTTCAGTGATTTTATATTTTTTCTAGTATACAGCAAACAATTCAAGATAAAACTACAGGGAAAACTTAGAGATTTGTTATTAATAAAGAAAGGTCTACAGGACTCCATCGGCGTGAAGTTGAAGATGAGACGAATAATTTTTTTTTCTACACAATAAATGTACGATTACTCGAAGATGAATCTTCCCAAAACAAAACTATACAGTTAAGGTGGGAGTAAACATGGGAATAATAAACGCAAATTAAGAACTTTACGGTAGAATACGCTTAAGACGTCTCATGGCGAAAAATGCACCGCTCAATCTCTTACACATCGAATCAACATGGTACTTTCAATTCAAAATTCCGTCAACCTGCAAACCGAGAAACCCAACAAGTCTCTCGCCGGAAGGCTTAACGTCAACTGGCGACCCATATCTCGCAACTGAAAGTGCACAAGATCAATCTTAATGGCGTTCAGAATGATGGAGATTCGGGAACACTAAGCAGTGAAACATCGCACCTAGCCCTGAGTTCAACGAGATTGCGGGCCGAAACATTAAACGAAGTGTCATCAGCAATCAAAGCAACTCTAATAGTCGCCAATATTGATGAATAATTAATGAAATGGATGAGTAGATACTTGACGAATGAAATGAATAATAAGGTTTCAAAACAGAGCCTTGAGGAACACCTATTTATAGGGATTACTCAACAGATTCTTGTTGGCCTACACGCACATAAAAGTATCTATCATTCAGAAAATCCTCAACACAATCGGGGAAGGCACCTCTTAAACCGAAGCTGTATAACTTAGCCAAAATTATGTCGGAACTTAGGCAGTGAAATCCTCTTGATTAATCGAAATGCAGCTCCGCTACCTGGGATCCGTTATCAAGACATTCGTGAACAAAATTAATTAAGTCACCAGCTGCTGGTTCGATCGATTGAGACGGAAACCGTGCTGGCCGTCTGTCAAAATTGAAAATTTTTTCAGATATTCCAACATTCTGTTGAAGAATAATTTTTCCATGACTTTTGATGAAGTGTTTAAAAAGGAAATGGGACGATAGTAAGAAATATCATCAGTGGCATTCTTCTTGTGAACTGGAATAATTGTAGCAGTTTTGAGGACGGCAGGAAATTTACTCGAGGTGACTGATCAGGTGGACGAGATGTTTTGAGATGTGGGGAGACAAAAGTTTCAAAACTTTAATCGAAATCATGTCGTAGCCACAGCTATTTTTATTCTTGAAGTTATTTATTACTGCATCAGCAACTATCGGAAAAAAAAGAAATTTTTATCCGACAGCGGCTGCGTTGTACAGGAGGTTGATATGTTATTTCCAAAATAATGACTCAAACTTATGGAACAAGTATTGGAGAAATAATCACCGAAAGCGTTAGCCACAATAAATCTCTCCATCCATTTTCACAGATATGCAACTACAGCTACCCCCGCCAGCAGTTTCCTTCCGAACTAGATTCCATATGGTTTTAACCTTTTTATGAGAACTATCTATAATATTCTTATGATAAATGAATTTAGATTTGTAAAATAATTTTGTGTACTTCTTTTTTTTAGATAAAGCTTCCCAGACATTTTAGATTTTGAATTTCGAAAAATCCAATTAAACTTCTTCAATTCGTTTGGCACACTTATTTCCTCAGTAATCTACTTTGGTATCTGACTGTTAAAAAGTTTGCACTATTTAACGGGGCACGCTGAGTCTAGCGCAAGCATCAAATCTCCAAAAAACTTTTCAAATTCCTCATTAAAGTTAGATGCGCCATATAAGTTATCAAATGACGTAAAAGAGGCTGCTGCGGCAAGGCTTAAAAGATTCTCATCGGAAAGTGATCTAAATGAATGAACTACACTTGCAGTGAGACATTTCGTCGTACTCGAAATACATGAAACAATAATTGCCTTATGATCTCCAATGTTAGCATCAACAACACAACCGGTCAAAGTTCCTATCAACATTTGTTAAAATATAATCAAATTCAGAAGACGAAGTCGACCCATATTTGTTGGTGTATATCCTGCAGTTCCTCAGTAGTAGTTGAAGAACTTAGTCGCGACATATGCAAATGTGTAAGAGGTTATTTTGAAATCACTTGCAGGGTACCAGATTTTTATGTGCACACTTTGGCCTCAAGACTCTCTAGAGGGTACGGAACTCCTAGATGCCAACGAAGACGTATGCGAACTCGCAATTATCCTGACATCAAGATAATCGAAGACTCACTAAAGGAAAATACAAACATGAGAGCCTTAAGATCAAGATTATCCTCAGGCAAACATCAGATCACCAAAAGGAAGGATCAACAGGGTAACATAATTTCGGACATTAGAAAGATCGTATAACATATTAAGGGTTTTTACACTAGTCTTTACACATCTAGTAAACCAGATCCGAGAACTACTAATAAGATTATACGCAACGTAGGCTCTGAGAACGCAGGAAATAGAGACTATCCTCAAGAAAATGAAAAATAACAAATGTCTAGGAGAGAACAAAATTACGTGTGAAATGCTGAAGAAGGGTGGAAGATCTTACAGATTCTTCTAAATAAATGTCCGTTTGAAGGCAAAACTCCGTCCACTTGGAAAAATGCGGAAGTGATCCTGGCTTTCAAAAGATGAGATAAAAGCAATATAGAAAACTACCGGCCAATAAGCCTCCTTTCTCATTTATATAAACTCCTAACCAGAATAATAACCAGTAGATTAACAATGAAACTATATGCATAACAGTAGAGCCAGTAAAACAAGCCTTCGATTCAATTGAAAGTGGGCCTTCATACAAGCTATGGACGATGCTAGGATAGATTCGAGGTGTACAGATCTATTGAAGAGTATATACAAAGAAGCCACATTCCGCGTTAAAATAAATGAGGATTCAAAAACGGATATGATAAAAGTTTACAGGTAGTACGGTAGGGCAACACAGTATTTCCGAAATTTTTTACCCTGCAGTTAGAGAACGTGTTTAAGACATTGCAATGGGAATCGAGGGGCATGAATTTCGACGGATTCTATCTGAATCATCTCCAAGTTGCTGACAACATCGTGCTGATAAATAGTAATGTACAAGAACTGAGCCTCATGCTAAAACAACTTAACGATTGTTCAAAACATATCGGCTCGAAAGTGAACATCTCAAAGACCAAAATAATAAGTAATACTGAAGAACCGATACATATGATGGTATAAGGCTAAAAAACGTGGAAGAATACATATACTTAGGATATACAATAAAAATGGGCAAATAAAACCGGACATTGGAGATAACTAAAAGAATACAATTGGCAGGGGTCCGTTTTGGGAAAATGAACTAACTCCATATTCAGAAACAGCAACATACCCATCAGGCTCAAACGAAGAGTTTTTGTCACCTGTATACTCCCAATGGTGACAATGAGCTGGAAGTAAAGGCTATGACAAGAAGGACGGCAGATCAGTTAAGGGTGATGCAGAGAGCGGTGGTCTCAAGGACAGACAGAGAAACGAAGATATCCATCAGAGAACTGAGGTCATTGATGTAACGGAACTGAAATATTAATGGGTAGGACATGTGGCCTGGCAAGATCAATCGAATTGGACGAATAGACTGACACACTGGAGAACGAGATCAACAAAGAGGAGCGCAAGTAAACCACAGACATTTTTTTTAGATTTATAATATCACATTTTTGTGAACATATTCTGTCTTCCAGCTTTCTTTCCGTCTAGCAGATATGCAATAGACAATATACGAGTGCTCCAGAAGAGGTTTTTACTTTGGAAAATAATATGCTGATGGTTAAAGTAGAGGAATTGGTTACTTACTTATCAAAGTAGTTCAAGAGTGTATATATGGTAATGACAACTAATACTTTTGGGTTGGAATTTTGTATTTGCGGAAGTCTCTATATCAATGGAGGTTTTGTTGAAAAGTGAGTTATGGATGAGTCCCCTCAGATAGCCACTATTTATGAATAGTTCGAAAAGTTTGTTCAGATTATGAGTCTGCAAGGATATGTGAGTGGTCCTGAATACCCTGCCTAGAATGAGGTTGACTGGTTCTTTGTGGACGTGGTAAGAATCTACCTGAAGTAAAACTCAAAAAAAAAAATTCCGCGGCTAGCCATAGTAGGAAGTTGAAGATTCCGGTTTGGACCGCGTTTAAAATTTGTAAGCGTTCGAAGTTTCGTCTCCCATTTTGGAGCCATTATTAAGAATTAATTGTTCGCTGGATATATATGATTTTATTCTTAGTTATAAGAGAGTACCCAGATTTCATACTGACTATATTAATTATCTCTATATGTGTAAAATGTGTTCACTGGCAATATCTATGCTTCTAATGCATAATAGCTGATTTATTTAACGTTATGAAAAATTCCTTTTGGTAAGGAATATTGCAAATACAAATTTTAATTTTCAACATTCATGTCAATACGACAATAAAGCTTCAGGTCTATTTTAATCTATCATTTTAGACAATGAAAATAAGATAATACCCCAACTTTTCCGAATCGGGGATTTATCAAATTAAATGTGATAATTGTTATGCTAGATATATAGGACAGATAGGCCGATGTTCACAACATAGAATCAAAGAACATAGGATGTCTGTTTTGAAAAACCAGAAATCACCCGGTTTTGCAGAATATTGTATAGAGAATAATCATTTTTTTTTAATGAGAAAGATGTCACTTTACTATATAATGTTAATAAGGGTAAATTGATGGACTACTGGGAGATTCTTCGAATCAATAAAGCCATTGAAACAAAGGAGTATTTGACAAATTTCCTAATACTCTTTAGCAATACCCCCTATATTGGATGCTGTTATTTCCATGCGCCATAAATATACACAGATGTTCTGAGTGTAATGAAAGAACCTTTTCAATTTTGAGTTTAGTTCCTTTTTGTTTTTCTTTGAAGATGGTCGAAAGACCGAAACACGTGTCAGGATTCTGAATAAATTATGAAACATGAAAACTGTGTGAACTTTTTTTAATAAAAAAGATAATATCCTATTGAGTTTTTCAGAGTTCGATATTTGTATCTCTAGTTAATTATCTCCACCAATAAATTGGCCTATTACAACGTGTTCACGTATTTAAATTGAAGATTGACTTTATGAGTTATTGATATCCTCATTAATTAGTTAATGCAATCATCAAATCTACCCCATTGAACTTAATCAGCATAATGTAATGTGCATGGTATATTTTGTTTTGCATGGACAAAGCACGTCTACTATATGTGAAGTTTGCAATTTCAAAGCAGATTTTTGGCGTGAGAGAATATATTACTAACTTTACACCGAAGTCCAAACTTTTTTTGGAAAACTATTGAAACATTACATCAGAATATTAAAATAATAGTAATTATAATATAATTACATTATATAGATAGATAGATACTAGTGTTCGTTTTACGAGTATTTTATTCAAAATAATTTTGAGGTATATCATAGTTTATTATATGTTAATTTCAAAAAGATTTTCAGACTAGCTCACATACAAATGAATCAAAAAATTACGTTTCCGATCTATATGTTATTGAACAAATTGTCATTAATGATAACTACAATCCGATATTGATAGATAAGATGCTTATATCCCAACGCGAAAAATTAGTTTAAGTATATTCTATTGAAATTTATGAAAAGTGTATCCATGCAGATTGCTACATAAATATAAATATAATTTTATATATCATATAAATTGAATTTAAGCCTTTCTAAATTCAGCTTGAACAATAAAAATATTACATCCTCTGAGATTATGAATTGGGAGTTTTTTGAGTTAATTTCTGACTGTCGAGAGATTCAAATGAAACATTAAAAAAAAAAGATTCAAGAACATTTAAAAATGTTCCACAACTGATAAAATTTCTGCTTCCACTTACTGAAACCAATTGTCAGAAGCAGAACAGAGTAATTCAAGTTTCAAAATGTTGCATGTTGAAAATCAAAATGGATCCCTCATCTTGTTGGAAGCATTTTATAAAAATGTATTTATTCATTCAGTCATACGTCGTAGTAATTTTACTTTGGTGCGAACATATCTGTCATAGAACCATTTCAATTCCGAAAAAATATCTAATATTCATAAAAAACAAAATGTATTATTTCATAAAGAGTTGAGAGTTTGGGGAAAAAGTCCAAAGAAAATAAAATTATCGTTTTGGATTAGAGAGCAAGCCGGAGGATCTGACAGCTGCTTTCATCAAGACTGAAATAAAGAAACTGATGGATGTAACTATCATTGAAAGTGACATAAATAACTTTTACTCACTTGGGAGAGCGAACAACCCCCCATCAAGATATAGTTCATTTTATTTCTAAAAAGAACGACCGTTATCAAAAGCGTAGAAAGACTGAGGGGCAGGAGGATTTCCATAGCTCGAGACCTTACGCTCAAGCAGCATCAAGAGTATAAAGTCAGCAGTTAAGTCTTACTAGGGGAAATAAGCAGGTGCACTGCTATATGAAAGGCAATCGACTGTATGTGAATGGCAAGGTTTTCACACCGGCAGATCTAGAAAATCAAGGAGACATTGATAACGATTCGGCAGGGGCCTTCGAGCGCCCCTGCGCCGGTACCAGACAGGGAAATCCGGCGCCAGATTACCAAACCAATTAAACCGTTGGCTAAAAACCCGCAACAGAGATCAAACACTCCGATCCAACTTGCTGTCAAGATAACAAAAGAGGTAAGCGATAAGCAAAAATTAAAAACTCGTAGCGTCACTGCACCTAAATAAAGTAGTAACATAATAGTCATTGATAAGGAGTATGAGCAATGGTAATAGAAAGTTCTAGAAATCGAGACAGTGTAACATACTTCTGTATAACAATTTTATTCTCAAACAAACTCGGCCAGGTTTTATTGATCACAGAGGCAAATTCCAGACATGAGCACAAATCTCCAGAATACATTTCTTTACATGAATTAATTCGTAAAGGTATGTCTTGTATTTATTTTGCATACTCTAGATGGCGCTAGTGTATTTTTAATACCTTAGAGTCTCTGTGTATAGCGAATAAAGATACTTGACAGATTTTGAAAACCAATCAGTTTGAAACGTGCGCATGTCTGCAATTTGTATCTGTGATGAACAATATCTTGTCGAGTTCATTTGAGCATAGAATTTTTATACGGATGAATGTTACACTGTCGCGATTTCTAGTATTTTATATTACCATAGCTCGTACTCCTTATCAATGATTTTTGGTACAGTTCAGTCGAATTAATTTATTTTAACATAATAGTATATGGACGTTAGGAGTGCTCGTTCATATCTTATGAAATGTGCAATTGTTTAGGTTTAGGCTATTATATAGTGGAAATAATAGATTCTTTCATTAGAGACTATAACTACTCAGAATTTTTTACGAAAATTATTAACGATGTGCAGAATATATTGCGATGATAAATGATTCCAATTGTAAGTTCAAGTTGATACATCAAAAATTAGTAGCATTTAAAAAAATTTTGATAACGTCGATGTAACACTACGTCATTTTGAGGTTCCTTTTGAGTGCTTAGTCTTGACCGAGACTCGAAATGATTTTGATGTAACCTTTGTGCAGAAGCAAGTTCATGAATTGAACTATAATTTTGGTGACATTAATAAATGTGATGGTACTATTGGTTATCTGAAAAATACAATTGGTTATATCTCCAAGATTGAAACAGTCTCGGAATGTAGGAATAGAAGTCATTTTTAAAAAAGAACACAAAACCATTAAAATTATAGCATTATATCGACCACCCTCTATCAATGAAGAGAACTTTGTGAATGAACTGCACGATTACATCAGTAATGATATCTGTGATATACATATAGTAGGCGATGACAATATAGACCTACTCTCTAAGCATAGCAAAATTGTATCGGAGTATCTGGACATAATGAGTATGTTCAATTTGATTTCAACTGTAAATGCCCCTACCAGAATCCAAGGAGACTCGAACAGCTCTTTAGATCATATTTTTGTCCAAATAAAGAAACGCGAAGTCAGTGACTACTTTTCGAGCTTTATTATTGATTCTCTTGTAACAGATCATAGGGCCACGATATTGAACGCAAATATTTCCGAGAATGCTGAGTCAAACTATAGAAGTAATATGATTAAAAAGATGAATTTTGCAGAATTGAGGAGCGACTTATATTAGGAGTATAAATAAGTTTCCGCCGTTTTTTAACACAAATTGAATATTTATATTATAGAAGAACGGTAATATAAATTTATTTGAAATATTGCCCATCACTTGCAACCACTTTTTCCCATCTCTCAGGCAGCATTCGAATCCCACGTCTGAAGAACTCCTTGTCTTTTGAGGCTATCCACGAATCAACCCAATTTTTGGTATCCTCATAAGATGTGAACCGCTGCGCCGTCAGAGCATGTGCCATGGACCGGAACAGGTGATAATCGGACAGTTCAATGTCTGGTGAATACGGCGGGTGGGGTAACACTTCCCAATCAAGTGTTTTCAAGTACTTTTTCACGGGAGCCGCAACGGGAGCATAATCGCCGTTCAATATCTCTCCGCTTCAATTCGTACGGAACCCAATTTCCTTGTTTATGAATCATTCCTAATGATTTTAAACGATGTGAGACTGCTTGCTGAGTGACTTCTAATGTTAGAGCAAGTTCTTTTTCAATAATTCCTCCAATTCTGCATCCTCGTAAATTTTTGGCCTTCCACTGCGATCTTCGTCTTCTACGTCGAAATCAACGTTTTTAAAAAAATTTGAATATTAAAACAAATTGAAATATGTTTATCTTCTACAATTTTAATTTCAAAAAACTTTTAGAAATAACTTTATATCTACAGAAGCACCGCTTTTATTTAATAGACGTATATAATCAAAACTCAATATATAATGTCAAATCGAATAAATAACCCAACAGATATACGAAAGTAATTAAAATTAATAAATAAATTTTGTCATCTACAATAAAACGGCGAAAACTTATTTGTACTCCTAATAACACTTAGATTGGAACTCATTATATAACATCAACAAAAAGCTACAACCTATTTCCTTGATAAAATTGGGCAAACTATTGATAGAAATACAAACACTTATAGCGAAAAATGAAAGTACACAAAAAAAAAGAATGGATAAAAATAGTGCTAATAAAATCAATAAAAAAACATGAAAAACTACATAAAAAATGGCAAAAAAATAAAGTGGATCTGAATCTCGAAGAAACCTAAAATCAGTTGTAAAATTAGCTAAAAAGAAGAGCAATGAAACCTTTATTGACAATGCTAAAAATAAGACCAAAGCAACATGGAATCCAATGAGTAGGGTATTATGGAAAAAAAATTCAGTAATAGTTTGTTCAGAACGTTTTCAAATAAAAATGAGAAAGAAATTCTGAATAATTTCAACAGAAAATTCATACATCTATGCGAAAGCAAAAAATAGCAGGAAACACACAATGTAGGAAACATAAAAACATCTAGCTCATGCATATTTTTACACTTTGTAGTAGAGTATAAAGTTTCAAGATACATAATGAATCTGAAAAATAAGAAGTCAGTAGGGTTCGACGAGATCCTCGGGGAATTATTGAAAAAAAGTGCATCGATAATAAGTACACCTCTTACCCATATCATCAACCAAATTTTTTTAACTGGAATGTATCCTGAAGAATTAAAAGAAGCATGGGTGAAGGCACTCCATAAAAAAGGTAATAAAAAAGTCGCAGAAAACTACAGACCTGTGTCATTTATCTGAAATATAAATAACATATTTGAAAGAATATTATTCGACAAAATCAATACCTTTTTAGAAAAAAACGGGATACTTGTGAAAGAACAATGTGGTTTTAGAAAGGGAAAATCAACAATCCAGTCAGTTTATCAACTATTATAGTCAGCCATTAAATCCATCAATGAAAAACTGTTCACGGTAGCAGTCAGCTTGAATCTGTCAATAGCATTTGATAGAGTAAACCACAAAATCATGCTGGAAAAAATTGATAATCATGGCATCAGAGGTACTACCTTAAATTTAATAAAGTCCTACTTAACAGAAAGATACCAGACAGTAGTAGAGACCACCAATGAAGGAAAAAAATTAAATCTGATTCATTGTGTATACGGAAAGGATTCCCACAAGGGTCCATTCTGGGACCACTCTTAT
The DNA here is from genome assembly GCA_034642435.1 of Megalocaria dilatata. Taxonomy (NCBI): domain Eukaryota; kingdom Metazoa; phylum Arthropoda; class Insecta; order Coleoptera; family Coccinellidae; genus Megalocaria; species Megalocaria dilatata. The sequence goes on along the minus strand of CM067855.1, from coordinate 82,293,405 downwards.
ATATACTGTATACCAATGACATAGTGCAAATATCTGAAAACGAGACCGTGATATTTTCAGATGATATATCACTGATATGTAAAGCTGCAGATAAGAATCAATGCAAAAAAGTTGTAGAAAAGGAATTAGGGAGCATTAGTAAGTGCCCGACGGAAATGAGTTACTATTGAATATTGCAAAAACTAAATAATGATATTCAGAGAAAATGATGAGCAAAGTTTCAGAGTAATAACCCAAAATACAGAAATCAAAACTGTGGAACAAATACCATTTTTGGGAGTAACAATAGATCGGAATTTGAATTAGAAACCTCAAGTAGAGAAAGTAGGAACAGATGTTTCAAGATATTGTTATTCCCTTCAGATAATAAGAATAAATATATATAATAAGTAGAAGCGGCTCTATCAGCGTTCCATGCCTAGGTTCAATCTAAAATTGGGTATAGAATAATTTTTTGGGCAAGAAGGTGATGAAACAAGAATTAAAAATAATTTGATTTCGGATATAACAAACTTAACCTATATAGAAAAAAAATGTGATATATAGTATCTTTGTAATATGGAATAAATTACCGAATAGTTTAAAATCTAAAATTAGTTGTGAAAGTAATAATAGGCAAAAAATTACGTAGAGAATTTTTTTATACACAAGGTGTTATTATTATTTGGGAGAGTTTTTTCTTGAGGAAAATTTTGTGGGTTTATAGAGGGAATATTCTCATTTATTTTCATTCATTGCTCATTGCTGAATTGTTTATTCTTAGTTTAAGTTTTTGTTTGATTTCGAATCTCGAGAAGGATCTTGAGAGGATTTGCCGAAATATTTCCATCTCTTCTGGATTCCTTCTGTTCCTCACCCCTTCACCTTCTTACCACACTTGGTCTTCGCATCTCGAGAAGAACATACAATTTTTAACGACTCATCGCTTTCTCACGCGGAAAATTCGCACGATATTCATCGAAAATCCAGAATACACTTTCAAGTTCTGTACAAGAAACTTTAATATTTAGGTTTAAGTTAAGTGTTAGTTTTAAGCAGAAGAAGACAATTGAGTTGGTGAATTCTCAAATATCACCATTGCCCATGTGGTGTGAAACCCAGAAGACAGTGAAACCTGGTGAGTCCCTTTCCTCCACATCTTTCTTTTCTTGTTTCACTTATTTTCCATCCCCAGCATTTTCTCTCAAGTCTCGGGTATTTGATACTCATTTATTGTGTGCAATAAAACAATTCGATAATTCTTCAACAGGTCCTAGGTCCAGGGTTATAGTAACAGCAACTGTTTAAGAAAAAGGCCAACTAGTTTTGATTTTATTACAAAATCTTCATCAGGGCTTTGAAATAACAAACATGAACTGCAGCTACAAAATCCTTTTCTTTTGAGTTGCCTGAAGTTACGTTATTACAATACAATTTTAGAATCAATAAAAATTAAAATTAATTTTTTTTTTAATATAAGCGAGGAAAATTTTCTGTTTCTTTGTTGATGGATCAAATAGACTTCTTCAACTTACATTTCTATCTCGTGTGGTTTTCGTCGTATGGAAAATGTAAAATTTTTGGAAATGTTAACTGGCCGCATGGGAGACTGTCGAAAGACTGAAGTGGAATAATCTGCGGGTTTCGGAGGAAGCATGTGAAACGATGGCACAATGGAGTTGGAGAATAATGGATTTAAATATTGTTTGTAAAATTGTTCTATTTTTTCATATTTAGTTTTATCTATGTCCTATATTTTTTATTAAATAACAATATGCCGTGTTTAGACTTTCAATGTCGGTGCAATAGTACCGAGTTTAGGTCTTGCTTGATAGATATCATCTCATGCATCAAACGTTTTTTGAAGTTTTTTTGTTTGCCTCAAATTTTGATAGATCCAGGATCGAAATTAAAGTAATGAAGGGTGTTTTTTACATGTTCTGCTAAAGCGGTGTTATTTTCTTTTTTATTTTTTAGTGGACTAAGGATATTCAAGGAGTCTCTTTTGTGTTCAGAGATCCTGTCCTTTAGATACCGACCAGTTTGATGAATGTGTGTTGATTGACAGTCGTTGCAGAATATTTTATATATGGTATCACTAATGAATCCTTCGGTGTTGCACTTTTAGTTTTGGTGAAAAGTTGTTTAACTGCGTTGTCAGATTTAAATGCTACTACGTTTATGTTTATTTTGGTGAATGTTTTTTCAATTCTTTCTGCCAAATTTTCTATGTAAATTATTTTGAAATATTTTTGGGTTTCCTTTTCCTCTGGTTGTTGGCTTTGCGAAGTTACTTCTTTGTTAAGAGTTTTCTTAATGAACTTGGTGGGATAGTCATTATTTTCTAGGATTGATTGTATTTTAGTGATGTTATTTTTGTAAAATTCGCTATCCGAAAGTTTTAACGCTCTATGTTTCAAATTATTTATGATATTTATTTTCTGTGTCATATTATGGCTTGAGTGAAAATTCACAATAATTGGTTTCTGGTACCAGTCTGTTATTATTTTGTCTTTCCTTCTTATTAGTGGTGTATCTAGGAAATGTAGTGAGTTGTTCTGTGTTTCTAAGTCAGTGGTGAATTTTAAGCGAGGATGAATGCTGTTGAAAACTGTTAAGATTTCATCTGCTCGGTCAGATGGAATAGATATGACAATGTCATCAACATATCTTTTGAAAAATGGTAATTTAAAGCTTAACTTTTCGACGGCTTTACTGTGAAAATTTTTAAAAACTCTCGAATTGACAAAGCTGTGAGAGATTCAATTTTTGCCCAATTTTTTTCTATTATCGTTATCGCCAAATCAAGTGGATTTTATTTTTGTGAAATTCGCTATCCAAAAGTTTTAACGCTCTATGTTTAAAATTAATTATGATGTTTATTTTTTGTGTCATATTATGATTTGAGTGAAAATTCAGAATTCTTTCAGAAAATGTTTGTTTCTGGTACCAGTCTGTTATTATTTTGTCTTTCCTTCTTATTAGTGGTGTATCTAAGAAATGTAGTGAGTTGTTCTGAGTTTCTAATTCAATGGTGAATTTTAAGCGGGGATGAATGCAGTTGAAAACTGTTAATATTCAATCTTCTCGGTCAGATGGAATGTAAAATTGTAATTTTAAGCTTAACTTTTCAATAGCTTCATTCTGAAGTTCCATCATTACTATGTTGGATGTTATTGGTACCAAATTATTTCCCATACCTAGTCAAAAAATTTGTTAGAATATTGTATCCTTAAATACAAAATAACTATTTTCGATACAGAATTTAAAAAAATATAGAAACTCTTGAATTGACAAAGCTGTGTGAGGTTCAGTTTTTGCCCAATATTTTTCAATTATCGTTATCGCCAAATCAGGTGGAACATTAGTATGAAGGGAAACTACATCTAATGAAGTGAGTATGTAATTTTCTGGAATGGTGCCAGTTTTGAAAAATTCTACGAGCTCAAAAGAATTTCTTGTGTATCTATCATCCTTCTCAAATGCATGGTTTAGAAGTTCTGCTGAAAATTTGCTGAGATCATATAAGGGGCTTCCAATGAATATTGGTCTTAGTGGGTTAATTACCTTATGCATTTTTGATAGGAAGTAAACCATTGTTACATTTTAAACGTTTGTAAGTGCTGTCTCCAATTTTCTTATCTTTATATAGGTTTGTTATGATTTTATTAAGTTTAGTTTGAACGCTTTTTGTTGGATCCTCATGAATTTTAGAGTAAGTTGTGTTATCAACTGAAAGATCTGAAGTTTTCTTGTCGTATTCTTGTTTGAGTATAGCTACGGTTGTCTTACTTTTATCAGCTTTAATTATTATGATATTATTGTTTTTTTAGGAAATTGTTTTGTTTATCTGGAAGACTTTATCAGTATGTTGTTAAATTTATTTGTCTTTTGATCTTCTGATTTGACAATGTTAGTGATCAATTTTATCAGTGAATTACGAGCAAGATTTGTGTCATTTCTGTAATTGCAAGTTGAAAAGATGTGTTCTATATCATTATTCAAATATTCTAATATCAGCCTTCTCCATATTTAATTTCAAAAAATCATATTTAATAATTATAACTTCAGGAATTAAATTAAAATAATGTCATATAAGTACCACTCATATCAAACGACATATAAAATAAATATTCATTATAAGATATCCAAATGATATAACAAAATCCAACAAATAAAAAATGTTAACCAAAATCCTATAAATTAAATATTTTGAATAGACAAAATTTTATTTCTGCTAATCAATCTTATGAAAACAAATATCTTTCAAAAATGTTTAACATAATCTTAAGAATTTCATCATAAAACTATCTTACTTAGAATATTCAATATTATTGGATATCTAACTAAGTTACTTTCTATAAAATCTCCAAATAAATAATTCTGTGGTTTACCCTTGATCTAAAAGATTGAAAGACAATTTAACGGCCTTTGTTATAGCACAAGGTCTATCTGTATAAAGAATGTTAAGGAAACCAAATAATTATATATTATGAATAAAATAACATAAAAAGAGGTTAATACTTGATAGAAGGTATATAAAATTATTTAAATATTTTAATATCAGCCTTCTACATATTTAATTTCAAAAATTTATATTTGATAGATTCGGTCTTTACTTGGTGGAAACTCATTTTAATCAAAAAAATGTATATGAGACAGTAATTTACTTCCACAAAAATGTTTGTACTACTACAACAATTGTTTCACCACGATGTGGCTTCTTCAGGTATTACATTGTACTGTCTGATGGTATTCAGTGTAACCGAGTTTAAATACATTTTTAGGTACGTGACCAAATAATGGAAGCACAAGTCATAAAACTATTACCTACTTGTAAAATCTCAGTTCTACTGAAATCTATGAAATGGTTGTTATATTTATACAATATTCCGAAAAAACCAGATGTTATTTTATTATGTGATACACTTTTTCATGATCTTCTACCCTTATCTTCTATATTCTATATTCTACCCTTAGATCGTCCTGTGTGAGCTATGTATATTCATTACAATATAATTTGTATAAACCGTTTTTTTTCACGTGTTTCTTTGCTATTAACTAAGAGTGAACCCAAGGTTTTGTTACTTGTACAAATAATATTAATATTATTTTGTTTTAGTATATTGGAAATTTTGTTACTTATTTGTGGTATGAAATTTATGCTATGGAAATTTTCTTTTTCTTTGTCCTGAATAATAGCGTAAAGAGAAGCTAGAGCTTTTTAATGTTGTTTTTTAAAAATTACTTTATCGATTACGTTAGTATTGTAACCATTATTCGACGCTAATGATTTCAAAACTTTAATTTCCTTGTTAAAATTTTGTATTGAATGGTTGACAGTAACCTATATACAAAGGCGTGAAAAAGAGACATTTTTATTTTCGAGAAATCAATATCATTGATATGGTATTATATACTGAATTGTTTCAGCCGTTACTATTTGGTAGTTGATCATAATTAAAACAAATTGTAAAAATTACTATGTTTTACTACTACTACTATAAATATATATTACACATTTTCTTGTGACTCGAGTTTCATTTCCCGAAACTCGAGTTACAAGAAAATGTGTAATATATATTTTTATTGGTAGTAAAACATAGTAGTTTTTACAATTTGTTTCAATTATGGTATTATTATTATCTGCGATGAAATCGCTGAACTACATGATTTTACTCTGTCCTAATATTTTCAAATGCAATATTGAAATATATTGAAGGATGATGCGGGTTGCAACTAATCAACTCATCATTTGCCCTAAACACTTCGACTTCTTAGCGAGAAACAAAAAGGAGGTCTAACAGAGTTATGTCCATGTTTTTTTTTTAGTTGACTTATTCAACAGTAAGCACTGCAATTGAATAATTTATGACGAATTGAGATTTGGATATAACACAGACGGCATCGTTTGATAAACCGTACCAAAGTTGGCTCGGTTAGTTTACCACAGTCACCACAGCAGATCAGTTTTACATCATCATGAACCAGTAAAACCCATTAATTTTTAAACTTTTTATATGCAGCAGATATTCATGTTCTAATTAATAAATTAAAATTGTTATTACAAATAGAAACTGGTAATGCAAATTCATGTAGTTTGGTGTGTAATACATATATCGGGTGCTTTTTTTTAAGAAGAATTTTTGATAAGGGAAACTGTGATTTGACAGAAGGTAGAAGTCACGTTGTTTTAACTTTTCTGTTCAGCAATCATTGATAAATTATCATGGAAAGACTCACGCCGCAACAAGTTCATATATTGTTGAAATTTATTTTCAAAATCAGTGTTCTACTCGCCAAACTTCACTTCGTGAAATTTATGCTTTACATAATCGTCCATCAGAGCAGCTTATTCGTCGAACTATCGATAGATTTCGGAAAACATTTTCTCTAATGGATGCAACAACAACAAGAAGACAAAGAACTGTACGTACAGAAGAAAATATCGCTGCTGTAAGTCAGAGTGTTAATGATGATCCAGATTTGTCTATTCGTCGACGTTCACAACAAGTTGGACTCTGTGCATCCACCACATGGAAAATTTTGCATAAAGATCTTGGTCTACACTCATACAAGATCCAACTGGTTCGAGAATTGAAGCCACTTGATCATAATAAGCGTCGTTTGTTTGCTGATTGGGCCCTAGAACAGCTTGAAGTTGATCGGCTTTTTTATCGTAAAATTGTGTTTAGTGATGAAGCTCATTTCTGGTTTAACGACTATGTAGACAAGCAAAATTGCCGTATATGGAGTGAGAACAATCCTCAAGGAGTTCTGCACGTTCCATTATATCCTGAAAAATGCACTGTATGGTGTGCTTTACACGGTGGAGGCATCATCGGTCCATATTTCTTTGAAAACGATGCTGGAGGTAATATTACATGTTAATGTTACAGATCAATGATCAATGATTATTTGTTTGAAAATTTGAATGGTATCGACCCAGAAGTGTTTTGGTTCCAACAAGATGGTGCTACACCTCATGCTGCTACTGTAACAATTGATTTATGGAAAATTTGGCGATAACATTATTTCGAGAAATAGTCCAATTAATTGTCCTCCAAGGTCATGCGATATAACTCCACTGGATTATATTCTTTGGAGTTATGTCAAGTCATTGGTTTATGCTGATAAACCAGAAACAATAGACCCTTTAGAAGCCAACATAACTCGTGTTATTGATGAAAATAAGGCCTGAATTACTCGAAAAGGTGGTCCAAAAGTGGTCTGGTCGAATTCGGTTCCTCAGAACTAGTCGTGGTAGACATATGCCGGAAATTATTTTCAAAACATAAATGTCATAAACTTATCTTTCAAATAAAAAAAATTGGCTTCAATCTTAATTTGAATGTGTTGTATTTTTTCTCAAATTTCTATCACTCTAAAAAACCCCCGATACATTCCTTTAGTAGCAAGTTGAGAATTTTTTGTTATGAATTGGGATTGTGAACTTACTTACTGGGTGAAGACTGAAACATCGAGGCGAGAATTCGGGATGCAGAAGTTCCTTTAGGGAGGTATCTCTGCTTCAAAATTTTAGTGACTTTCACCTGAAAGTAGTTTCAAAGGGTGTACTCACTGATGAAGAATCGGAGGTCAAAAGTAATTCTATCCTGCCGGCTGGTCAGGTCTGCCCGCAAACACGCTTACTAGAATGTTTTAATATTACGGCTTTGTGACTAAGCAAAATTGGTTTTATAGTCTTACACTTATTCACGGTCGAAACTGTTTCATAATTTTTTTCAATATTTTCGAAACCACACATTCGATCGATCTAAAATTCTGCATTTGAATGTAGAAAAATAACGCACATGTTCGAAATTTCGTGAGGACCCTTCCATAAATAGACCAAAATAAATTGCTATCTTGACCGTTGGTGATATGAACAAGCGCGCTAAAGCTCTTGACTTCACGTCATGCTAATGGCAAAAACAACAAGCTCAATGATTCAGGAATTTATGAATTAAGTAAAATCGGTCTAACCTTTCCTTATTTTGTAACATTTGAAATTTTTTCTTATTTTCACAATAATTCTGAAGCTACTGACCTGATCAAAATGAAATTTGGTATTTATGTATATAATGACGATGCGAAGATATCTCCCAAATTTCATGGAAATTTCATTTTCCGAACGAATAAACCTAAAGACTAAAAAATTCTCACGGTTGGCTTTTACTACATATATGTTAATTTTGAAAATTCATTAAATCGACCTAAGTTAATCACATTTGAAATTTTATTTTTGAAATATTACCAATAGTAAAGATTAGATCGAGTTGAAATTCGTTATTTACATTTGAAATAACGACACGAATATTCATGCTCCATTTTGTGAAGATGTATTACAGGAAATTTATGAATTTTTTTCTCATCTTTTTCCGGCATGAAGTATGAAAAGTATATGTGGTTTTGTCCAATATATTTTTGTTCCCCTCTTTCTTACCAGTATGTTACGCTGCAGATCGGGAACAGAGAGACGAAACCTTAAAACTATGTACTTTTAATTTTTATGAGACTTGCCGTTTCTCCGTAAGAGAAGTTCTTAATTGCAAAATATTATGTTTATTCGAATTTCGGAAGACAAAGCACTGAGTTCTGTGTTTCTATTCATCATATGTAGCTTCTTCAAAAACTAATTGAAATATGCGAAATTTACTGGGAAAATAGAGTGTTGAACAACAGTGACTTCACGTCAGTGCTTTTCTTATTTTTTTTCTTAGCGTGACGTTTACTTTTTATACTTGGAAATTTGGGAGAACTATTCTTATCATATGAAATGGGGAATAAATAAAAATACCCTCTGTTGCATGAAATAAAATAAAAAATACTGAATGAGGAGGAAATGCATCACAGAGAAAAGCAATGTTGCATGTAAAGCTTCTTCGGGGGAGTGGTGTGATTAAGCCTCTATTTCTGACATTGATATTTTATATATGACTTCAGAAAATGATATTCCTTTGGAGATAACTTAACCTAAAATAGAAAGGCCTTTTACTTGATAGAAGAAATATAACAAAATTTGAATATTAAAACAAATTGAAATATGTTTATCTTCTACAATTTTAATTTCAAAAAAATTTTATTCAAATAACTTTTAGAAATAAATTTATGTCTAACAAGCATCGCTTACATTTAATAGACGTATATAATGAAAACTCAATATATAATGTCAAATGGAATAAATAACCCAACAGATATACGAAAGTAATTAAAATTAATAAATAAATATTTAAAGGAGACAAAATTTTGTTTCTGGTCTTACCTTTAAGAAACAGCACTTGCCTTTTAAAAACATGAACACACTTAAAGGACTTCTCAAAGAATATAATTTATTTGAAATATTCAATATATTTAAATATTCGAATAAATTATTTCAAAATCTCTAAAAAAATGTGCACTATATCTTCAAAAAACAAATATAATTCTAGACAATCCCGAATATTAAAAGAGGACTGAAGACGGGATTGTCTAGAACTATATTTGTTTTTTGAAGATATAGTGCACATTTTTTAAGAGATTTTTGAAATAATTTATTCGAATATTTAAATACATTAAATATTTCAAATGACTTATATTCTTAGAGAAGTCCTTTAAGTGTGTTCATGTTTTTAAAAGGCAAGTGGTGTTTCTTAAAGGTAAGACCAGAAACAAAATTTTGTCTCCTTTAAATATTTATTTATTAATTTTAATTACGATCGTATATCTGTTGGGTTATTTATTCCATTTGACATTATATATTGAGTTTTGATTATATACGTCTATTAAATGTAAGCGGTGCTTGTTAGACATAAATTTATTTCTAAAAGTTTTTTGAATAAAATTTTTTTGAAATTAAAATTGTAGAAGATAAACATATTTCAATTTGTTTTAGTATTCAAATTTTATAACTTAACCTTATTCAATATAATACGATGATGAAAGGATGCTGCATTCGGCAATATTCCATATTACTTCCATGAGTGAATGATTAATTTTTGGATGCCATATATGAAACGGAGGCATAAGTCTTGGACTCTTTGAAAAAACTCTTCGAACTTATATAAGTGAAGCAGCCGCCAAACACAACATCTTCGAAATTAAAAGGAAATAGCACTAAGGAATCGCATAAAAATGTTTTATGGATTCCCCTTCAGAGATGCTGTTGGACATATATGTGTAATTTTTAATTCAATATATTCTGAACTTCCTGCTGTAAGTTTTCTGTCTATTTTGTATGATATGGCAACCTTGTATATCAACTTTGACATGGGGCTTCTATCCTTCGATTAATCAAATCGAACCAGTTCCAATGAAAAACAGAAATTATTCCGCTCCAGATTCTGGGCTGAGATAAATGTATGGGAATTGTTCCGCCTTAACGCATTCTATTGTGCCACATCTTTATTTGATCTCCCCGGGTGACGCTGCTGTAGGCTTTTATCTGGTACCTTTGTACTCTTTCATCTGTCAGTAAGAATACAGGCTAAATTAATTTTTTGCACGTTCTCTACTCCACATGATATTTAGTATTTGTCACTTTGAATACAGCTGTGTAAATTGAGACGCTGATTTGATTATTACTATATTTCGAGAAATTATTATTGAGTATATTTCAAATTTGCAAGTGATCACTTGATTACATTTTTACAACGATAACATTAGAACAAAAATTATATTCATAACAATTCAGTCGAATAATTTTTTTCTCTGAAACATTAACCCTAAAATTAAAAAATATAGTTAAACAAAATTATAATCCAATAGTTCAAATTCTACAGTTCCAATTTGGTATTCGATAATTGTTTTGATACCCCAAGATTATCATTGGAATTTTTTCAGAATATTAGTTGCTTGTGCAGCCCAATAGATACATAATTGTGTACGCTACATGCTCACTTCATCTTATGCACGGCTATGAAATTTTTGACCCTACGATAAAATGTGGTCGATCATAGTGGTTCGAAATTTTTTTTACATATAAATAATGAAACGAACTTTCTTTGAAATGATTCAGTTTGAATAAATAATTGTGTGAACTCACCTTAAGGTTATTTCTAGGTGTAGATAGATAATTCTGAGAATGGCATTATAGGATGGCGTATAAAAATACTTCCTATCAAGTACGACATATTACAAGAACTGTATTAAGATTAAATGAAACTTATTTCTAGGTGTAGATAGATAATTCTGAGAATGGCATTATTGGATGGTGTATAAAGATACTTCCTATCAAGTACAACTGTATTTAGATTAAATTTATTGGGTTTTCTATGGATTTAGTGTGATTTGAAGTCTGTTGAGGTGAAATAAATTTTTATTTGTCTAAGAATACAAAAACTGCAAATATTGAAAAACGAATAATTAAAATAAAATAATAAGGAACGGTTTTTTACTTGATAGAAGGATTATTACAAAATTTGAATATCAAAACAGATTTAATCTGTTGGTCTTATCGTAATTTGAATTATTTTTTGAGGATGTGCTACATGTTTTGAGATTTTTTGAAGTTATTTATTTAAATATATTGAATATTTCAAATAAATTAGTTTTTGAGAAGTTCTTAAAATTATGTTTTATACTTTTGAGAAAGAGTTATTTTTCATAAATAAAGGATCAGAAAACAATACATTTTGTAACAAACAGGGCTTCGTACGTTTGTCTGAAGAGTTCAGTACGCATGCCTGGAACGAAACAAAAAAATGTTTCTTTATTTATTTTTCAATTTTAATTGACAATTTATATTCGTTGGTTTTTTATTAATTCCATTTGATATTGTATGATGAATTTCGATTTTATACGTCTATTAAATATGAGCAGTGCTTATTAAGACATTAATTTAATTCTTAAAGTTTCTTAAGTAAATTTTTTGAAATTAAAATTGTAGAAGACCAACAGATTAAATCTGTTTTGATATTCAAATTTTGAAAATTCTGTCAAAAAATTATCCCTCATTTCTAAACACCCTGTATGAAATTTCTGATATCTTTTGTATAAAATATTGCTAGTCCTCGACCGTTAAAGAGTCAAATTAGGACTAAACATAAAAAATTGCATTATATTTTCTTTTAAAAAATCTACAAACTACATTTAGAGGATCGAAATTTCGGATGCTAATAAATACCATCTCAGAGCTGTTCCTGTTTGCTTTTCGCACAGTTTTTTTTTTGTATAGAATCCTCTTCACAAATATTTCTTTGATACGTACAGCATATACCTGTGCATGTCCAACCCATTTTTATTGGACAAATGTAGCACCTCTGACGTTTCCACGATTGATGCGACCGCTCTGGTTGATTCTTTTCCCTGATCTCTTCCTAAACATAATCGATGAAGAATCGAAGATGTCTAGATATAAAATATTTGAGGTGCTCTGAAATCAATTCTTCGCCAAGGTGTTGAACGAAATCAACGTTTTTTGTCTGGATTGGCTCCTCTGAATAAAATATGACAACGGCATCATCTTTATGATCTATAAAGAGAACATTTCTGGTCGAGACATAAATATCTCCTCTTGTTGCATTGTAGGGGAGAGGTTAGCAGAACTACAGGATAAATAAACAGATCTATGATTGTTTCGGTCTTTACTTGACGGAAATTCATCTTGAAAATATGAATAAAAACAATATTCTAATTTCCGCTAATATTTTGTTGACACTACGATCGTTACGTCATACCATGACTTCTTCAGGTGAGTATTACAAGATACTGAGTATACCGTGAACAAGAACTTCATTTTATAGTACATGGATATAACAAAAATAGAAGAGGGGGTGAAGAGAGTTTTACAATACTTTTGGGAAATTGAAAAATAGTTCAAAAAAGATTCAACAAAGGGGAGTTACTTAATTCAGTTTGGTTATTCAATAATATTTTTCTTTTGTAATATCTATTAATTTCTAAAGTTTCTAATAAGTTTAATCTAAAACTTTTGTTTTCTAAGTGTAAAATTTCAAAGTTACTATTAAAACTATGTCCTGTGTCTAGAAGGTGCTCTGCGTAGGTTGAATTTCCCTTTTTGTTACAATAGCATTTTTCATGTTCCCTGAGTCTCGTCTGGAACGATCTTCCTGTCTGACCAACATATACGAAATGGCAAGTACCGCAAGTTAACTTATAAACACCTGATTTCTTGTTCTTAGATGATTTATGTTTATTATTTTTTATTAATTTTCCTATATAATTCCTATAATTCCTATAATAATAAAGATAAATCATCTAAGAACAAGAAATCAGGTGTTTATAAGTTAACTTGCGGTACTTGCCATTTCGTATATGTTGGTCAGACAGGAAGATCGTTCCAGACGAGACTCAGGGAACATGAGAAATGCTATTGTAACAAAAAGGGAAATTCAACCTACGCAGAGCACCTTCTAGACACAGAACACAGTTTTAATAGTAACTTTGAAATTTTACACTTAGAAAACAAAAGTTTTAGATTAAACTTATTAGAAACTTTAGAAATTAATAGATATTACAAAAGAAAAATATTATTGAATAACCAAACTGAATTAAGTAACTCCCCTTTGTTGAATCTTTTTTGAACCATTTTTCAATTTCCCAAAAGTATTGTAAAACTCTCTTCACCCCCTCTTCTATTTTTGTTATATCCATGTACTATAAAATGAAGTTCTTGTTCACGGTATACTCAGTATCTTGTAATACTCACGTGAAGAAGTCATGGTATGACGTAACGATCGTAGTGTCAATAAAATATTAGCGGAAATTAGAATATTGTTTTTATTCATATTTTAAATAAACAGAAATGACAAAAGAGGAGGAAAAGTGTGAGTGAGCAACAAATAATACTAAATAAATAAATGGTAGGCTACGGTAAAGCTTCGCTTGAAATTGAGCTATAAGGGTACAGCCGTGTGTGCTTGAAAATAAAATAGTGTCAACATTGAGATGCAGGAGTCCCGCACTCTTCAGGGTAGTAGTAGTCACGCTGGGATACCAAGAATTCCGTCAAGTTGTCCCTATAGGAACGTCAGGACCAGCAAAAGACCTCTTAACAATGGGCGAAACTGACGAGGAAGAAGCGTCCACGTGAAGACGTTGTGACCTAACCTTAGCGAGGGTAGAGTCATAGTAGCGGTTCCGCAATGATAAGACGAAACACCGACAATCTCCGACCAAGTCACCCCAAAAAGGGCGCCTAGACCGGCACCTTAAAACTTCTTTCGACTCTGAGCAAACGGACGAGGAAGCATCGTCCACATAAAGACGTTGTGACCTTACCTTGGCGAGAGTTCACTCTAGAGTCACCTCGAAATGCAAGGTGAATGTGTAACAGTTATCCCACCCAAGCAAAGCTGCAACACCAGCAATTCCCGAACAAGTCGCCCCAAAAAGGGCGCCTAGATCCGCAAGGAACCTCAACGTGACTTCGAAATATGATCAAACCAACGAGAAAGGAGCATCCACGTGAAGACTTTGTGACCTAAACCTTGGCGAGGGCTTACTCAAAAGTCGCTTCGAAAGGTGAGGTAGAGGCTTAACAGCAAGGTAATTTCGGGCACTGGTAAAACAGGGCGACTTAAATTCACCGGATGAATTTTCTTTCTCAAAAACTGAACTAAAAACCAAATCTTCAGTAATTGAAGTACCCGGAAAAATCTCAAAAATCAACGATCTGTACAACGCGTATACATTTAATATTAACTGTCGGAATATTTTCAAAAATATCTAACTCAACTTTTTGAATGCTATCGAAAAGATAGACGTAGATTTAATAAAGAAGATGCATAAACGAAGATAAAAATGCTGAGGTCTAAAATCCGAAATGTATATATCAACAGACATGGAATAAACAGAAAATGTTTCACCAAGAGATATGCGAGAAATCAATATCATTCATCAAGACTGCAAAAAATTCGAATCTCGCAGCATACTTTAGGACAGTACTGCTTGACACTTTCGCGGTCAAAAGGGTCACTAATGACCGACGGTGAAAAGTTCAGTCAGACCACGGCCGTCACTAGTAATCATTCTCAATCGAAAGGTTTGTATGCTCATCACGCTTATTGTAATAAATATGTCCTCTGCCGTACTAGAATGACCGCTGCGGCCTCTATGGATGTAATGTAAAGCCGAATTTCCACAGTTAGAGACTCATTCGGACCGAGAACATAAAAAACTTGTAGGATGCTTGTGGGGGTCAAAAACTGAAAATATCAATGCAAAAAATAAATTTATATTCATATTCGTATTTCGTAAAGAAATATTACAAATGTCATTTCTTTCCTTTGTGTTTGGATGTAAAAAATTGGCTGGTCTTCACAATCTAAGCAGTAAGTTGTATTTTTTTTTCTTTATTCTTGTCTAGTTTCAGTTGCCTTTTTTTCATAACACCCCCTGCAATACTTCCTTGTTTTGGCACTTTTCTGTATAAAATGTGTTCGTTTACAACTGCAGTATCCATGAGTAACTCAGTTGCAACTTTTCGATGCCATTTTATTGTTTTGCGTGGAGAAGTATTATAGCTAGTTATCTGATCAGAAATATAGATCGAAGACTTCCTAGAATTCTACTCTACAATTGAAGATGTTTCTTTCCTTATTGCTCCTGTACGTTGGCGTATTTCAACAATTTCGTCACCATGTTTAGTTGATAGAAATAAGACATCTCTCTTATCTTTCCAATTTCCAACAGGAATACCTCTATTATTTTCTCTAACAACGATTTCATTAACTTTGAGCTCTTTATTTGTCACTTTCTTGGGTTTTCCTTTACGATTCGCTCGTAGAGTTCCCAACAAATGAGCTTGTTCATCTAAAACTGCGGACAGCTCAGAGGTAGAGAATTGGGCTCGTGACCAGAAGGTCCGGGTTCGAATCCTATTCAGGTGGAAAAGAAATTTTCTAGTTATACGGGTGTCAGCCACCAATTCACTGTTGGGTCAAAAATTAACAGCGCTGTGACCTAAAGTGGCACAAGATCGCAGTAACAAAGCCTACCCAGAATACAACTGAACTCGTAACTCGCACAAGCAGAGAAGCTTCTGGGAATTTTCACGGAAGATATAAGAATAATAATAATAACAGCGAATTTGTGAGATCTGAACTGGTATAGTAATTACCAGTTATGATAGTTCTTCCCTGGTCTAGTAAATTTTCAGCCAAAAGTAAACTATTTTTGTAGGAACTGAAACATTCGCATATTTCTTTTTGCCAGAATAAAGTTTCATATTCCATGTAAAATCGTTATCAGTGCAAAACATTTTCAAGCCATATTTATGCGTCTTATTAGGTATGTATTAGTTTAGTAGCAGACGTCGGCGGAAAGGTATCAGGGTCTCGTCTACACACAATTTTTTGCCTGGTACATACACTTCTTGAAATTTCCTTATGAGAAGATCCATGAGTGTCTGTATTTTATGAGTCCTATCACCTACAGGTCATGATTCATTGTCTATAAAATGCCACATTTTCAGTAACACCCCAAATCTATGCCTTGTTATTACGCTTGATATGAAAGTATTTCGGTAAAGAGGATTCTTGCTCAAATGGTGTCTTATAGTTGGCGTTTTTACAATGCTCATATAGCCTATTAATCCTAGAACATCGACAAACATGGAGCAAAAGTCCGATGGATCAGACTCTACAACCGCAGCTGCGTATGTAGCATTTATACCGGACTCTAATTCGAAAGTGAATTTCATGTGGTTTTCTAAAGGACGTTTCCAAATATCAGTATTAGACAATTAATTATTATGCAATTTCAGTGGTTTTCAAAGAGTGTTTCTGAATATCTATTTCATGTTCATCCACAATCGCATTTTTCCCCAATATTCATTAATTGTTTTGATTAGATATTGTCGAATCTGAATCATCTGGATTATATGTAGTATTTAGGTCCGAATCTGAACACAAAAATTGACCAGAAAGACTGAATCCGTCATCTGATTCGTCAGAAAAATCTGAAATATTGCCACATGAATAGGAATAAATTTGTTTTTCTAACTCACCTTCACCTGATAAAGTATACTTTCACGAGCTAACGCCCAACTACGCGACTGCGATCATTCATCATGAAAAATTGGAGAAAACTGTAGTGCACTCACTAGAACCACGTACAATAAGCAACTGATTAAATTACGAGGAATAGCATAGTTCCGATGTATATAATTACATAATCTCAACCCTCACTAATTAAATGTATCTTTTCCTATACGCCGTAAGACCTGTATATTGCAATGTATTATTTTGCCAATTCTGCATTTTTCTATTGAATCATATTTGTTATTCCCATTCTTGAATCATATTACTGTCAGCATCTATTCCGATAAGGAAACCCATAAAGGGAATTGAATATGTTTGTTTCAACAGCGATAGACTGGAATTAGACTTGTTCAGACGTACCATTGTATTCTTGTTTTTCGAAAATAAATAGTTTTTTTTTAAAACTTGGTTTTCTACCCTGAAAACTTAACTGGCGACGAGTGGATGGGATTGTGCCGGTCTTATTGAGAAGAATTAGTGCAACCTCGACAGCAGAAAAATCTTCCCAGACCTTCAGTTTCAACTGTTCAGCACAACCGAAACTTCAGAAAACCAGAAGCCTGATCACCCGAGTAGCGCCCTGTGACGACTTCACATCGAAAACATACAACATTTGGTGAGCATTTCTACTCTTTCTATCCTCCCAGTTTCCCTAATCTGGCCCAAAATTAGTCAACCTTTTTCCCAAGTTTTGTGCGTAAAACTTGTATCATAGTTTTTCCTAGGTTTCTATCAAAAAACCGACATTACAGTTTTTCCTAGGTTTCTATTAAAAAACCGACATTAGAGATTTTTCTAGGTTTCTTATTAAAAAAACCGATTTAATTTTATAATATCGTAGTAATAAATAATTATTCAATATTACTTCATTATTAATTAATTAATTAGAATTAATTATAGGATAGATGCAGATCCTATGCCTGATCCCGAAAAACTCATTTATAAATCTGATATTTTAAAAATTTGTAAAACTGTGTTAATTTCAAATTCACCAATTGAACTTAGAACGTATTTAATCACAAATAACGCTTTCAACTTTGATCATACTGTAAATGCTGTTATGAATTTAGCACAATATGAAATGTTAGACAAAAGTCGTAAAAACGCATCATTTAAAAATAATCCTAGAAATAACTATCCCAATTTTTGTCAGAATCAAAGTAAATCTAATTATTATAATCAAAATAATTATCGAAATAATTTTAATAATTTTTCAAATCGTGAAACTGTACGAAATAATCATTTTAATAATTTTTCAAATCGTGAAACTCCACGAAATAATCATTTTAATAATTTTTCAAATCGTGAAACTCCACGAAATAATCATTTTAATAATTTTTCAAATTGTGAAACTCAACAGAGATTTCCATCACAACCAATTCAATTTAATCAACGTCCCGTGAATACTCATTATCCCACACATCGTGAAGTGTTTGGAGAACCGAGTACATCCAGAAATACAAATGTATTTAAACCGAATCCTAATCAAAGAATTACTACACCCCCCGAAAGAATGTCAATACAAACACGTAATTATCCCCAGAAAAGAAATAATTATTCGACGCAATATAATCCTCAGAGAAAATATTTTAATAATAGAGGAAACTCAGATTTTATTGTAGAGGAATTAACCCATATTGAATCAAATTCTCAAAATAATATCAAACCCGATATGAACGAAAGAAAACGTTCCACGAATGATAGAAAAAATATTACTGAAAATTTTCAACAGCTAGCCCTAGAAGATTCATGGACTTGAATCAAACGCTAGATATTAAAAATCAATTACCCTTTATTGAAAACGAGAATATTAATTATGAAAATTTCTTAAAAGTTACTCACAACCTTGAAACTCCCTCAAATATTGATGAAAAAATTGATAATTTATTTAAAGCCCCTAAAAAGTATGCATTAGCACATTGTGTCTCAAAAGATTTTCATATGAATAAAGGTATTGCATTAGAATTTAAACGAAAATTCAATCGTGTAGATGAATTGAAATCCCAAAACAAATTGAAAGGCGATGTTGCGGTATTAAAAACGAAAGATAGAAATATTTACTATATAATTACTAAAGATTTTTATTATGAAAAACCGGAGTACGAAGATGTTTTCCAGTCACTCGTTAATCTTAAAGAATTATGCATCCGAAATAAAGAAAAATATTTAGCATTACCACGTATTGCTTGTGGTCTAGATAAATTAAATTGGTCTAAAATATTTGATATGATAAAATATATTTTCATGAATTCTTCCATTAAAATAGTTATTTACTCCATTCCTAATAATAATGTAAAAAAAAATGGAATCGAAGACGATTTAGTCTCGTTAATCAATCAGGTCACAGAAGATGAACTTGATGAATGCTTAAATCTATTAAATCAAAATAATGAAAATGATGATAATAATGATAATGAAAATGATAACTCAGGACCTAAAAATATAATTGACTTAGAAACAGAAAATTTCACTGTTCATAGTAATGCAGAAAACCCTATTTTAGAAATTCCTAATACAGAGAGAAGTATAAATTCATCATTATTACAAATAATTATCAAAAAAGCTCCGAGTTATAACGTAACAAAAATTAAATTATTTGGAGAGAAACTTAGATTTCTAGTTTCCATAAACACAATCGAAACCGATTTATTTAAATTCATTAAAGAATATATTCGCCCTAAAAATTCCTATACTCTATATTTTAAATCCCCAGAATTACAGAAACCTCTTATTCGAATTTTGCAAGATAAATTTGATTACAAGACTTTTGATTTAGAAATCTCCACAATATATTTAGAAGATGTAGAAGACGAAGAAGAACGTCAACTCAGAATTCAACAATATCACGAAACTAAAACTGTTCATCGTGGTTTACGAGAAAATTTAATTAGTTTAAAACGAAAATATTATTGGCCTAAAAT
The DNA here is from genome assembly GCA_034642435.1 of Megalocaria dilatata. Lineage (NCBI taxonomy): Eukaryota > Metazoa > Arthropoda > Insecta > Coleoptera > Coccinellidae > Megalocaria > Megalocaria dilatata. The sequence goes on along the minus strand of CM067855.1, from coordinate 82,273,523 downwards.
GAACAAAGATGTTCAAAATTATATTAATTCGTGCGAAATATGTCAGAAAAATAAATACGAAAGAACTCCTATCCAGTTACAATTTAAACCCAATCCTATTGGTTCAAAACCATTTACACATGTTTATTGTGATACTATTAGATTTGGTCAAACATATTGTTTAAATATAACTGATTCATTTTCAAGACTAGGACAATGTTATCCGTTACTTCAAAAAGCAGGAACAGAAATTGTTGACAAATTAATTATTTATTTCAGTCATTACGGAATACCGAATAAAATCACGTGCGATAACGGAATAGAATTTAAAAATGGAGTTGTTCAAGATTTTTGTAAAATCCATAAAATAGAAATTCATTATATTACGAATTACAACCCTAATTCAAACGCATTAGTAGAAAGATTTCATTCCACGTTAATTGAACAATTGAGAACACTTGAAAATCGAAATTCCACATTTCAGAATAAACTTTCCCACGCTTTGCTTAGCTATAATAATTCTAACCATTCGAGTTAAGATATAAACACCCCTTAAATAAAAATCCTACTTATATCAAAAAACCTATCACGCGTAAATTAGATCCAGTGTACAAACAAATAGATGCTCATGAAATTGATTCACATCGCATTCGCGATAATACAAATAAACATATCTATCATAAGAAAATATTAAAGCAACGTAAGCACTAATTTAGAATTTTGTTTTAGATTTTAAAAAATGAAGCCCTTCGTTTTTTCCTAGCATTATTGAAGCTAGTTATAATCACAATTTCGCTGGAAGTTATTCCATTAGAAAATAATGTCCTATTAGGAAAAGCCTATATAACCAATAGAAATTATTTTAATAGTATTGAGAAATATGAGAATACGCTCATGAGAAATCAGAAACAGATAGCAACTGTTGTAAATGATCTTAAAAACATGTATATTACTAAATTTCAGAAAATGAATGAAAACTTGAAATTACTACAAATTGTTCCAGAATTACGAGATGTCCAACAGATGCATCTCATGCTATTTGAAATTAAAGATATTAAGAATATAATTGACGAAATTTAAACAGCAATAAGTTTTGCTACATGCTTTTACATGAATCTATTCTACCCTATGTTAAATTTACTGAATTGATCAGAAATGTCAGTATAATACCAGTTCATCATATTAAAGATTATTATCAATTATGTCATACAAAGATTATTTTTCGAAATAAGATATTATTATTTTTGATATCAATTCCTACTATTTATCAAAAAGGCTATGACCTATACAAGTTTTACTTCCTAAATCAAAATAATGTAACCATTTCCTATACCGATCCCTATATGCTCTCACAAGAAGAAATACTGGAGTGGTCAACAAATCAATGCCATCCTATTGAAGATGACTTTTTATGTGATCAAGAATCGTTAAATAAACCACCATCAATGAAGAAAAATATATCATTTTACCCAAGGAAACCCATTTATTCAAGAATGAATCAACTGAAGAAACCAAAAAAGAAGATGTTCCAGATATTGTGTTAGAAGACTTAGACCAATGGAATGAATACTCAACCCTTAGAAATTACCTTCTTATTCATTTTAATATTACTCATTTTATTGATAATTATTGTTTTTGCTTATAGACATTTCAAGAAAAATGTATTTAATAAAGCTACACCTTCAGGTGATACCTTTCTCCAATGAGGGGAGGAATTACGTAATCTCAACCCTTACTAATTAAATGTATCTTTTCCTATACGCCGTAAGACCTGTATATTGCAATGTATTATTTTGCCAATTCTGCATTTTCCTACTGCATTATATTTGTTATTCCCATTTTGAATCATATTGCTGTCAGCATCTATTCCGATAAGGAAACCCATAAAGGGAATTGAATCTGTTTGTTTCAACAGCGATAGACTAGAGTTAGACTTGTTCAGACGTACCATTGTATTCTTGTTTTTCGAAAATAAATAGTTTTTTTAAAAACTTGGTTTTCTACCCTAAAAACTTAACTATATATAGTGATGCGAGTCGTAACTTGTAAGAATGACCGCCAACATGACCGCTGCCTATATATCGGAATAATATTCCTACAAACTGTACAGCGGTCATCAGTGACCGATCTCTTTTTTCGTGAAAAATGAAGTAGATGAAAAAATATTGATATCAACTGAATTAGATTGAAGTAATCAATTGAAATATATCGAAAAAATTTTTTGGACATTTTTCATCAAATGAGCTTGGCCGCGAAAGTGATAAAATCAAGATATCCAACAATCACCTGCTGTAAAAGAAACAATGTCTTTTGAAGAATACAAAACCAACATACATGAAGATAACCTTTGCGCATAAAACAATTGAAGCCAGGACCGCAGTGAAATCAGCTGTGGCTAAAACTTGAGATAAAGACATGGTTTCAAATAAGAAATAATCTAAAATTACATCTGAAATTGATACACAGTGAAGTAGCCTTCCTATTCCACCCACTAATTTGTGACCACTTGGACCAATCAACCAGAAAAGAAATTGGTATTATAGGACATTAACACCATCTAAACCATTTGAAGAAACTGCGAAACTTCACACCAAAAAAAAAGGCAAGTCATCTTTGCTATTGATTGATAGTAAAAATATAGTGAAATTTAATGATAGAGTCATAAATTTTGCAGTAACGCTATTTTATACATCGGAACTCAATTTATTAGAAAAGGGTTCAAAATATTGTTCCAATACCTTCAACAGAAATTAGTTGAAAAAATTCGCTCCAAATGGTGAATTGGCATTTAACTCAATTAATTCCAAAGAGAACCTCAATTACATTTCAATGTCTTCTCTTAAAAACAATAAGAACGAACAAAAATTCATTCATCAAAATAAAAAAACATTTCAGATAATCAACTTATAATTTCAAAAGAGGGTAGACGCGACACTATAACAATTCTAAATAAATCCGATTATTTGGAAAATACCGAGAAATTATTTGAATCTAATAATTTCCTAGAGCTAAAAAAGGACCGTACATCTAAATTGCAAAATTCTGTGAAACAAGCCATCAAAAGTTGTCCAAATTTGCTTTCAGACACAAATTCTACATAAAAAATTATTGAACCAATAGTTCCGTTACTTTACATCCTTCCAAAAATACATCAGACAGATTGTTATACGAGGCCCATTGTTTTTTATATAAATGCACCCGGGCCAAAGATTTGTAAACATCCCAACATGATTTTACCTAGTTTCGTACAACATATCCCAAAATATTTTATCAAAAATACTAGCACCAGCACAAATAAGAACTAAAAACTTTAAAAATTCCCCCTAACGCTAAACTTGTTTCATTCGTTTTTTTGAATATGTTTTGAATTTATTTTCTTCCATACCTAAGTTAAAAACTGAGAATATATTCCAAAATTCCCATCACTCACCTCCGAAATGAAACGAGAAAAAATGGTTCTACTCGAAATATGACTCAAAAATGTTATTTCAAATTCATCCATAAAATTAATCAACAATTAAACGGCCTTCCTATGTGTTTTCCCTCATCACCACTTTTGAGCGAAATTTGAATGACCCATCATGGAAATAAAATATTTTCTTCACGAAATAATTTGATGAAGAAAGTTGTTAATTGGAAAATATATGTTGATGAGGTAGTTTGCATTTGGTTAGGTTCTATCAGACAATTTGAAATGTTTTTCAGTTAGTTGAATTCATTTTTCAATTCTGCCAAATTCACTATTGAATTCGAAAATTCCCAAAAATCAATAAATTTTTTAGATATTCAGAATACAAGAAATGTTAATTCCCGTGAATTCGACATATTTAGGAAATCCTCGTACACATATTTATTAATACATAATAACAATTCTCACCCTCATAAAATAAAAACGTCTCCTTTTCACGCCTTTGTACATAGGTTACTGTCATCCTCTCAATAGAAAACTGACAAAGAAACTAATGTTTTGAATTCATAAGCGTCAAACAATAGTTACAATACAAACGTAATAGATATTTTGAATTTTAAGAAACAACAAAAAAAAAGTCCTAGCTTCTCTTTACCCAATCTTTCAGGACAAAGAAAAAGAGAAATTGCATAGCATAAACTTCATACCTCAAATGAGTAACCAAATTCGTAATAGACTGAAGCAAAAAAATATTAATACTATTTATACAAATACGAATATCTTAGGTTCTTCCTTAGTCAATAGCAAGGACTGTCGTGAAAGGTGTGAAAAAAGCGGTATATATAAATTATATTGTAATGAATACCCCGCATTTTCAATAGGTCAGGGAGGACGATCTATGAACATAAGGGTAGAAGAAGACAAAAGAAGTATATTTCATGATAAAATAACATCTGGTTTTTCGGAACAAGGTATAAATAACAACCATTCTATAGATTTCAGAAGAACTGAGATTTTACACGTAGGTAATAAAAGCAGAAGAATGAACCTTTGGAAGTTTGGAAATTTGTTTAGCACATGATAAGAAGCTTCCAATCACAAATGAACTAATGGAATTTAATTTATCCCCATTGCCTTATTTTTACATTCTTTAAAATTATACCTGTTATCCACCCTAGGATTATAAATAGTATTTTAAGTTCTGTCCTCTTCACTTTTGTAAATGGGCTAAAATCCCGAAACATATATGTCAAGAGACATGAAATACATTGTGAACCTTAAGCCAAGTCGTTTTTATTTACTTTATTAATTATATGTTTATTAACTCATTGGTATAGAAACCCAATAAAGACCATAGAAATGAGAAAATACTTAATTCATAATATAAGCTATTATTCGTATTTATGATTATTGCTAATTTTTAGAATTGATCATAATTACAAGTTTAGAGACTTATACATTCAAGAAAATTCTGAACAAAAACCCACACACTCTCATCTACGACTCTACGTGTCTTTCCTTGATTTTAAATTTTTATTTGAAACACTGAATTTTATTTCAAGGCTATCGCAGGATATTTCAGAAATCGAAAAATCATCTGAATTCTTTTTTTTCACAATCTCTTCTCGCAAATTTGAAGTATTCGCCATAATTCTTTATAGATTTCATTTGTTAAATTTATTTTAAAAGTGACTACATTCTTATATGAATAATCATATGAGTATGCATTATGAATTGGAATTGGAATTTATCTGAAATTAATTTTTAATTTTATATTCTTATGATTTTCTAGATCTTGTATTCCTTGTCCATCCAATTGTACTCCCGAATACAGAAAATGCATTGTGAAATGTGCGAATTTGTTGTGATGGCTGACGGCATCAGGTTAGGCACTGTAAAGAATTGCCTGGTATGTAGAGATACGTTTTTGAATTCTTCGGAAGTAGTTGATTGAATGTTTACCAATTTGTATGCAAATTCTTGGTTCAGCATACTTCAAATGGGGGTGAAAGAGGGTTGTATATTATACTTTAATGCTTTATTCACAGCCTAAATACTAACATATAATACAAGTTTTCAGACTTTGAGATTTCAATTATTTACCCAAATTAATGGAGTTGTTTCGATGTGGTTTTAACACTAAATGCGGCGAAAACACTATCTTGATGGTGAAATAGTCCTTCGAGCTTTTTCGATTGTTGTTCACGTCACAGACTTCAATTGTATTGGTTTCACGTTTGGATTCACTTTGCACAAATAAATATCCAATTAAAAATAAAAAATGGAGATAGTACATTCACTTCCAGGCCTTTAGTGAGTTATGGGCAACTAAGAGAGAGAGTTACTTGGAAGATTAAAGTGAAATGCGAATATAAAATTATTCAGGAGTAGAGATAAATGTGTTTCATGAGTTAAGACAACTTACTTCTAGAGAATGTGCGTGGGATCGGAACGTTTGAAGAGAGAATATTGCATGACTTTTTGATCGAGGGAATGGATTCAACTGTGCCTTTCGGCTAACTGTAATCCAGAGTGAGTAATGCGTGACCGCTGGTCGAGAGAAGGTTTTTAACTGTGCCTTTCTTACTAAATCGTTTATGGAGAATGAGTACCGCGTGACCGTCTGGTCGAGGGAATGGATTCAACTATACCTTTTTTACTGACTAAAAACCCATTGTTCAAAGTAAATTTGAACAGACATTATAAGTGTTTATTGGCTGTGTTTCGGTAAATTTGGAGTTTTGCGCGATAGATCACGGATGCTCTAAACTATGCTGTGGTTCGAATTTGTTTGACATTATATTTGTATGTGGTGACTTGAACGTTGATTTTCTGAAAACTGAATGTATTAAACGTAAATTATTTATAGATTTTATTGGTTGTTTGATTCAAAAATTCCGTCACAAGATCCTACGAGGATATATACTGACATAACTGGTCATACATGTGTTTCAAAAATATTTTAATAAATGCAGATCTATCTGACTCTAATGTTAAAGTTTTTTAACCTCTTTTAAGTTACCACCGTGCTATCTTGGTTGAATGCAATAACATATTTCATAAAAATACAAGGGTGTTCAAAATTGGTAAAAAACTTGAGTCAACAAAACAACAACAATTTTGTTTTTCAAATTTCTATTTACGATTTTTATGTCATTTATGAAATCATTGATGTAGATCAATGTATCTAACTAGCACAATCTTAGTCTGGTAGTGCTACAAGGATACGTCCTTGGGCCTCCTCTATTTTTGCTTTTCATCAACGATCAACGATCTTCCCGTTAATATAGGAGCAATGTTCCTGAATTTGCTCGCGTGTAGACGCTTTTCGTCTTCAATAAGAAAGTTTTGTTGAGTCTGTTCGCTGATGATGCTTCGGTGTTGATTTCGGCTTCAACATTCGAAGATCTTCAGATGCTCTGTGAGATACTATTACAAAGATTTATGAACTGGTGTCATGAAAATAACTTAATGATCAATATCCATAAAACAGAATGTATCTACTTTACAATTGGGCATAGTGATGATTGATCTCCAGAAAATTCAGAGTACGGTTTTTGATCACTTTCTCAACAACTTCAGCTATTGTGCTGATTAGAGAAATGGATCTACGATCAACAATTTCTCTTTGATCTCACTTATTGAATTGTGGTTTTATCACCGACGTATCAAAGAGCTCATGAAATTCTTCGCTCTCAAACATTACATTTATCATATGAATTAATAGTTTCCTGATGAACTCTCCTATCAGTTTGAGATTTTCCGAAGTTATTCCATCAGGTCCAGGTCATTTGTTATTTATTAACTCTTTAATTATTATGTGCACCTCAGTTTCATCGGTAGGTCTCATGAATATTTAATTATTCATTATTCTCTTGGTTTGACAATTTTATTGGCCATTTTTTCACCAATACTTGCATAATGAAGATTGTAAATGTTGGCCAACTGCTTTTTATTTATAACTGCAACACCATCATCAATTACACTGTCAATTCTACTATGACTATTGCCTTTTCCAGTGATCTTCTTTACAGTACTCCATAACGATTTCGAATATTGTTTATTTATTTCTATTTAATGTTCAATATGATTTTCTTCAACAATTTTCAGCAAGTTGGTCAGCTTATTCATATATGCTTTGTACTTATTCAGCAACTCATTATTATCAGACGTTTGCAGTAATTGCGTTGTACATGCGTTGTTTTGCATCTACAGATTTCATCAAAGGTTTTGTGATCCATGGGATTCTTTTCCAATGGCAATAGGTACTTCTTGTATAAATAGTGGAACAATCTAGAGCGCCTCTAATTTTCTCGCATTCACATCGGTCGTTTGATACAGCTCATGCCATACCTCATTCTTGATTACATTTAAGAATTTTTTCTCGTTCAATCGCGCTTCAGTTTTTATAGCTTACAATTCTTTCCTGCACAAATTCATTCTGTTGGGGTGTAAAGCGATTGTGAGATAGTGGTCCGTTACATCATACCGAAGGACATATGATTTTGCTGCTTCATTTGCTATGTTGTCATTGATAAAAATATGGTCCAATAAAGATTTTGACATTTTTGGCACTCTAGTATATTCATTTATAACTGAGCAATATCCAGATTCTTGCAAGATATTCAAGTCTTGACTATAATCAGAATCAGATTTTATATCGATATTTCTATCGCCAACAAAACAATATATGTTTCTTTTATCGCTACAATGGCCAAGAAGATAAGCGGCAAGATGTTCGTTAAAATCATAGGGACATGAAGATGGTGAACGATAGACGACATCTACAATAACGTCTTTTTATTATCCTTCGCAGTGAGTTAGCACTACCTATAGCTTTAATACAATTACTAAAATTTAGCATATTTCTGACGTACACTACAACGCCATAATTTTTATTATATTTGATGGAGTAGTTCGTTACTTTCATGGTTCATTTTTAATAATGGAATAAATGAAATTACTTTGTTTACTATGACCCGAGTTTCATAGATTATAATACATTTTCACACTGGTGTATATCAAGATGTTTAGGAATTATATATCTTTAAGAGAGTCTTCGGTTGGTGTATAAATTCGAAGAGTGGGAGGCCCACAGGTCTGTCTGCTCGTTAAATAGTTTCACTGCCGGGTTCCAGGAATTCTTCTAGAATTCTATTGATTCCAAGATATCTAGTTTCTTTCCTTTCGGTGCGACATGTAGGATTTCAAGATTATCTAATTCTGGGAAGGTAATACATAAATAGAGGTTAATTCTTGATAGAAGATATATAAAATTATTTAAATATTTTAATATTAGCCTTCCACATTTAATTTCAAAAAATTATATTTAATAATTATAACTTCAGGAATTAAATGGAAATAATGTCATATAAGTACCACTTATATCAAACGACATATAAAATAAACATACATTATAAGACATCCAAATGATATAACAAAATCCAATAAATAAAAATTTTCAACCAAAATTCCATAAATTAAATAATTTGAATAGACAAAATTTTGTTTCTGCTGATCAATCTTATGGAAACAAATATCTTTGAAAATTGTTTAACATAATCTTAAGAATTTCATCATAAAACTATTTTACTTAGAATATTCAATATTATTGAATATCTAACTAAGTTACTTTCTATAAAATCTCAAGATATGTAAAAACATTACTAAAAAACAAGTTTTAAGAGAGACTTTGCTTCGTTTGTATTCAAATAATTCATATTCAATAAAATATAACATCAATCAACAAAAAATATTTACTCATCCTTCAACAATTTAGAAAACTTCTGGTAAATGAATACTGAAAAATTTAAATGTAATATAAGGTTAAGTTACAGATAAATAATTCTGTAGTTTACCCTTGATCTAAAAGATTGAAAGACAATTTAACGGCCTCTGTTATAGCACAAGGACTGTTTGTATAAAGAATGTTAAGGGAACCAAATAATTATATATTATAAATAAAATAACATAAGTAAAGAATAATTCTTGATAGAAGGTATATAAAATTATTTGAATATTTTAATATTAGCCTTCTACATATTTAATTTCAAAAAATTATATTCAATGATTATAACTTCAGAAGTTATATTGAAATAATATCATATAAGTACCACTTATATCAATCGACATATGAAATAAACATTTATTTGGTTTCCTTAACATTCTTTATACAGACAGTCCTTATGCTATAACAAAGGCCATTAAATTGTCTTTCAATCTTTTAGATCAAGGGTAAACCACAGAATTATTCATCTGTAACTTAACCTTATATTACATTTAAATTTTTCAGTATTCATTTACCAGAAGTTTTCTAAATTGTTGAAGGGTGAGTAAATATTTGTTGTTGATTGATGTTATATTTTATTGAATATGAATTATTTGAATACTGACGAAGCAAAGTCTCTCCTGAAACTTTTTTTCCAGTAATGTTTTTACCTATCTTGAGATTTTATAGAAAGTAACTTAGTTAGATATTCAATAATATTGATTATTCTAAGTAAGATAGTTTTATGATGAAATTCTTAAGATTATGTTAAACATTCTTGAAAGATAATTGTTTTCATAAGATTGATCAGCAGAAACAAAATTTTTTTCTATTCAAAACATTTAATCTATAGAATTTTGTTCAACAATTTTTATTATTGGATTTTGTTATATCATTTGGATGTCTTATAATGAATGTTTATTTTATATGTCGTGTGATATAAGTGGTACTTATATGACACTATTTCAATTTAATTCCTGAAGTTATAATTATTAAATATAATTTTTTGAAATTGAATATGTAGAAGGCTAATATTAAACTATTTAAATAACTGGGAAGATATGGTTAGTTTCGAAGAAATGTTTCGCAAAATTATAATTATTTTTTCGGTTCTTGAAAAATGCTTGGTGTTCTTTGAACCTTATTGTGAATGCTCTCCTGGTTTGTTCTACATATACACTACCATATTCATTACAACTTAATTTATAAACTCCTGAATTGTTAAGCCGGTTGTTTTCGTCTTAAGCATCAAAAAATAAATTTGAATTTCTATATGAAGTTGTGAAATTTATTTTTATATTGTTTGCTTAAACTATTTGAGCTATTTTTGTGAAATTGGTGCGAAATATGTTTGTTTTATAAATTTTTTGTAATTTTTTTCCGTTTTTTTAGGATATATCTTTTTGAGGATTAGTTGCTTTTCTTTTCTGGTGTGTGAGTGAGCTTATAGTTCTTGTATGGAAATGATTATTTTGGGCTATCTGCCTAATTGTATTCAGTTCCCTTTTATGTTCAATATTACTTAAGGGAATGGTGAAGGCTCTATGAATCATTGTTTATATGCTGAAAGTTTATGAGAATTTGGGTGATTTGAAAAATTTGAAATTGACTAAAACTGAATAATATTGGACCAGAACAAATCGTTAACACTAAACCCCATAATAGATAATTAAATTTTTGAAATACAAGTTTCTCTACAGAAGAAATTGAACTCCTTGAAAATGGTCCAAAATATAATCCCCACATACCCTCAAAAAACATCACCGAAACACTGATTTTCCAAACGGAATTAGCGTTAATTACGACATCAAATTCAAACTTGGCTAAGGAAAACCCCAAAAAATTACTAACTGAAACCAAATTTACAGAATCACAAAACCATCATAGAGAAAAATCAATAGTAAAATCCATACAAAACAAAATTCGAAATGATCATCTAATAATGAACAAAGCCGGCACAGAAAATTCCATTGTTTCTCTTTCCAAAGAGTGGTATATTCAGAAAATTAACGTTTTTTTAGGGAAAGGATCTCCAATAATACTTAAAAAAGATCCCACCTCAAAAATTCAACTGAATCTGAAAAAAACTCTTAAAGATATTCAAATTGTCCTTCAAAATTACTAGAAATTTAAAATCATTAATATGAATCCAACCCGTCCTAAGTTATATGGCCTTATAAAAATCCATAAAGACAATTCACCAATTCGTCCCGTTGTATCATATATAAATAGTCCCTTTGCAGAATTAGCTTCTAAACTCAACAAAATTTTTAAAGGGAACAAAAATTTTAATTCACCCATTCAATACAAAATTCAATTGAACTCACTGAAAAACTAAAAAATTTTAGCCCCTCATCGATCAGTATTCTGGTGTCCTTTGATGTTGTTAATATGTTCCCGAATATTCCAAATGCCGAATGTATCAGTATAGTTGAGAACATAATAATGCACAATAATATCAACCCGATCATAATAAATGAATTCTGACCCTTTTAGAACTTTGCGTGGAAGGAAACTATTTCCAATATAACAACAAATTTTACAAACAAAGAGATGGATTAGCAATGGGCTCACCTCTTAGCCCAATCCTCGCTGAAATCTTCATGTCATCCCTCGAGAAAAAAATTCTAGATTCCACTCACGCAAAGCATATAAAATTCTGGTTCAGATATGTAGACGACATATTGGTTTGCTTCTGTGGAACATATATGGAACATGATAACACATTAGAATATCTGAATATTTTACACCATAAGGTCAAATTTTCTATGGAAACACAGTTAAATAATCGAATAAATTTTCTGGACGTATCTATAATTCAGAGTAATAGTGAATTTTCCTTTGATATTTTCAGAAAATCCACAACTAAAGATACAACCATTTCAAAATTTTCAAATCACCAAAATTCTCATAAACTTTCAGCGTACAAATTCATGGAGCCTTCTCCATTCCTTCAAGTAATATTGCACATAAAAGGGAACTGAATACAATTAGACAGATAGCCCAAAATAATCATTTCGATACAAAACTATAAACTCATTTATACACAAGAAAAGAAAAGCAACTAATCCTCAAACAGATATATTCTATAAAAACGGAAAAAAATGACAAAAAATTTATAAAACTAACATATTTTGGACCAATTTCACAAAAATAGCTCAAATAGTTTAAGCAAACAATATAAAAATAGCTTTCACACCTTCATATAGAATTTCAAATTTATTTTTTAATGCTAAAGACAAAAACAACCGGCTTAACAATTCAGGAGTTCATAAATTAAGTTGTAATGAATGTGGTAGTGTATATGTAAGACAAACCAGGAGAACTTTCATAATAAGGTTCAAAGAACACCAAGCATTTTTCAAGAACCGAAAATATAATTATAATTTTGCGAAACATTTCTTCGAAACTGAACATAACTTCCCAGAATTATATAATCTTAAAATCCTACATGTCGAACCGAAAGAAAAGGAACTAGATATCTTGGAATCAATGGAAATCTACAAGAATTCCTGGAATACGGCAATAAAACTATTAAACGAGCAGACCGACCTGTGGGCCTTCCCACTCTTCGAAGTCTTTCACCAACCGAAGCCTCCCTTAAAGATATATAATTCCTGAACAATTTGATATACATCAGTTTGATCCAATCTATGAAACTCGTGTCACAGTATCCTCAAATAAAATAGTGATAGTAAACAAAGTAATTTAATTTATTCCATTATTGATTTTTATTATATTCACCTGAATTATAAAGGATATCATATCCCTGTAATTGAAAAAAAAATATATCGGGAATAAACCAGGTCTCAGTAAAAATAACAATATTTAAGCTGCAATCAAGTTTCTCCAGTAATATTGACATTTCTTCAAAATTCCTACTTATACTTCTGACATTGGCTTGAAATACAGAAAAATTATCTCCAGATGTATTCAGAATGATATGTTGGTCCATTTTACTATCTCTGTAAAAACTCTCAAGCAAAAGATGCAGCAAACAAATCCCTGATTTCTTTATTATCAATATAGAACAAAAAAAGTCTTACCATCAACTGTTTTCGGCGCTATATTTCTTCTTAATTTGGGCCTCTCAACAAGTTTATTTTTCAATGTACTAACCTTGAATTTTCGGGTGCCGTAAGGTTTTCCAAGAATTAAAATTAGTTACTTTTTTCCCCTCGTTTGCCGATATCTGTGGATGAGTAATAACAGGGATTCCGGGAGCACTACCTAGCTTGTTCGTATCCATATGATCACTTTCTTCTATTTCCTGCAGATTTGACGCACTTGATTATTCACAAATAACTTATTCTTTTCAATATAACAGGGTCCTTGTTTTGTTTATCTAAATAAAAATGCTTTCTCAAAATTCGCCCGTCTTCCCTCTGCATGCGAGTTAAATCTCAGAAATATATATCTGGGTTCCTTTGAGTTTACTCCGATTTTTAAGAACAAGCAATTTTTTTCAATAAGTTCTAAATTCTATCAATAATGGGCCATTTTTTTGTTAGCCATGGTATAGAAATTATTAATATCTGCCTCAAGTATGTTGATATCCAATAACTTCATTAATCTCACGACTTCCTCAACGGTCAGTTTTTCTGTCTTCTCAAGCCAAATATCAACAAATTTTTCTTCTTTTTTGCTCTCTCCGGATATTCCACTCTAAACGAAAATTCTTGATTTTCTGCCTCAACCCTTTGTAACCGGTGCTTGATATCCTCCAATTCGAGAGCCAGCCTCACCTCCACAACCTTTATCGCTGCTTCAAGTTTCCTGTTGGAACTTCTTATTTCCTCTTGCAAAGTTTTGTTAGTTATTTCCGCCTCATCAACTATCTTTCATCGAAAAAGCAACCTGTATGGTGGGTGCACTTTATACTGTATTGAAATATACTGTACTGATAAGAACTGTGTTCTGTTTTGGTTGATCTCATTCACTTGCAAATCAATATTCTTTGAAAACACATATAGTACCTTCTGAGAGTTAGACATTGACAGCAAGATGGTAACTAAGTACTGTAATGGATTATATAAATTTTTAATTTACTTTTACTTTTTTCTACTCCACGTTAGTGGAGCCAGTTTGATATGGTTTTAATATATGATTTCATAATGAAATGTATCTAGTTGCTTGTTTTGTGTGTTGCCAGCTAGCTCTTATCATTATAATTTTGTTGTTGAATAATTGAAATTTGAATGTTATAAATTTTGATTTGATCTTTTAGGGAGGTTCAATTTGGATTTCAATAAGTCAATTTTTGAAAATATATATTATGTCAAAGTAATTTGAAGTATAAATCTGTGACAATTAATCTAAATATCTTATTCTAAGCCCTATCTATGTTCCAATCTAACTTTAATTCCAAAAATCGTAAACAATAAATGTTTTCATTGGAATTTAATTTGGAAAATTTTACATAAATAAACTTACGTCTACATTTGGTAAGTTTGGTCATCGATTTTTCTAAGTTCCTTTCAATGGGCTACCTCCGTTTCAAGAATATGTTTGATTGGAGAATGATATTTCTGGAATGTTCCAAGAACACAGCCAACCTAGTTGATTTCTTCTTAACATCCAATTTGTTTTATTCTTCATTTCTATGTGGGATTTTTCCATTCACTACACTCAGGTAACATAATTTATATCACATTTTCTTTCACAGTAATAATAATGTTGATTTCTTTTAGGATTTGGAACTGGATTATTGAAGAGAGAAATGTTCTATTTTGAGACAAAACAATGTGAACTCTGCTCTCAAATTTTTCAGACTGATTCTATTTCGACTGTCTTGGCTTTTCATAGTTTTTTCGAAAAATTGAATTTCAAAGCTTACTAGCTTCTGTCACAATTATTGAAAAATTATGCTTTCGCTAATTTTACAAAAATTTACACTATTTCTAGGTTTAAAATTATTTTAAATAATTAATCTATTTGGTACTACTTTTATGAAAATTAGTTTAGTTTAAATACTTATTTTCATACGAAGAGTTTTCCAAATGCCAAAAAGTTCACATAATTTAAGTTCTTATGCTTTTTACTGAATAATTATTGAATATTACTCATGAAATTGATTAATCATTTAAATATTTTAATTCTATCAAGTATTAACCTCTATTTATATTATTTTATTCATAAATTGATCAATTTTCATTAGCTCAAATGCTATTACAATTCTATTGATGCCTAAACATATTGAAGGATATCTCTTACATTAATAATTTCAGAATATCTGACGTAGACACTATATTTTCCTTAATTAATTGAATTTGGATTAAATTTGTCCTATTTACATCTCTCTGGTAGGCAAGATTCAATTTAGCTTATTCTTTGCCAATAATATCATTAAAGTTTATATATAATTCATAATAGTAACAAATCTTTCAGCACTTTTCTTCATAAGTTCAAACTAGATATTTAAATTCAAATCACTTCTATTTATTGCTACTTTGGCTTTCTTAAACATTTAAAATTTATCAATTGAATGCTCCCTGTGGGTTCTATGATGTAATGATGTAATGATGAAGATCGAAGGGATGGAGCCTTTTAACCATTTAATTTTCATGAGTTTTCAGTTCTTCGGTTTTAAAATTGCAATAGTTTACCTTTTGAATTACAAAACACAGAATTTTGTGCTTTTATTCATCCTATGTAACTTTCCGAAGAATTAGTTTACAAATATGAAATTTTCGGAGGTAATGAATTGTTGAGCATGCGCGCAAAAACTTCCGACTTCTCGTCAATTGACTTCACAGTGTTTTATAACCACACGGAAACAACAAATAAAAGCTGTGTCCGACAGTGACAGAAGGTCATAATAAAATATGTAGCGCCATCTAGACCATGCAATTCGTATTGAATATATATGAGAAAAGGATGGATCACATCTATATTCTGTGTGTAACCATGCCGAAAGTAATATCAAATTTGAGTCTTCAGTAAAAATATTAATTGATCATTAGGTCTTTTTCGATAAAGAAACTAATAGGGCATCGGCTTTCTTTGAGTAAAATTAAGAATCTGTAGGAATAATGGATTCTGGAACACATATCGTATATACTTTTTCTCATAAAAATGACATCGTACTTTGTATCAACATTCTTTCAGTTACTGTTATAGCATTCAAATGGATACATCAAGACAATCGACATGATACTCAAGGGAAGCACAATAAATTATAGATGCACAACTAGAATATTTATAAAGTAGATACGGCAACCGCGCTGAGTGCTCCGTTGCTTGTGAAATACGCGCTACATCCCCCTGACAAATGAAGGCTCCCAGCTGGATAGATTAAATCTAAGATCGACGATAAAACTTTCAAACATAATCCAGATTCCGACCTCGCACCGCCTTTCGGTTTCCTGATATTGAGTTCACCCTTTATACACGCCACTCATCAATATTAACTGCTGAAATCCAATTAGAGCATGGCGGTCACTGGTCAGGATCTTTTATGGTCTGACGGTTTCATCAGAAAGAATCTATTTGCTTTCATTAAAAAATATATATGAGACATTATTTTATTTCCATGGAATATATATTTTTCAATTAAAATGAGTTTCCACCAAGTAAAGACCGAATCAATCAAATATCTATTGGCTTTCTTCTTATGGAGATATTTTTGATATTTTGAGAGGAAATTTCTCACCAGCTAGTGATCTTAATGAAAGAAAATAAATAGTTGGGTATTTCAATGAATAACATTGAATATCCAAAAGAAATAAACTGAATTTTCTGCCTAATAGGGCAGTAGACAATGTAAATTAGTTTTATGAACTTTATTTCGGTAGTTGTAGTATAAGAAATAATTTCAAATTTTGAATATTAAAACAAATTGATATATGTTTATCTTCTACAATTTTAATTTCAAAAAAATTTTTATTCAAAAAACTTTTAGAATTAAATTAATGTCAAAAACAAGCACCGCTTACATTTAATAGACGTCTATAATCAAAACTCAATATATAATGTCAAATGGAAATAAATAAACCAACAGATATACGAAAGTTATTAAAATTAATAAATAAATATTTAAAGGAGACAAAATTTTGTTTCTGGTCTTACCTTTAAGAACACCAATTGCCTTTTAAAAACATGAACACACTTAAAGGACTTCTCACAGAATATAATTTATTTGAAATATTTAATATATTTCAATGAGCCTTAAAAATAACTCACACTGTTCTTTGATTTTGTTAGAACATAGATCAATCTTGATTTATACAGTTGATCTGTGTTTCCAAGCATTAGTCCTTGTGCACGTGGTGAGTTGTTTGTGATATTGGTTATGTTTTTTGATCTTGATATTTGGAATATTATTGAGGGCTGAAGACGGGTTTGCTTAAAATAATATTTGTTTTTTGAAGATATAGAGCATTTTTTAGAGATTTCTGAATCAACTTATTCAAATATTTAAATATATTAAATATTTCAACTAAATTATATTCTTTGAGAAGTCCTATAGGACTTCTCAACACTTATAAGTGTGTTCATGTTTTCAAAAGGCAATTGGTGTTCTTAAAGGTAAGACCAGAAACAAAATTTTGTCTCCTTTAAATATTTATTTATTAATTTTAATAACGTTCGTATATCTGTTGGTTTATTCATTTCCATCTGACATTATATATTGAGTTTTGATTATATACCTCTATTAAATGTAAGCGGTGCTTATTTTAGACATTAATTTAATTCTAAGTTTTTTGAATAAAAATTTTTTTGAAATTAAAATTGTAGAAGATAAACATATATCAATTTGTTTTAATATTCAAATTTTGTTTTATTTCTTGTATCAAGTAAAAAGCCTTTCTATTTTATTTTATATATAACATATAATTATATTTTGGCTTCAATAAATCTCATTATGGAAATGTCGATGAATTTAAATAAGCCTTAAAAATAACTCACACTGTTCTTTGATTTTGTTAGAACATAGATCAATCTTGATTTATAAAGTTGATCTGTGTTTTCAAGCATTAGTCCTTGTGCACGTGGTGAGTTGTTTGTGATATAGGTTATGTTTCTTGATCTTGATATTTGGAATATTTTTGAGGGCTGAAGACGGGATTGCTTAGAATTATATTTGTTTTTTGAAGATATAGAGCATTTTTTAGAGAATTCTGAATCAACTCATTCGAATAATTCAATATATTAAATATTTCAAATAAATTATATTCTTTGAGAAGTCCTTTAAGTGTGTTCATGTTTTTAAAAGGCAAATGGTGTTTTTAAAGGTAAGACCAGAAACAAAATTTTGTCTCCTTTAAATATTTATTTATTAATTTTAATAACGTTCGTATATCTGTTGGTTTATTCATTTCCATCTGACATTATATATTGAGTTTTGATTATATACCTCTATTAAATGTAAGCGGTGCTTGTTTTAGACATTAATTTAATTCTAAGTTTTTTGAATAAAAATTTTTTTGAAATTAAAATTGTAGAAGATAAACATATATCAATTTGTTTTAATATTCAAATTTTGTTATGTTTCTTCTATCAAGTAAAAAGCCTTTCTATTTTATTTTAGAAATAATTTCAATATTAGAACACATTAACATTTCATATTTCATTCTAGAAGGAAGCTAAGTAATTGTACTAGATGAGTTGGAGATTTCGAGTCATGCGCTTGCAGCTACGCAAGGGAAAAATCATAGAATTTATAAATCATCAAATATAAAAATAGGATCGTTATCAATATTTTAGTTATGCCCGAATGATGCATTTCTGAATAGTTAATGCAAACCTGATTCAATATATAAAAGCAGATAAGTTGTTTCAAGTTGTTTATATTAAGTCACCATATTATAAGTTTTGATTTCCAAACCTACGCGAAAATTGTTTCTATACAATAAGTCTGATTAATGATTATATATTATATAATCATTTAAGAATATTCAACCAAATATATTGAGCAATGAACAACGTTTTTAAACTAAAATTACCTTTGAACAAATTCCAGAATATGCGCATTGACAGTTTCTTAATAACCGTGCCCCAATCCCTCGATTGAAGATTGCATTGATGACATTATAAATGGAACATATGAACTTATGAGGAAATTACTTCTACAAGAATTGGTAACAAAAGGCAGAAATATTTCAAATATCCCGTTAAGTAATCTTTTGTAACCTTTCATCTAACAATTATGTTGATGAGCAAATGAGAGCAGCGGAACAATACATTTTTTTGACGATAAATGCAGTGAGATCAGGATTAGGAAATGGGGAGGATAACTGGAAAGGATTTTATCTCTATCACTTTCAACACAAGATTCTGAATGAAAATATTAACCTTTTATTGTAATTGGAGCAGCTGTTTTTCGTGATGAGGGAGCCTTCTGTTGAAAATCTCTATTCTATCTTCTATCAAGGATACTAAAATCGTGTATGAAAAAGATCTTTTTTCGATGTTGTATCTAGGATGCATGTTGAAGCAATCAATGTCATATCTTTATTGGATCCTATCACTTAAGGATCGCGAGATATTTAGACAGTCTGATCGCTTTAGAGAATGTGTAATATTATCTCTCCTTCTCACTCCATAAAAAAGTCTTGAGCAGCTGTTTACCATTCTTTGGATTCGTTGTTTATCAGTTACTTCCAGACACGGATAGTTAACGCTGAGGCAATGATTGAATTGGTATCAAACAAGCGAGTCACACAACAGTTTTCAGTATCTTGAGAAAGGTAAAGGTATAAATAAGTCTCAACGAGTTATACAGTGAACGAAATTTGTTGTTAGCGTATTTGTGAACGCGCAGCTGAGAGTCCATAAGAAGTCCCAGGTTTTTGCATGTCTTAGAGAAAGCTAGAGCTATAATATTTATTAATGAATAATTATTTTTTAGTGGGATTAGGACAAATTATAATATGTCAGATTGTTTAGTACATATATTCGGCGACGTTTCGCAAATTCACATTTGCTTCCTCAGGCCTACAAAAATTAAAAATATATCAGCAATATTCTTCTTTACATAGATACATAAAGTGACAGAAAATTACATACCTCAATATGAAGGTTGTAAATTCTGACCATATAGTATAGAAAAATCTCTTAAATACAAGTTAAAATATAAAATTAAAAACATGGAAGAATGGAATTGCACACCAAACAAAAAAGACGTTCAAAACAACAAACCATAACCTATAAATGAGACGTCACAAAACAAGTCGTGTTTTGGTTGTCAAATATTGAACTATTTCACGTTTGAACCACCTAGTTTATCTTTTGTCAAATTCTTATATTTAGACAGTATTGGATTATATAAACAACTAAGATGACTAGTATCAGATCTAAAATTGACAGACTTTTTCAAATTAATGTGAATCATCTCTAAGATATTTCTTTTTGTAAATTGTTTTTCTTTTTCAAGAATTTTCACATTCGGAAAATCGAACCTGTGATTCTCCACGAAGAAATGGGAGCACAGTGCCGTCTTTTCTTTGTTTTTTACGTCTTTCAAGTCATATTTGTGTTGTTTCATCCTGCTACTCAAATATTGCCTTGTTTGTCCAATATATACCCTATCACAGTCTAAGCATGGAACTCCATATATCAACCCCGATTTTTGTTCTTTTTTAATAGGATCTTTGATATGGCTGTGTAACAATCCCACAGTTTTCATATTGTAAAATATTAATTCCTTGTTGTCTATTTTTAGAGTTCTTTTGAGTTTTTGTGATAGTTCTGGTATATATGGTATTTTATAGTATTTCTTAGTTGTTTCAATTATGTTATTGTCTTTGTTCCTGTTTTCAATTTTCGGTATAAGTTCTGAAATAATTCTGCTGACGAAATGTTTAGGATAATTGTTGTTGTATAGGATATTCTTTACTTTTTCTATGTTCTGGTTGTGGTATACAGGTGCACTTAAGTTGATTGCTCTATTCAGAATGTTGTGAATGGCACTGATTTTATAGCCAAGGGAATGTGTAGATAAGTAATTTAACATAACACCCGAACTTGTGGGTTTCGTATACCAGTTAGTTGTAAGTTTTTGTTGTTCAGTTCGGTGCACACATACGTCAAGGAATGGTAGTGATCCTTCATTCTCTACTTCTACCGTGAACTGGATTCTATCATGGTAACGGTTGAACAATGACAGTGTCTCATTCACCTTGTCTTTTGGTATGGCTGTGATAGAGTCATCGACATAAAACTTGAAGAGTGGTATCGCAAAAGGTAATTGTTCAACTACTGTTGTGACGAGGTCATTCATCACAAGAGCAGCCAATGCAGGGCTAGCAATCCCTCCCATCGTTGTACCTTCGACCTGTTGGTAAGTGTCATCATTAAATACGAAATAACTAGATTGGAAAAGGAAATCAATTAATGTTAAGAAGGTTGGTTTATCCAATGACGTATACGCTGATATTGTGTGCCAATTCTTCTGTATGACATTTCTTGTGTGACTGTGTGTAATGTTAGTAAACAACGATACCACATCCAGTGAAACCAGGATATAGTCTTCAGGTAGGACCACAGTTTTGGTGAATTCCACAAACTCAAAAGAGTTATTTATTTGGTGTTGGAAAATAGTTGTTACACCGCTCAATACATCGTGTACAAGTCTAGCTATGCTGGCTGAGGGGGAATCAATTCCACTTACTATTGGTCTCAAATGTAAGCCTTGTTTATGTGTTTTTCTGAGGCAATAAAGTCTAGGAGGAACGGAGTTGTGTATTTTCATGTTCTTCTTTTGAAAAACAGAAATAAAAGAGCTATCAAATAAATAGTCTATCAAGGTATTAGCTTTTGTCTGGAATGCTAATGTTGGGTCCTTTTTTAACCGTTTGTATGTTGTAGAGTCACTGAGCATGCTCTTGACTTCGTTGATGTATTCTTCACGGTACATTATGACTGTTGATCCTCCCTTATCTGATCTACCAACAATGATGTCATTATTGGATTTCAAGAAATTTTTTGTCATATAGAATTTTTTCTGAACTTCATCATGGATAGCAGTTCTTCCTTTAACATGGTGTAAATGATTCGTCAGTATGTTTACGAAGTCAGATCTTAAAATATCCTTATTAGCGTCTTCAACCTCCAGAGAGGAAATATAGAATTCAACATCTGTTATGATTCTAGGTATTGGTAATTCACCACTAGTAAAGGGGACACTGAACTTTGGTCCATAGCTAAGAATCTCTTCCACTTCTTGGGGCAGTTGAAGAGAGTGGAAGAGATTCTTAGCTATGGACCAAAGTTCAGTGTCCCCTTTACTAGTGGTGAATTACCAATACCTAGAATCATAACAGATGTTGAATTCTATATTTCCTCTCTGGAGGTTGAAGACGCTAATAAGGATATTTTAAGATCTGACTTCGTAAACATACTGACGAATCATTTACACCATGTTAAAGGAAGAACTGCTATCCATGATGAAGTTCAGAAAAAATTCTATATGACAAAAAATTTCTTGAAATCCAATAATGACATCATTGTTGGTAGATCAGATAAGGGAGGATCAACAGTCATAATGTACCGTGAAGAATACATCAACGAAGTCAAGAGCATGCTCAGTGACTCTACAACATACAAACGGTTAAAAAAGGACCCAACATTAGCATTCCAGACAAAAGCTAATACCTTGATAGACTATTTATTTGATAGCTCTTTTATTTCTGTTTTTCAAAAGAAGAACATGAAAATACACAACTCCGTTCCTCCTAGACTTTATTGCCTCAGAAAAACACATAAACAAGGCTTACATTTGAGACCAATAGTAAGTGGAATTGATTCCCCCTCAGCCAGCATAGCTAGACTTGTACACGATGTATTGAGCGGTGTAACAACTATTTTCCAACACCAAATAAATAACTCTTTTGAGTTTGTGGAATTCACCAAAACTGTGGTCCTACCTGAAGACTATATCCTGGTTTCACTGGATGTGGTATCGTTGTTTACTAACATTACACACAGTCACACAAGAAATGTCATACAGAAGAATTGGCACACAATATCAGCGTATACGTCATTGGATAAACCAACCTTCTTAACATTAATTGATTTCCTTTTCCAATCTAGTTATTTCGTATTTAATGATGACACTTACCAACAGGTCGAAGGTACAACGATGGGAGGGATTGCTAGCCCTGCATTGGCTGCTCTTGTGATGAATGACCTCGTCACAACAGTAGTTGAACAATTACCTTTTGCGATACCACTCTTCAAGTTTTATGTCGATGACTCTATCACAGCCATACCAAAAGACAAGGTGAATGAGACACTGTCATTGTTCAACCGTTACCATGATAGAATCCAGTTCACGGTAGAAGTAGAGAATGAAGGATCACTACCATTCCTTGACGTATGTGTGCACCGAACTGAACAACAAAAACTTACAACTAACTGGTATACGAAACCCACAAGTTCGGGTGTTATGTTAAATTACTTATCTACACATTCCCTTGGCTATAAAATCAGTGCCATTCACAACATTCTGAATAGAGCAATCAACTTAAGTGCACCTGTATACCACAACCAGAACATAGAAAAAGTAAAGAATATCCTATACAACAACAATTATCCTAAACATTTCGTCAGCAGAATTATTTCAGAACTTATACCGAAAATTGAAAACAGGAACAAAGACAATAACATAATTGAAACAACTAAGAAATACTATAAAATACCATATATACCAGAACTATCACAAAAACTCAAAAGAACTCTAAAAATAGACAACAAGGAATTAATATTTTACAATATGAAAACTGTGGGATTGTTACACAGCCATATCAAAGATCCTATTAAAAAAGAACAAAAATCGGGGTTGATATATGGAGTTCCATGCTTAGACTGTGATAGGGTATATATTGGACAAACAAGGCAATATTTGAGTAGCAGGATGAAACAACACAAATATGACTTGAAAGACGTAAAAAACAAAGAAAAGACGGCACTGTGCTCCCATTTCTTCGTGGAGAATCACAGGTTCGATTTTCCGAATGTGAAAATTCTTGAAAAAGAAAAACAATTTACAAAAAGAAATATCTTAGAGATGATTCACATTAATTTGAAAAAGTCTGTCAATTTTAGATCTGATACTAGTCATCTTAGTTGTTTATATAATCCAATACTGTCTAAATATAAGAATTTGACAAAAGATAAACTAGGTGGTTCAAACGTGAAATAGTTCAATATTTGACAACCAAAACACGACTTGTTTTGTGACGTCTCATTTATAGGTTATGGTTTGTTGTTTTGAACGTCTTTTTTGTTTGGTGTGCAATTCCATTCTTCCATGTTTTTAATTTTATATTTTAACTTGTATTTAAGAGATTTTTCTATACTATATGGTCAGAATTTACAACCTTCATATTGAGGTATGTAATTTTCTGTCACTTTATGTATCTATGTAAAGAAGAATATTGCTGATATATTTTTAATTTTTGTAGGCCTGAGGAAGCAAATGTGAATTTGCGAAACGTCGCCGAATATATGTACTAAACAATCTGACATATTATAATTTGTCCTAATCCCACTAAAAAATAATTATTCATTATTAAATCTTGGAGGACACTAAATATTATTTTAGTATAATATTTATATTTTACTTATATTCATATTTTAAATTATCCTGATACTCTTTGATCTTCTGTGAAGATATCTCAGAAACTTTTTCAGCTAGTATGACTTAGGAGTTCAGTTGTGTCCTTGTTAGGCTTTGTTACTACGATCATATGCCACCTAAGGTCACAGCACTTTTAATTTTCGACGCAACAGTGAAGTAATGGCCGAAACCATTCCAAGTAGAAAATTTCTTTCCCACCTGAACAGGATTTGAAACCGCGACCTTTCGGTTACGAGGCCTATGCTTTTACCACCAAGTTAATCTAAATTTTCAAAAACTCTTTCTCGAGTTCAAGGTTCTGTTTGTTACTGAAAACCACAACAGAATATCTCTCAAAATTTAGTGTGAGTAGATCATCTTAAACTGTCTTATAAAATCAGTTCAAATTCGAATTGATTGATTTATTGCCCAAAGAAATATGACTAAAAAGAAAGGAGAAATACAACTGCGTGTGGTCAGCGTAACAATGGATTTAGCAGTTCTGATGATCAGACATCCATGGAAATTGATTGTGTAAATGATGACGGAAGAAGGCCTAAACTAATTCTTTGAGAGATTCCAACTCTCAAATCTAAGGTGATGAATATTGTTCGCAAAAAACCACACGCTGAGTTCTCCCAGATTGGAAAGACTGGATTTGACTTCTAGCACTCTCACTAAAGCCCACATTGTGAAGTACCTCGTGCATTAACGAATACGAAAGGAAGTAAAATGCTTTGCTGAGATCTGAATGGTACTCCATAATTATCCGAAGAACTTTCAATAGGGTTATCAACTTTTTACAGGTAGAGGGCAGGTGCAGATTTCCATAGGCTGGAAAAATACGGTTGGAAATGCACTCATTAATAGTGTGGCTTATATAGAAAATAATGAACGGTCAACATAACCTGATCATCTTTATATTGATGCTGAGTGTATTATCTAAATGAATCTTCTTAAATGGTGAAAAGCACTGACGTGAAGTCAGTGATATCATTGTCAGGCGCCTTCCACCAGATCCAGCCAGATCGGTTCGTTGATAAGGTGTTATACCTTGATAAAAAAGATCTGATTGGTACTTCATAATTACCTGCAAAACTTGGGACACAATGTATAATACGTTTATTGATAAAAGGTGATTTAAGTCAATAGGATCATCAGTTTTTTTAGGGAGAGTGCAAGTGCAGATTTCCATCAGTGGGAAAATACGAGTTGAAAATGCACTCATTAATTATCTGGGTTATATGGGAGATAATAAAGAGGCAACATAACCTGATCATCCATATATTGATGCTGAGTCTATAATCAAAATGAATCTTCTTAAATTGTGAAAATCACTGACGTGAAGTCAGAATATTTTTCGCGGAATTTAAAATTTATGAATTACTCCTCAAAGAAGTTACATATGACGGATGAAGATGTAGAAATCTATGTTTTGTCTTCAGAAACTAAAATAAACGTAATTTTTGCAATATTCAAACTTTTCTCCTTGAGAAACATAATCTCACATGAAAATATGATATGAATGTCGGCACCTCAGTGGTAAGAGCATAGGGCTCGTAACCGAAAGGTCGCGGATTCAAATTCTGTTCAAATGGAAAAGAAATTTTCTAGTTGGACGGTTGTCAGCCACCATTTCACTGTTGGGTTGAAAATTAACAGTACTATTACCTCAAGTGGCGTAAGATCGCAGTAAAAAAGCCTAACCAGAACACAACTGAACTTCAACTCGCACAAAGCTTCTGAGGGATCTTCACAGAAGATCTAGGAGTATCATGCTAAAAAAATTGAAAAAAGATAATTAAAATGAAAAAAATTCATGGTTGAAAGGATTTTCTTTCTACTTCCGGTTTGCGTCGTTACATGTTAGAAAGAACAAGTGTAAAAAGAATATATTCAACAAAACTTCATATATTTTTACTGAAATTAGATAGAAATAATTAAAAAATTCAGGTAATTCAATTTAACGAAATTATACATCAGCCGTCGTATTGTTATTTCATATTTAAAGTTGAACTGAATCGGATTCGTATTTTCAAGATTATTTGAAATATGTGTCCGTTGTTGAACATAACTGATATATATATATATATATATATATATATATATATATATATATATATATATATATATATATATATATATATATTTTTTTTTTTTTTTTTTTTTTTTTTTTTTTTTTTTTTTTTTTTTTTTTTTAATAATCACCATTATGGGAGTTTCCTCTAGAAGGTCCGGGTCTTAACGACCAAGGACCTTCTAGGCAGCTGTAAGGAACATTCTAACAATTCTTGTTGTCCAGAGGATCACCTCCTTCTGAGCTTTACTTATCAACTCCTGATCCAGTTCAAGGAGTTCCGTATTTTCTGCCAGGTGGCTCTCAACCAATCCATTCGTGGAGATTATCAGGGGTAGAATCTTTACCGTTCTTAGCTGGTGTATCTCTTTTATTTCAAAAGCCAGGTCGTGGTACTTTGTTAGTTTCTCCGTGTACGCTCTACTTATGTTATCATCTGCCGGGACGGTTATATCAATGATTGTTGCTTTGCGGTTTCCTTTATCAAAGATCACGATGTCGGGCCTGTTGTGCGGCACCGATCTATCCGTTATTATCGGGTTGTCCCAGTAGAGTTTGAACTGACTGTTTTCAAGTATCGGCTTGGGTAAGTATTCGTGTACCCTTCGAGAGGTAAGTATAAGTCCTACTTTCATGGCAATGGCTTGGTGAAAGATTTTTGCCATAGCATTATGCCGCTGGGTGTACTCCCTGGGTGCAAGAATGGGGCATGAGGATGTCACATGTTGTATAGACTCCAAGGCTTGGCAGCATTTCCGGCATCTGTCAGTCGGTATGTTCTTTTTGGCTATATGTTTCAGGTACGCTCTTGTTGGCACTACCTGATCTTGGATTGCGATGAGACGTCCCTCGGTTTCTGGGAATAAATAACCGGATTTAAGGTAAGTTAGTGACTGCTCTCTATTAACTCTATTTTCTTTCAGTGCCTCCGGATACCTGCCATGTAAGGGTTTGCCGTGCCATTCCTCCAGTAGTTGTTCAGATGATGGCGTCTGTGGTGGGTTATTTCTGCTTGCCAGATTTAAAGCCGTGATGTTGCGGTCTTCCTGGCATATTGATTGAAAGAACGGTGAGTTTTTTGAGTGGAAATATTCTCTGAGTTCAGTTACCGCTTTATTGTGGGCCTTTTCAACATTTCGCAAACCCCTTCCTCCTTGGTGCCTAGGCATGTAAAGTCTGATCACCGATGCATGGGGATGGTGGATGCCGTATTTAGACATTAGGACTCGCACATGTGTGTCAATCGCCTTCAACTCTGTGCCCGACCACCTGATCACGCCGAAAGAGTAGGCTATACTTGGAATTGCCCATGTATTGATTGCCGTAAACATTGCCTTGGAGTTCAGTTTACTGCGGAGGGTTTTTTTTATTCTAGCAAAAAATTTATTTTTGAAATCTTCTTTCTGTTTTGATGTTCTTATCTCCAATGCTTGTTGTATACCCAGGTACTTATATGATTCTTCTGGGCTTAGTTCTTGTATAGCCACCTCATCTTGAATAAGCATTTCTCCCCCTTGTGTCAACTTTCCTCTCTTGACGTGTAATGAGGCACATTTGTCCAGCCCCATCTCCATTCTGATGGTTTGTGTGAAAGATGTCACTATCCCAAGAAGGCTCCTCAGTTGCTCCTCATTCGCGGCATACAGCTTGAGGTCATCTATATACAGTTGATGAGTAATTTTGATGTTTGACCTGTCGTCCACAAGGTATCCGTATCGGTTGTTGTTGAGCAGCCTACTGAGGAGGTTCAAAGCTAGACAAAACCAGAGGGTGCTGAGTTTATCCCCTTGGAAGATGCCAGTTAAGATTCTTATCTCTGGTGTTATTATTTTGCCGAATGTTAAGTTCGTCCTCCAGGTTGTCATCAGATGTTCTAGTAAGCCTATAATGTTTCCAGATACACCGTAGAGTTTCAGAACTTTAAGAAGCCAGGAGTGCGGGACCGAGTCGAAAGCCTTTTTGTAGTCGACCCATGCGACCGAGATGTTCCTTAACTTCCTCCTTGCCTGTTTGGTTATAAGATGATCGATGGTTAACAACTCCTTGCAGCCCTGGGCACCTCTTCTGCAGCCATTCTGCTCTCGTGCAAGGATCTTGTACTTGCTTACATGCTTCCACAGATGTTTGGTGATTATTCCTGTGAGTATCTTATAGACAGTAGGAAGACATGTAATGGGTCGATAAGCCTTGGGGTCAGGACTGGTGTTTCCTTTTGGAAGCATATGGGTGACCCCCAAAGTGAAAAGCTCTGGTATGATGGAGGGTTCCGCCAACGCTCTCTGAAAAAATTTGGCCAATTTATGGTGAGTGGCCTTGAAGTTTTTCCACCAGTAATTATGGAGTTTGTCAGATCCTGGAGCAGCCCAGTTATTTGAGTTCTTAAGGACAGATGATATGTCTTCCTCCATAATTTCGAGATCTTCCATGGTGTAGTTTCCTGCCTCCTTCTCAGCGTCTTTTATCCAGAAAGCCTCATCATCATGAGTCTCCCTTCGCTCCCAAATTCCCTTCCAGACTTCAAACATTTCTCTCTCATCTGGGTTCACTTCTTCCGTGTTGTTTGCGTTCTCAAGCTTGCGGAAGAACTCTTTAGGATTTTTGTAGTACAGCTGGTTGTTCCTATACCTCTTTACTCTTTCGTTGTACCTTTGTATGCGGTTTCCTAACGCTTTCACCTTCTGTTTCAGCTTGTCGAGGACCACCATCATCTGCTCTGCGAGAAGTTGGTTCGAGCCATTTGTTCTAATACGTGATTCTGATGCGATCTGCCGTACTCCCTTCATGATCCTGTTGGACGGTATTTCTGTATTGAGGTAAGTATGTAAGGTGCCAATTCTTTTTCTTATAATCCTAATTTTCTTTTCCAGCCTCATTTTCCATGGTGGTATCATTTCTTGACGGCGAGTTGGTTGGGCCCCGCTTATGCTTATTTTGAGATCTTCGCATACTGTGATTGCTCCAGCGTATACGCAGTCGACCACCTCTCTCAGTGTGGCGGTTACATCGATGTATCTCTCCATTATCCTGTTGATTTTTTGGACACACTCTAGCATTTCTTTGGATTGCTTCATTCTTGGGATGTTTGCCCTTTTACTCGGAGAAAGTCCTGAGTATTTCTGGAGGTTTCGGTAATAATTACGTTCTAGCCTGGATGGTTGTACGCTCATTCGGATATGTGATCTGGTTTCCATTCGTGTTTCTTCATCAGGCTCTGCATTTATAGGGGCACCACGCGGGATATAACTTTGAGCAATGGTGTCAAGTTCAGTGGTGGAGAACTTTTCCCTTTCAAGAAGCCACCTGACTCTATTTGCCAGAAGGTTGGCGTAAGATGGTCTCTGCGGGTTGGTGTCATTCCATAATTCTGTAAGTAGCTCTCTGTATGTCTTTCCTGTTCTTGGTTGCATTTCCTTCGCTATAAAATGAACGCGCATTATAAGGATGTTGTCCTCCTCCGTCCATCGCGTTCTCGCATCTCGCCTATTTGAAACTCCCGTGGGACGAGATCCTCTCTCGTCCAAACTTGAGCTTCCTTCCATATTCCGTGAGACGAGATCCTGGCTTACGGTGCCATCTCGGGGGGCTGCGCCGCTTGCACCACAGCTGACCCCATCGGGCTCTGCCTCCAGACGGTTCCGAAGAGGACCAGCCCGCTGTCCCCTACCGCCCTGATTCTGGCTTCTAGTGATAGGAGCGATATATTCTGCAGAGCCTCAGGATGCTGACCTGAGGCTCTGGATGACTCGGGTATGCGGGGTCGTCACGCCCCGATAGCTAATGCTACCCTGCATATGTATATATATATATATATATATATATATATATTATTGACTCGGTCTTTACTTAGTGAAAACTCATTTTAATCAAAGAAATATGAGACAGTAATTCATTTCCACAAAAATATTTGTACTACTACAACAATAGTTTCACCACGATGCGGCTTCTTCAGGTATTACATTGAACTGTCTGATGGTATTCAGTGTAACCAAGTTTAAATTCATTGTTAGGTACATTGGAAACACAAGTCATAAAAACTCTAGGCTCTTAATGGCATTTTTAGCTACAAACTCCAATAAACACCTAGAGTTTTTATGACTCGTGCCTCCATTATTTGGTCAAGTACCTTACAATGTATTTGAACTCGGTTACACTGAATACCATCAGACAGTATAATGTAATACCTGAAGAAGCCACGTCATGGTGAAACAATTGTTGTAGTAGTACAAACATTTTTGTGGAAATAAATTATTGTCTCATATATATTTTTTTAATCATAACTGATATATTCGGACTCCAAATATACCCTGAAAATTTCAAGTCTCTGAGCCGATCCTTATGAGATTTGACACAAACCTTTCTGTCATAATTATACATCAAAAAAACAAACTTTATTTCAATCGGATCGGTATTCTTGGAACTATTAAGAGAATAAGAAAAATAAGAGCTACGGAACCATTAGACCGACTTCACCCATTAACAAAATCAACCGAGATATGTAGCCCTTAAACCTTCTCTAACAGCTTCATGTTTCTAGCTCTTTCCGGTCGAAGTCAGAGTGTTTACGGAAAGACCGGCAGCACATAATTACTTTTGACCTCGGATCCGTCCTTCCTATTCATTTCAGACCATTTTTGGCTCGAAATTCGAAAATTACAATCATTTGGTCAAAACGATAGCACGCTGTTCTCATATTTCTAACTTGATGGATACATCTGGTGACCCTCATAAAACAGTTCAGCTGGATATTTCCATGAGTTAAATTGTTCCGGAAAATACAGAGATAGGTCAATTTATATTATTATTCGGAGGGGAATATCTTCTAATATCGAATTTGTGGATGTACGATAATTCCTCCAAGCTGACGAGCAACCCCTCCAAAATTGGACGCAGAAGTCGTTTAGTTTGTGATAGTTTATTTTGAAAATAGAATGAAATAAGGAATTACTCAAAAATCTTCAATAGAAATGGGAGTCAAGGGACACATCCTTTGGGAGATTTTACAATTCTATTTATGCTAAAATATTTCTCATAGGGGTTCGTTTGAAAATTCATGCATTGGAAGAGTATTAAGTCGAGGAGTTTCTGAATTAACTCAAATTGATAAGATGTTCAGATCGCCTTCCTTTCATTTCTGAAGAGTAATTGTGTCTCTATTCAATATTCTCTTTTATATTCTGTAATATACGTCTGTAGAATATTTTTGACAGAAAATAGTGTTCGCATGTAATGAAATATCACCTGAAATAATATAGAGTGAAAGAGGAAATGCTGAAAAAAATTTCAGTGAATGTTTAGAAGTGAATGGAAGGAAATTTTAGTTTCTTATTAATTCAAATTTATTCAGAAACTCGACCACTAAATGCACTTTATTCATCACTTCCAAAAAATTTTCAAACCGATATGAACGCCAAATATAATTTGTTTAGCACATTTTTAAATAAAACTGCAAAACCTGCAATATATTTTTCATTTATTTATATTATCCTGATACTCCTAGATCCACTGTAAAGATCTCTCAGAAGCATTTTCAGCTTGTGCGAGTTAGGAGTTCAGTTGTATTCTAGGTAGGCTGTGTTACTGTAATCTTACGCCACTTCAGATCACAGCACTGTTAATTTTCGACCTTAAAGTGAAATGGTGGCCGAAGCCCGCCAATTAGAAAATTTCTTTTCCACCTGAACAGGATTTGAACCCGCGACCTTTCGGATATGAAATGCTCTTACCACTGAGCTACCGACACTCATAAACATGATATATGATATGTCACTTAACCTTCATTGCCATTTATGATTTTCAATAGGGTTGGTACCCTGTTTGGGGAATGATTGTATACTCACGAATTTGCAATCGAGGGATGTCCTCTTAGAAATGAAATGGGGGAACCTCGTACTCATCAACCATCAAAAAAAATTTCATATCTGGACTCGTCAGTAAAGAATAAATCTCGCCATCCATCTTACCAGTGTATTACTATTGCTCGCGCTAATTGACGCTTGTGTTCCCGAGTGTGCTTAGAAAAACTGAAGTAACTGTAGTATCTCAAAGACATTGATTTGCCTTCTTGTGCTGAGAAGCTGGTTTCTCATCGAAAGAGTTAAAAAATGATCTTCCACCGGCATTTTAAGCACGTTGCCCACCACTTCTGGTTCATTGACCAACAGTTGCTGTTGCAAAGTACCGTACCAGTAGACACGATATCATACTCTGTTTAACATTGAAGAAATTGGCCACTTGCACTTGTATTCGACCAGGCTGAAGCATCCCAAAGGCTCTACTGGCATCGTCCTAGGACGAAACGTTCGTTTACATAATGAAAATTAGATATCTAATTGCGTAGGACAATTTGATCTTATTGAAAATGAAATACAGACTGGGTACCAAATCATTAAAATTTGGATTTGTCATACACATGAACAGAAAATAATCAATCTTGATAAATACTCAACTCACGATGGACTAGAAAATGTTTTTGTAATCCCTATAAGTTCATTCAAGAGAAAAAGGTATTGAAATGACACGGAAAATATGTATCTTCGGAAAATATCAATATCTAAATGGAATTAAATAAGAAATTACTTAATTTGAATATAAAAACAGATTAAATCTGTTAGTCTTCTATCATTTTAATTTCGAAAAAATTTTTATTCAAAAAACTTTTAGAATTAAATTAATGTCTAAAATGAGCACCGCTTATGTTTAATAGACGTATATAATCAAAACTCAATGTATAATGTCAAATGGAATTAAAATTAATAAATAAATATTAGAAGGAGACAAAATTTTGTTTCTGATCTTACCTTTAAGAACACCAATTGTCTTTTAAAAACATGAACACAAATTAAGGACTTCTCAAAGGATATAATTTATTTGAAATATTTAATATATTCAAATATTCGAAAAAGTTAATTCAGAAATCTCTCAAAACCTGCACTATATCTTCAAAAAAACAAATATAATTCTAGGTAATCTCTTCTTCGGTCCTAAATAATATTCCAAATATCCAAATCAAATAACTATCACTATATCACAACTTACACGTGTTAAGGATGGATGTTTCAAACAGACTAACTTTAAAATTCAAGATGGTGTATGTTCTAACAAAATCACAGAACAGTGTAAGTTATTTTTAAGGTTATATTTAAAATCATTGACATTTCATAATGAGATTTATTCAAGCCTAAATATAATTTCATATTATATATTAAATAAAATAGAAAAAGGCTTTTTACTTGATAGAAGAAATATAACAAAATTTGAATATCAAAACAGATTGAATCTGTTAGTTTTCAATTTCAAAAAAATTTCTATTAAAAAAACTTTTAGAATTGAATTAATGTCTAAAATGAGCACCGCTTATGTTTAATAGACGTATATAATCAAAACTCAATATATAATGTCAAATGGAATTAAAATTAATAAATAAATATTTGAAGGAGACAAAATTTTGTTTCTGATCTTACCTTTAAGAACACCAATTGCCTTTTAAAACATGAACACAAATTAAGGACTTCTCAAAGGATATAATTTATTTGAAATATTTAATATATTCAAATATTCGAATAAGTTAATTCAGAAATCTCTCAAAACATGCACTATATCTTCAAAAAACAAATATAATTCTAGGTAATCTCTTCTTCGGTCCTAAATAATATTCCAAATATCCAAATCAAATAACTATCACTATATCACAACTTACACGTGTTAAGGATGGATGTTTCAAACAGACTAACTTTAAAATTCAAGATGGTGTATGTTCTAACAAAATCACAGAACAGTGTAAGTTATTTTTAAGGTTATATTTAAAATCATTGACATTTCATAATGAGATTTATTCAAGCCTAAATATAATTTCATATTATATATTAAATAAAATAGAAAAAGGCTTTTTACTTGATAGAAGAAATATAACAAAATTTGAATATCAAAACAGATTGAATCTGTTAGTTTTTAATTTCAAAAAAATTTCTATTAAAAAAACTTTTAGAATTGAATTAATGTCTAAAATAAGCACAGCTTATGTTTAATAGACGTATATAATCAAAACTCAATATATAATGTCTAATGGAAAAAACTACTAACAGATTTAATCTGTTTTGATATTCAAATTTTGTTATATTTTTTCTATCAAGTAAAAAGCCTTTTTCTATTTTATTTTAGAAATTACTTAGTTTCGTACTGCTAACTACATTTTCAAACTGAATAAAACAAATTGTATCTCAACTATTAAATGTATTTTTTATAGGCTTCGGCTTGTGCACAACTTCGAAAAGTGGCACACCCCGCTTCTGTTTCACACAGGCCGAAGCCTTCAACGAATATAAAAATATAATAGTTGGGAGACAATTTATTTTATTCAGTATGAAAATGTAGTAAAAACATCGAAACTGGAATCACTGTATATTCAGTTGATAAAAAGTGATAGAAAACTAA
Organism: Megalocaria dilatata; assembly: GCA_034642435.1. Taxonomy (NCBI): domain Eukaryota; kingdom Metazoa; phylum Arthropoda; class Insecta; order Coleoptera; family Coccinellidae; genus Megalocaria; species Megalocaria dilatata. The sequence goes on along the minus strand of CM067855.1, from coordinate 82,238,302 downwards.
CTACGTTGTTTCTTATTTGATTTCATTTAAAAATGTACTATAACGAATCAACGGACTACTTCATCCATTACCAATATCCCTAACTTTTCATGAACACTTTATTTCAAATGTAGCAATTGCTACATGTTTTTATCATTTTGGAAAGGGTTTGTATTTCAACAGTAATGAATTCAAAGAGTTTTTCCTTCTTAATTAAAATAAACTTCCAACTTTCAAAGTCGTCCAAGGTCCTTTGAATTTTGAACTAAATATTGATATTGATATTTTTTTAGATCAATTCTGTAAAAATGTAAAATGGAATATGGAAACTTCAAACAATTTTGTATACGGACTAAGATATAAATGACTTTTTCAAATTCAGTAGTAGAAATAAATAATTGCTTCATTTAAATACTTTTTGATTTCCTACAATTTTATCGTATGAACACTACCATTTGTGAGGAAAGAGAATGTCTAAAATAAAAATTATCTGAAAAAACCAATATTTTTAATACAATGCAGTAACAGGTTAAAGTTATAGTTGAAGGTTAATGTTATACGCTCAAAAAATATTATTTGTTATGAACCCCTGTTCACACGATCCTCACAAATTTTTGCATGAACAGGCGCGCTATTAGTCTACACTTAGAATACTGAATTTCAATTCAATGCTCCAACCTGAATAACCAGGAAACTGTCGAGGCGATTTTTTCCATTAAAGAAATTAGTAGAAATATTTAGACCTAAAATCTTCCCTGAGAGTTTCACAGCTCTAGCTCTTTACGTAAGAAATTAAGCTTGTTCTCTATGGACAAAGCCGGACAAAATTAATTTTGACTTCCGTTTCTCCATCAGTAAGTTCAACTTAGTCAATTGAGATCATTTTCGGCCCGAAATTCGAAAATCATTTTAGCGAAATGATAACACATTCTTCTCGGGAAGAAGTACACAGAAATACTTTCTTTCAAAGAATAGCAAAGATTTGGAATTAGAAATAAAAATAGGGGAGGCGTTTCTTGAAATAAAAGTGTAGAATATCAGTTTGAGATTAGTTTCATATGAGATTCCTTTCTTGTTTATAGTTATGCAACATTTTTTTATATATTCTCAATATTTCGATTTATTGTGTCATTGTTTAACTACATTAAATCGTTTTAGAAATTTATTTGATTATATGTCAATAATGATAGTTCATTTGCAATCTCTCTTCCTCCAGCCATGCTTTTTTTCTCTAGCAGATAATGCAACCCCATTTGATGTTCATATTTCTGTCTGTTATGCCATCCTTAAGTCAAATAAACGGTACATTTGCAATTACGGTACACCTGAAGAAACAAAAACTATCTTCGATCTATATTGTTACATACTGCCAAGAGAGAGTGGAAAAATAATATATTGGTCAGACCTTCATGTAATTTCCATAATTTCTGTCAAAATGGGATAAGAGACAAATTAATATTTTTCTGTAATTCGTCTTCAGGAAATTATGCATGAGTCTTCGTGTCAATATTGCATATCCAAATACTTTATTTGAACTCGACCAGATTTGTACTTTCGAAAATACTAGAAGAATAAAATTTCAACAGAGAAACTACTGAATTGATTCTGTCCATTTTTGAAGATAACTAATACATTCAGACTTCAAACCTTATGTGGGAATTTCAAAGGTCTAAGTCTTTTCCATCAAAAATTAGTATTTTAGTTTCAGTCGTCAGCCCTAGTGCATTCTCACGAAATTTACCATCAATCTTCGTGTCCTTATTGCACGTATATACAAGTATCAAATTTCATTTCGATCGGATCATTCATTTTGGGAGTAGAGGAGAAAAATAAACGCTCCAATGTAAATACTGCGGAACCAGTAGACTTTTTTGATCATTAACGAACATAAGCGGAACATGTAGGCTCCAAACCTACTCTGAATGTTTCAAGTCTCTGGATCTTTTCGTTCGAAACTCATAGTGTTCTTGAGGGTCGTGCCATTTTCAGCTCATAATTTGAAGATTACAGATATTTGGACAAAACGATAGCACACTGTTCCCTAAAATAAGCGCTCAAAAACAAATAAAAAGTATAATATCAGAGCACAATATTTTTAGGGTTGGACTATTAAAGATTATTTAACAGTTTAAATCATTTACGATGTTGATAAATTAAAAAATTACGTACACATTCGAAGTAAATGATTTCGCAGTAAAAAATCTCTTCACTCAATACGCAGCTTGATTTCATATCGTTCAAAAAAAATTTTGTGATACTGAAAAAACCTTAAGCCGTATGCAAATCCCTCGCAACTTTTCGAACCAAAATCTTCCCCGAGTTGGAGAGTCAATAAATTTCGTCGGCTTACCGACTAGCCCGAATTTACATTGGCGGCGGTATTGGAACAGATGTTTATACACCGACTAATTCCTACGACGTTTAATAACCAGAATATCGCTCAATATGAATGGCACTAAGTTTGCGCGTACTTCAGCCTCCGTATGGAAGAGAGGCTTAACTCTAATACCCCTTTATAGAAACGACCAGTGTTAATATTCATTCGATGACTGGGGTATAGGTATTTAAATTTGGCTGGTGTACTCTTGCTGCACAGCATGAGGCAAAGGGTGGCTTGAGTGGCGCATCGCACAATCGTAAAAAACATGTTCTCAACTACAACACCCTTCTGGGTATATGTGAAGTGGATTCGCAGCTGCCTAAAACGCGTGAAAAGGGGCGCTTCAAGATGGAAGATAAATCGTGAATGAAGAGTCGAATGACGGAATTTCAATAATCCGTTTTATTTTTCCGTCGAATTCCTTGATGATTCCTCTCAATGCGCTCAGGTCAAAGCTATTATCTCTTTATTTCACAAATATTGACTTGAATATTGTGTTTAACTAATATATAACAGGATCATGAAGGATTCTTGGTCATATAGAGTCTGTCCTTCCGACCGAGTTGATCACTATATTTTTCGACCAAAATAGCGCAGACTTGAACGAACTAAAGCAAAATAAATGATGTACATCTTTTATGAAGCACTGTGAAGTAATTTCAAATGAAATATGACTTATTTATTCATAAAACACACTTTGAGAATATAATGGAGCGATTTTAAGAGTACCACAATAAAAAAGTTGCTTTTTATTGACAAAAAAAGCTATTTACCCGTCCTCTAAACATTGAAAACTCATGATATGGTATTTTATATTATATTTATATTATTATATTATTATTATCGTTTCCAAGAATAAAATGAGAACTACATGTGCTCAAAGTAAAGGAATACCATGAATACTCGAAAATGAATAATATTATTTTCGAACACTTTTATTATTTTTATTAAATATAACTAAAGGATAAGGACAATGCTCTTTTAAGCCTTAAAATATACAGAATAGAATAATGAACAGAAATGTAAATATTTGGGTGAAAAAGAAAGAAAAACTCAAATAATATCCCATCTTGATAAAAATGCTTTATCGAGTCTATTCTTAAAATCATTCACCGACCGAGCACCAACAACTTCACCATCAAAAGTATTCCAAGCACTGAATACTCGATTTGGCAGAAGACATTGTCTCTGCTTCGTCCTGAAATGTTCCTTCTTCAGTTTGAGTTAGCTACTGCGCAATCTAGTATCTGTGTTCAGAGCGAATAATACCTCAAATCACCATAATCATAATTGAGAGTTCTGAACGATATGATGAGGTCTCCTCGTAATCTCTACTGATTGTAGTCTGTCCACATATACTGGACGATTCTAGGAAAAAACGGTGCGCGTCGCCCGACGTTGGACATTCTCCAGTAAGTTTGGATCACGTATCAAAAGAGGACACCATACTGACACCGCATATTCGAGCAATGGGCGAACATATGTTTTATACAGATGAATAGATGTTTTAAATGTGATATGTGTGAAAGTCTTACTTAGAAGAAACAATATGAAATTTGAACGTTTACACACAGAAAGAATATGATTGGACCATGTGAGATACGAAGTAATAGTGACACCTAGGTCCACTTTAGAGAACACTGTTTCTAGAAGTTTACCAGTAAGGGTGTACTGGAGGCACGGATTATTCTTACGGATATGCAACACAACTCACTTTTCTACGTTAAATGGGATAAGTCGGTCACCACACCACTCCAAGATCGTGGATAGTAGGTCTCCCTGAAGAGAGGCCTGTTAACGGGTTCGCGAAAATTTTTGTGTCATCAGCGTAGTAGGATTTGCTGTTGTTTATGCAGTGGGATAAGTCACTAGCATATACCATAAACAAGAGTTGACCTAAAATAGATCCTTGGAAGAACACCACTCGTGACCGACCTGTTAGATGAAATGGACCGACCAACTTTTACTCTAAAATTGCGATTCGCCATGTATTCTCCAATCTATAATCCAAGCTTTCCTCGAATTCCGAAATTATCGAGTTAATGAATGAGTCTTCGAGCTGGAATCATGTCAGAGGCCATTTCAAAGTCTACGTAAAATACATCCGTTGGGATGTTCTGATCTAATGCTCATGTCCAGTGGTCCATGCACGATAATAAGTTTGTTGTCCTTGATTTCCCTTTAACAAAGCAATGCTGTTGATCATTTATTTATTTTTTTATCTATTCATTTCATTCATTCATTCGTTCGTACGTTCGGTCGTTCGTTCGGTCGTTCGTTCGTTCGTTTATTCATTCATTAATTCATTAATTAATTCATTAATTCATAAATTCATTAATTCAATAATTCATTCATTGATTCATTCATTAATTTTTTCAAATTAATTTAAGCATCAACCACTAAGGGTTATTAGCTGAAAACGTTACATAATTACAAAATGATTGGTATATCACACTTAACATTACACGAAGTCATTGAGGAAAATGTTTTTGTAACTTGAGGTTTCACCTAGTATTTACTTGAGGTCGTTTCCGAAATGATATTTACGCCTCTCATCTGAGTATAGTGGGCACTCAATCAAGAAATGTTTAACACTTAGGTTTTCATGACACACATAGCATTTTGGTACTTCTTCTTGGGTAATTATGTAACTGTGTCCAAGTCTCAGTCGTGAAAGAATTGTTTGAATTTTTCTTTTCGATGGAAATGATTTCCATGGAAGAACGTATGGTTTCACCTCCGTCAGCTTTGATGTTGAGTTTTCCCACTGTGTATGCCTTTGGACGTGATTTTGTTCCTTATAACCTGTCTGAGATCTGTGTGAGCAATTTCGCTTAGTCTTCTTGCTTGTGCACACATTGTGGCTTCTTTGGCTAAACTATCTGCCTTCTATGCCTATGTGTGATGGTGCCCACATAAGCTGAATTTTTATGTACTTTTCTTGAATACTGTTGAGTGCTGCTTTAATTCTTATGAGAATTGGGTGGCTGGGGTAGAGTTGGGATAGGGATGTTATGGCACTCAAGGAATCGGATATAATAAGGCACCGAGGAATTGTTTGCTGGACGACATATTTAAGGGCTTCGTAGATTGCCGTAAGTTCAGCGGTATAAATCGAAGTCATGTGGGGAAGTTTGAATTCGGCATTTGTTTTATTTGTTGTGAATGCTGCACCAACTCCATTGATGGAACGGGAGGCATCGGTATAGATGAACTGAGAATTCTGAAAGGGTTGTATATTCTCTGAGAAGAGTTTTTTCGGTATCGATGGATGGATTTCAGATTTATTCTTATTGCACAGACTTGTATTGATTGGTGGGAGAGGAACTGTCCATGTGGGCGGAGAATAAATTTCGAAATTGTGAGTGGTTGTGGGTATTTCAAGATTAAGGTTAGCCAGCATACGATTCAGCCTTTCATAGAATGGAAGATCAATTCCTTTTCTATGATTGAAAGTTTCTTGAAATCTGGTTGCAAAAACATTCCGATGCGCTGGATTTGACGGATGCGCTGATATCCTTGTGGCATACAGTAATGTAAGGTAACATCTACGTTCTGTTAGAGATGGTTCTCCGGCTTCACAATTCAGGCTCTCAGTGGGGCTGGTGCAGTATGCTTCTAGTGCTATGTGCATGGCTGTGTTGTGAATTATATCTAGTTATTTCAGTCTGTTTTTTTGTGCTGAATTATATACTATGGAGCCATAATCAAGCTTAGAGCGAATAAGGGATTTGTATATTTTGATTAATGTGAAGAAGTCTGCTCCCCATAACGTATAAGATACAGATTTTATGATATTCAGACCGGCTTGGCATGACAGGCGGAGAGAGTGGATGTGAGATTTCCATGAAAGTTTACAGTCGAAAACCATTCCGAGGAAACGCTTGCTTTTCAAATATTCAAAAGGGGTTATCATTAAGTTTCAGTATTGGATGTTGTATTGTCCTTTTTTTGGAAAAGTGAACAATTTTTGTTTTAATGGCGGAAAATTGTAATCCAGTTGTGTTTGACCAATCCCCAAGGTTATTCAAGGCCCTTTGTAGGAAATTTTGAATCGAAGATGTGTTTTTTCCACTGGCACAAATTACTAAGTCGTCTGCATACAATTTTGCTTTAACTGGAGATTGAAATGACTGTATTAGAGTATTTATCGCTACAAGGAAACGTGTCGCACTTAAGTTGGAGCCTTGTGGGATTCCGTTTTGTTGAAGTCTTGGTTCAGATAAGTGGCCATCTACTATGACTTGGAAATAACGAGATTCAAGGAAATTGCTGACGAATTCCAGAATATTGCTATTTATCAACCATCTTTCCAGTGTTCGCAGGATATCAAAACGCCATACGGAGTCAAATTTTTTATTTATATCAAAGAAGATTGCAATGCAGTTTTGTTTACAGACAAATGCTTTATGGATTTCGGATTCTAGTAGAACAAGGTTGTCTAGAGTTAAGCGATGTTTTCGGAAACCAGATTGGCGTATTCATTTAGTTACATAGGAGGAAGTTTAGTTGACTACGCCTTTAGGAAAGAAAATTTGTTGTTGAATCTCCGAAATAACTTTCCAACAGACATATTAATTGATTTAATTGTGACAAGTTTGACAAATATTTTACAAGATAGAATTGATCGATCGAATATAACAACTTTCGAGAAATTATTGGGTGAATTACGAAAGCTAGAGAGTTGAAAAAAAAATGACAACGATCGAAATTGAGCATATCATAGAATGAATAAATCTGCCGAACAAATTCCTTCCTATTCATAAACAAATGGAAAACCAGTTAAGAAGGCACCATGCTCAAATTGTGAGAAGAATGGTTTCTCAGGTAAATTTGATCAGGAGACTTTATGTCGGCTAAGGAATAATTCCAATAATTTAGAACAAAAGAACGTACCCGGTAACATAAGAACGGTAAACAATGTTGCGGTACAGGATTAATTAAATGAGGCCATTTCAAACCAAAAAAACTAAGACTGCTGCATCAATAGAATTGAAGGTGTTTATAAATAATAATGAATTATGTGAAATTTATGATTTGGGCTCAAATGTTAGTCTTCTGAATTTCAAAGTACCAGAAAAGTTATGTCTACACATTCAAGATGATAGAAACACATTCAAAACAGACAGTGGCAGGGCAAATTTTTCAGTAAAAATAATTACAAAAATAATAATCAATAATATCAAAAAAGAAGTTGTACTTTTTGTAGTTAATAAGAAAAACTTCGAGTATGATATTCCACTCGGAATAGATTATATTTACAATTTTCAGCTGGAACAAGATTTTGATTTGAATATTTATCAGAGATTGGATATGAATGAAGAGAGAAAGATCGATTGTGTCCATAATAATAATAATGATAACAATGATTACACCATCAATTTCAATGAAGGGATACCAATAGAACTTTTCGAAGAAAAATTAGACCATTTGGAAACAAATCAGAGAAATATCCTAGTATACCGGTCAGTGAAACCATAAAATTAGTTGATGATTTATTACTTCAAAAACGAACTGATCTTGTTGTGAAAACAGAAATATTAGACGCCTTAAACGTTTGCCTAGATCAAAATTACTTTATGTTCAACGGCACGTTTTATCTAGACGAAGAAAGTCTAACAATGGGGAGCCCATTAAGGCCCTTGTTATCAGAAATATTCGTGGATCACGTAGAAACCAATATCCAAAAACTTCTATATTTCAAGGATTTCGTTTATCGGTACCGCTATGCAGATGACAAAATTTGTTTATTTAATGACACAAAGAGACAACTTTGTTCATTTTTGGTATCTATCAATAAATTATATCCAACAATTGAATTCACACAGGAAGATGAAGTAAATAATAGCATCAATTTCTTAGATATAAAAATCACCAAAATTAATAATAGACACGACTTTTACATATACAGAAAACCAACACATACACATGGTACTATTCATTATACTTCAAACCATCCATTTTCACAAAAATTGTCAGCTTATAATAGTATGCTTTATAGATTGGTTAACATACCCATGACGAAAGAAAATTTTGACAAAGAGTATAAAACCATTAAACAAATAGCTTTCAATACTGATTTTAATCCGTTAATTGTAGACAATTTACTTGATAAAATAAATTACAAGAAAGCAATATCACTTGTATATCCAAATTTCAAAATTCAAAGGAAACCAAATTTATTTAATTAACTTACAGAGGCCAAAAATCTGAAAAGATTGCTAGATATTTAAGGAAAAAATTAAAATATAACATCTCTTTTAAAAACATTAATTCTTTAGGTAGCTCAATAAAAAATAATAAAGACATCATTCCTAAAAACAAAAAATCAGGAGTTTACAAGCTAAATTGTACTGATTTTCTATGTGTATATGTGGGACAGACAGGCCAAATAAGGATACGAGAACATGAAAAATGTTATATTAATAATAAACCGAATCCAACTTATGCCAACCATTTGTTGGAGACTGGCCATAATTTTAATATGAACTATGAAATATTACATATAGAAAACAAAAGTCAGAAACTAAATATGTTAGAAACTGTAGAGATAAATAGATATAATAAAAGAAAAATTTTATTGAATGATCAAATAGATTTAAACAGATCCCTCCTACTTAATATTTTTCATTAATTGTAAACCATCTCTTTCCACCCCTCTATTTTTTGTACCAGAGCTGTGTATTTAAGGTCATGTTTTGCATTGTATACCTCAGTTTAAATACTCACCTGATGAAGTCATGGTATGACGAAACAATTGTCATGTAAATCAATAAAATAGCGAAAGTTAACATTTGTTTTTCTTATATTGTAATTGGATCCGTTAATCGTCAAAAAGATAGGAAAAATTGGAGACTAGCGACAGACAATACGTTTATTTTGATTGTATAACCAATTTTTCACAATAAAGCTTCAATTTTCGACAAAAAGCCGCCCGAACCAACTCATACTCCTAACCATTTTCATATTTTCTACCAAAATCAGATGAGAAAATACTCAAAATTTCCTCTTAATTTTCGATCTTCACGTAATTATGCATGTCCTTTTGCATCATTATTTAAAATCCAACTATAAAATTTCAACTGGATTAGATCTGCACTTGTCAGAAAAATTTTTTTTCGAAACCATAAAGGTGGTTTTGTCTACTTTTGAGCATAACTGAAATATTCAGACTCCAAACTGATCATGAAAATTTCAAGTCTCTAGGTATTTTTATTCAGAAATTAGCATTTCAACATATACTAGTCCGCTCTGACATCCGATGCTCGAAATTGTGCAATTAACTGGGAGATTCGAGCTCCAATCCTAATATTAAAGTTTCAAGTCTCTGCCGTTTCCCGGTCGAAAGTTAAAGTATTTACAACCAGCCGGACTGAATGACTTCCGACCTCCGATTCTTCATTAGTGAATATAACCTAGTCATTTGAGATCATTTTCGGTTCAAAATTCGAAGATTACAAATATTTGGGAAAAACGATAGTACACACGCTCTAGAATTAACACGCAAAAAACAACAGAAATGCATGTACTGAAGAGAATCAAAATTTTTAGATGATCTAGGATTTATATGGAGCAGGAATATCGATATTTTGTACTATTCTGGTCATTAAATAATAAACAAAGAACGTCAACTATTCTTCAGTTTCATTATAATTTTCAAGTGGGAAGTTGAATGTAAGATGACGGAATTTGAATCGTCAATAGCTGGCAAAACTAAATGAAATGTTCATCAAATAGGTATGGGTGAAATTTTATTTTAAAAATCATTATCAAATCTCTTGAAATTGAAATTTTATTAACTTTGGAATTCAAATTTTTCATAGTGAAATATCATCAGATTGTCCCTAGAATTGTTTCATACCTGTAGGACATACTATCCACTCATTCTCTATGGAAAATCAAGCATATTTCTTAATAATTTCTAACCCTATGACCAACAATATCTTGTGAGTTAGAAATAAAAAATCTTAGAATTAAAAACTGAAAAAACACCTAGAATCAAAAACTACGGAAAATTACATTGCACACGTGGGAGTGATAGGAAAACTCTATCTCTGGACTTGACACTATTTTTTGAGACACCATGTATAAAAATAATCATAATATAGAATGAAAATATTAAAATCCTACGAATAATTGACTTTAAACTAACAAATCACTTGTCATGTTTTCATATACCTAAGAATGGTGTCATAATTACCAATTAGAATTTTTTTAATTACGGTTGTAATAAAGGATTCGAAGTAAAACACTTTAAATATTCTTGTGTTGGCATCTACCGATAAAAAATATAAAGAGTTTCCAGTTGTCCGAATTTTAGGAAGAAATTTTTGGAAAGTATTCACACCTAGTGGGCCATGTACCTTGGTCCGAACCTTTCGATTTTCTATCCATGATCTTACCGATGATATCCTCCATTTCCATTTTGGAGTTTGTAGTGCAATAAAATGGTTTGAATATTTCCATGCGTCCGAATGTTTGTGAATCCGATACCGTGAAAGGAATAACTCAATAAATTTATATATATATATAGTTACGTTTTCGAGCTTATTATGACATTTGAGTCCGTGAATAGACAAAATTCGCCAATTAGTTCCGGAAATTTGCCTTCAAATATTTTGTTCTAGGCTCAAAGCCATTCAATTAAAATCATATCTAACAAAGAAACTAAACATCAACGCTCCGTCAAACTGCACATATCTTTTGTGGATATAAACAATGGATAGACTATCCCTAAAGAATTATCTGAAAGGATAGATATAAGTTTTTCAGCATGCAAAAAGCATGCAATACCCACACGCAACAGAATTGCGAATGCGCCGGTATTGTAAGGCAACTAAGTCGATGACACATGCACACATGGCGTGAACACCCTCATACTTCAAATATTTCGTCTGTCAAACGCAGATCCTTACGATTCTGCAGAATGAAATAAAAATTTCACGTGATTGACATAAACGTAAATTGAATTTTATCTGCAAGAAAACTGTGAGAGAACTTTTTCACTCTCTCCCTCATAGATGTGTATTAGGAAGGGAGAAGAATTGATTCTTTTAGGGAATTACATTTTCACGTGGAATTTTTAAATCCACAAAATTTTTGTTATCAGATAAATTTTAACTACACATTCTATTGATGAAGGAGCTTGGATTCACTGATGAAGAATCCTAGGTCAGAAGTAATTCTGTCTGGCAGTCCGGCTTGTTTTCTGTCCGTAAATACGCTAGGTTTTGAATAGAAAAAGCTAGAGATTTAAAATTTTCAAGGAAGATTTGTATTAGAGGTTCAATTCAATAATCAGCGGAAAAAAAAGGCGAATGAGATTTGTATTTGTTGTTTATTGTTTTAATCAATAAAAGCATACAATCAGAGAATAGAGAAATAATGCATAATAATCTTTCCATAATATTTCCATTTTCCATGCAATTTTCAGTCGAAAATGATCTCAAATGACTAGGTTGGACACACTGATGAGGAATCTCAGCTCAAATGTAATTCTACCCGGCCGGTCTGTTCGTGAACCCTCCAACTTTCGAATGAAAGGAGTAAGAGATTTGACACTCTCAGAATAGGTTTAGATCCTACATATCTTGGTTATTTTCCATATGGCCCAAATCGGTCCAATGATTTCGCAGTTAGTCACCTTAAGCTTTTTCGTATTTTCGAAATAACGATCCAATCGAAAAAAATTGCTATAATAACAATACCACAAATTAGGCCACTTTTCGGAAAGATCCAGGCGGACGACTTGCGGTGAAAATGCTTATTTCTAAACAACAAGAGCTATCTAAAGAATCTACAAAAACGATTTATAGAAAACTATAGAATAAACACCGTATCAACCTTTGTAGGAAATCGACACTTTGTGCTGATGTTCGACTAAGATAAAGAAATAAGAACAATTGATACTGAAAACGACTTCATCGGACTATCAATGATTAACGTAATATATTCAAATATAAACAGTCTGGAAAATGAGAGTAAGTGTAAGAAAATAATAAAATAAATTATGCTATGTTTATTGGAATCAAAATGAAATAGGAAAACAATAAATTTCTCTTTTGAAAATTAGAGATCAATCTGTAAACACGGAAGCATTTTGAACCAGAATGTACGAAGAGGGGCGCTGGCAATGGCAGACGAACAAGAGCAAATATGAAAAAAATATCCTCCACACTTCAATCATCCATAGAATGGTGTCCGTCATTTCACAATTCCCTTTAGTGAAAATAAAATCCTCATAGTTTTGGTTTCTAAATATAATTTCAGCAGACTAATAGAAGAAAACTTACTGGTCAAGCTACACTGTACAAATATTGCATAAGAATGGGGAACTTCAACTTGAACTCCAGAAAAAAGATTCAAATCAGTAACTTTCTAAGGAATTTTGATTTCATTAGGCTTGACACTACACCAACGTTCATAATGGAGAATAACCCAGATTCTACACCTGATATATTGCTTAGTACTAGAAACATAAAAATAACATCCAAAACATTACCCTCACCCCAGATCTAGGATAGGATCACCTCGCAATTCAATTCAAAATAATAGAGTGAAAAATTATTAGAGTAACCGCAGAAAGTTAATGGGGGAATGAGCGAGTTGATATATTCGAAAACTGGAATTTCTCTAGAGTATATTTCATATTTTCATAATTCTCTATCAAAAGTAATAACAGGGCATTCTCCAAAGGCAACAAAAAAATTCTTCATTCAATATCTTTCACCCTATATTAAAAGAATTAAGAAAAACTTTATAATGAATATGGAACCAACAATGAACAAAGCCTTTCTACAACTTGTTTTAATTGGCTTGATAAGTTATATGCGATTCATATTGCCTATTTTCAATATTTTCACTAAACCTCAATAAACGTTTATGGTAATAACAAAGTTTCTCATCGTTTTCTCCACTTATTTCAGAATAGATATCAAAATTCAGATTACTTCGATTTCTCTCTTTTTAACATAGAATTATGGTAAATAAGATAATTCCTTTTAGTTCTATCTGAATTTTTCAAAATAATTTCTTAGTTTTGCCTAACTTTTTAAAAAATTTCACTTGACTGGTTAATGTGTACTCCGAAAAAGTTATTCCTTCAAAATTTTGGCTTGAAAGTATTCTAAGAATTGATATTATTTAAACGATTTTGATCCGATTACTCTCTAACGAGTCAACTTATATAAACAAGTAAGACTTTTTCGTAACACTTCGTTGATTCATGTAGTACTAGTTTCAAGAATGAGTCATAATATTTCGTGTTTGGATTTTATTATACGAAATATGAAATGTGACACTACATGTGATAAATAAAACATAGAATTTTATGTTCTGTCTTCCGAAAGTCAAATAAACGCCATTTTCTGAAGTTTTAGAACTGTTTTCCTGAAAAAACGGAAAATGACAAGAAAATTAAAAATAAGGGCTGAGAGGCTCAATCCTTTCGAGTTCCATTGTACCTTAATGGCAAGAAAAGGTGGAAAAATAATAAATTGGACAAAAATACCTATTGAACTATTTCAGTCATTACTTTTTGTTAGTTGATCGCAACTGAAGTGAATTTCTGAGAATTACTATGCTTAATAAGAAAAATCAATATATTCACAAGTTTTCCGTTTTTGAATTTCAATATCCACTCATTTTCAGGCGAACAGAAAACTGAACAAATGTTGAAAAATATTGGCACAGCATAGAGAAGTTCTTAACAGATGTCATTGAATTCATCGAAAATTTGAGATTCATAGAGATATGTATAACATTTACTTTTTTTAAAATTTCCGACTCCAAGTAGTTAGGTTCACTGTATTTCGATTCAACATGGAAGTTGTAAGAAACTTAACTGCATTTGTCATTTGTTAAAATTCATAAATACAATTAAAATGATCTAACATATGAATGATCCTAAAGGTCCATGGAAATCCAAAATTTTCAATACAATAATCTGTTTATATCTTCTCTATACCCCGCCGATATTTTGTAACACTTCCATTCTTGTTATCATCTGGTGTCCATTTGAAACCAAATTTGGATTCCTTGATTCAGAAGCATGCCTTCCAATAAATCAATGCCATTCATCCCATGTTGGAGCCCAGCATTCAATAGAATAAAAATTACATAATATATGGAGGTTCATTTCAAAGCAAAATGGATAAGAAGAATCGGACTGACCAAATAGCCTGCTCGAAGACCCGACCTTATACATCTAGACTTCTTCTTTGGGGTTTCACAAGATATAGTGTATACTACTCCAATTCTTACTCGTGACCACCTTATAGAAAGAATATATAACTGCTTCAATATGGTAAACTGACGACGAGGTCAGTTGCGGAAAGCTGTAAATTCTAACCGAAAAAAATATAGGCTTTGCATTAGAGAAGGTGGCAGGTATTTTCAGAATTTTTTGTGATGAGTTTTTAACTTGTATAAGTGATAAGGAATGTAGTACATAATAATTTTTCTCAGATGCTCTATATCTCACTTTACTTTCAGAGTTTCACATATATTGTTTAATGAAAACGATGATTTAATAGAATATTCTAACCGTCGTTTAATAATAATAATAATAATAATAATATGTTTAATGCAAAACCAATTAATAACCTAAAAAAATAACTGCAAACTGTAAAAGGACCAGTGAACACTGTTATTACCATAAGCCCTAATTATCAAGAACAGAAAAAAACTAAATATCTTATTTCCCACTCTTTATATCAATTACTATCAAGAATGCGCATATCCAGAGGATTTCAACAACTCCACAACCTCTACAAAAATCTATTTAAATCTGATGAATTCAGCAGTATTCTACGAAACATTATTTTAAACCTTGATGGATTTCAAAGCTCCAGAGGAGCAGAAATAAAGCCGTTTTATGAACAGGTGGTGAAATTAACCCCCTGAATCTTACATATATTTTGTGAACGTCTGATCTGAACTTAATTTTGTTATAGAGTATGTTTTGAAATATATAATTGAGTGGAACATTACCGTGGAGGCAAGCTCTCTTCGCTTTTCCATGCTCGACCATTGACAGCACTCAAACTTATGGATTACTATTTGATATTTTCTGATACCATAAATGAACCTCAGGCAAGAACGCTGCACTCTCTGAATTCTCGTCCTATCAACAACCCTCAAGCACGGCCGGCAAACTGCATCACAGTAGTTGAAGTTGCTCAGAACGAGTGAGTCAGTAATATTTTAGTTTTTTGAGATAATTGATGTCTACTACCGTACAATTTTCTCCGTCCTGAATACGCCCGTTGAATACAATATGTAACATGTTCCATAAATCGGAGTTCTGTATCTAAAATTACTCCCAAATTACGCGCAGACTGTGCCATAGGAACTTTGAATCCATCGACTCTTACCAATAAAGATACTACCTTCTTTTTGTCTGTACCAAATATGAGGACTTTAGTTTTAGCAATATTCAATGAAAATTGGTGCTCATTTGAATTGCTTACCAATCTATCAATATAATAATAATAATGATAATGAGTTTATTTGCCATAAATTATCAAATTACAATACATTACTACAATAGCAAACAAACCATGGACCACCCCAAGGAAGCAAATCCGTGCGGGGCTGTTGGCCAGTGTTTATTCTCAAAATTCAGTGTACAGGTATATGCACAAATAAATACATATACATATATATAGATATATACACACATATACATATAGGACAAAAAGCAGATGTAGACACAAATACGTGTAAATACTAAAAAAAGCTTCATCAAAGTAAAAACACAACAGAAAAAAGAACAAATAAACATAATATATATAAATAAATAAAACAAAATGCATGAGCCGGCAAGGTATAACCCTTTATCCTCTACCCGATTCAACTCCACAAATTCTCCACCTCTATCAGTCCATCAATCCCTTCCTTAGTCTGCGCAGCAATCCATTTCCTCACTCTTGACTTCCATATGTTGTATGAACTAAGTAATTTTATGTGAATTGGCAACAAATTGAAGATTCTAGCACATATCTATGGTTTCTCCGTCATATACTTGTGGACTTTAGGAACGTGTACTGAACCCTTCCTATATCTTGTGTTGTATCTGTGTTCTAACTTTTCGGTATTTCCATCCCTAAACTTTTGGACCAATATGGCTTGACAGTACAACTGTCTAACGCCAAAAAAACCACTCTCCCCAAACAGCTGATCAGAGGGATATCCCAGCTCTCTGTTGAAAATTACCTTAATTATCCACTTCTGCGACACTTCTATTTGTTTCAGGTAATTATTTCTAACTGCACCCCATGCAACTATCCCGTAGGTCAGTTGACTCTGAACCAATGCAAAGTATAAAACCTTCAACTGGTTGATATCGCATATTTTTCGACATAAGTTAAATTTGGGTATAAGGCTTCTGATCCTCCCAGACAATATTTTCGCCTGTACACTCAATGTCAAATGACAGTCAATGTGTACACCTAGATATTTGATCTCCGACTTCGCTGTTATTTCTATGGTTTCATCGGTGGCGACTATATTTAGTGTTTGGACCCGGGCATATTACTGGAATAACTTGTAAATGGTAAGAAATGAGTTTTGGCGCTGTTCATGGTGAGTATTCTGTCATTGAAAAAAATCAATTACCCTGCCAAAATCATTTACCATTTTTTTTTGGTGCACTCCAAGAAGTATCCTCATAAAAAACCACAGTATCATCGGTAAAGCCAACTATGTCTCCGCTTGTAGGTAAGTTGAAGAGATCGTT
Source organism: Megalocaria dilatata (assembly GCA_034642435.1). Taxonomy (NCBI): domain Eukaryota; kingdom Metazoa; phylum Arthropoda; class Insecta; order Coleoptera; family Coccinellidae; genus Megalocaria; species Megalocaria dilatata. Next base: position 82,221,206 of record CM067855.1, on the reverse strand, counting down.
GATATAAATCTAGAACAATAATGGTTCCAGGATTGTCCCCTGTGGTACACCATACTTTACATGCTTCGGCGAACTTAGCTTTTTTTCAACTTTGACATACTGGACTCTCTCGTCTAGATAGCTCTTCAACAAGTTGTAACAATTTCCTCTCATACCAATCCTTTCAAGAGACTCCAGAAGCTCAAGATGACTCACCGTATCGAAAGCCTTCGACAAATGAACGAATACACCGATTGCTGGTTTCCTCTCATCTAATGCGTTATAAATCCTTGCTGTTACATATGCGCTGATCTAGCCTCCCTGAATCCGTATTGTTCATCTGACAACATTTCATAACAATTCAGGTAAAAAGTTAATCTGTTTTTCATGAGCTTCTCAAATATCTTCGACAGCACCGACATCAATGAAATAGGCCTTTAGTTGCTCGGATCTAAATTGTCTCCTGACATAAAAACAGGTTTTATAACTGCCTCTTTCAGCACCTTTGGAAAGCAGCCTTCCTGCAAGCTGTTACTCACAATAAAGCAGAGTGGGGCGACTATGAATTCTGCAGTTTCCTTCACTATTCCAGATGTTAAACAGTTAATTCCAGGAGCTTTGTTCTTTTGCAAGGAACTTATAATATCCCCCAGTTCAGTTTCAGAAGTAGGAAGCACCACTATTGAATTGAGGAGTCGACGATATCGATGCTTCATGGGCTTTCTTTTGAATTTCTTCGCCAATTTTCGCCCACCCCTGAAAAGTAATCTGACAAAACTTCCGCAATTTCGCCTGACTTTAAAACCTCATGGCCATCTGGACCTTTTATTTTTTGGACTTCTATATTATCTTTATTCTTATGTCCCAGCTCCCTCATAGTTTTCCACAGCAAAGTTGAATCATTCTGATTTTTATTTATTTTATCGCGGAAATAATCGTTTTTGGCTTTTTCCTTCAAATTTTTCAACCTTTCATTGTACTCATTGAATTCCCTTTTAAACATGGGGTTATCCGGTTCTCTTTTCATTCTTTTGTACAATCTATTCTTTTCCAGTCTCTTAATGCATTTCTTCTGAGCTTAATCATATTAGTAGACTCTTTTACATGTTTTCGCAACCTTCCCCTGAATGAATCAATCGCATCGTCTACATTCGTTGCTTTATACACGTCGCTCCACTGCTCTTTACATAATTGGTTCCTTAGTAGATTGAAATCAATTTTTTCCAAATGATATATCCTTTTATCCTCTATTTGTTCAGTTTCAGGAAGGGCCGTCTGCAGAAAAACAGGATAGTTATCGGTCAATGGATATTCTATAACCGCTGGGAAGAATTTATTCATTTCTAGATCGCTCTTAATCATTATGTGATCCAGGCAAGATGACTCTTAGTAGGCTTGTTGATACCAGGCAAGTAGCCATATTCACCTAAAATATTCAAATATCCAGTTGCAATATCACTGTCTTCAAGAATATCAATATTTATGTCTCCTATTAATAGATCAATTGTACACTTCCGTCTATGGGTTTGCAGAAAACAGTCCAGCTTTTCATTAAATCTTAGTGGACAATGGGAAGGTGATCTATAAATCGCCGTAATACCAATGCTCACTCTATTTAGTCTCAAGATGAGGTCAACTGAAGAGATTTCGTCAATCGTTAAAATGTTGGAGGTGGAAGTAATACAGTTTCTCACATATATAATTGTACCATCATTTCTGTTTACATCCCCTGAATTATACCTCAAGTCATAGCCAGGTATTCGGCATATATCAGTATCGGGTATCCTGAAAGTTTCAGTCAAAACCACGCAATCAATTTCTTCTTGGTATTTTCTTAAGAATATTCTCAACTCATCGAAGTTTTTGGCTATGCTTCTGATATTAGAGTGCAATACTCTGAAAAATTTTGAAGATTATTTATTGGAGGATTATAAAATATTCTGTTCTCCATCTACAACTTCAGTCTGATACTCTTTCGGCTTGAAATCTCTGATGTACCGGTTCATCTTGTCGAGAATACAAAACAGGGGAAAACAAACAAAAATATCGAAAAATATACAACAGAGATAAAAAAAATGAACAAATTCATAAATAGTGACCAAAATTTGAATAAAGACACAAATATATAAATAAATTTAAATAAATTAACAGAGATTACAAATTGAATAAATAAAAAATCTATTACGGATGTATAAAAAACTGTATAAAAAAACTGTATAGAAAAATATATAAAAAATTTCAAAAAATATTTAAAAAATGTATAGGAAATTTATAAAAATGTATAAAAAAAAGTAGTGAAAAAAATATATAAACAGAGTCTCTCAATTGAATACACAATCACACAAACAAAGATCAATGGAGTATAATTACCGAACTAAGGACCAAATTTAAACTTTGAACAAAATGCAGCAAAATAACGAATCTCAAGTAAACAAACAGTAAGTCTATTGCTGACGATTTGACCTTGAACGAGTTTTAGCTGCCCCCTGTGTTAATGTATCGAGCGGTTTCAAAGTCTTCCCCACTACCCCAGTTGAACACGGTGTTGTACTCTTCGGGTTATGTTTGGAAAACTATAAAACTTCTTCTTTTCTATGGGACAGGTACAATGGCTCTTGAGTTGGGGTCGATGGAACGCTGCTTGGTCTTCTGTTGACTTTTCTCCAACCGCAACAATTTATCTACAGACAATTCGACACTAACCACCATGAGCTTATTTCCCCTAATAAAACAGTCCTTTCCCTCTTGTTTTCCGCCGCGCAAATGTCTCCTCAATATTCGTAGTTCCTCTTGTTGGATTTTAGTGAGATCATGCGCAATGGATATACTTGTTCCCTTAAGATGTCTCACGCTTCGAAATGCTTCCCTCTTAGTGAAATGATAAACAAACTCAGCTTTTACTGGGCAATTCTTTGCTTTTCCCAGGCAATGGATGTTATTTAATTGTTGTTTATTCAGACTTAGTTTTAAGGCCCTATTCAGCTCTTCAAGGACAATCACCTCTGAAATCTCCTCCGACTCTCTATCCAATCCGAAGATTACTATAGTATTAGATCTCCGATGCCTCTCCAATGACTCAACCTTATTTTCAAACTCTCATTTTCCGTCTCTAGAAAGGTAATCTTGCTCTTCAATTTTTCAATTTCCACGAGCAGCCTTGTTTCACTAGCCAGTATAGTGTCTTTCAACTCTTCCTTATTTTTGTTCATTTCTTGTAGTATCCTTTCTAATGTTACTTCACTCATAGTTGATATAACGGAAATCGGTAAAATTTTTAGAAAATATTATCGGTTCTTATGAGATTAAATAATATAATGAAGAGAAAAAACAGCTCAAAATCGGGGAAGGATATATTCTCACAAGATGGTAGGAATGAAGGAAAAGAAACACTCGTTTCACTCCTACGGGCCCATGTACGAGACTTCCAACACAAAAACACGGGTAGGCCGCGGCAAAAAAGGAAAACAAAGCAAGAGGTCAGACAGATGGAATCCCCGGTCCGAAGTCTGGGACACCGCCGATGTAAATTATATTATTCTTATCAATATCACAATCGTTATCATCATATGCATGCGAATACAGATGGTTAAACTTGATTTACTTCAGTTAGAAAAGTAAAACTGATTGACAGCAGATTGACAACCAGCTCACTTTGATCCTGACATCCATAAACTGCTGAAGCATCACTTTGACACTCTGATATGGAAGAAAGAATTGGTGTAAGTCATTTGAACGGAATTATATCCCGAAACCCCAGTCGACCCGCTTGTATGAAATATATTACTTCGAATATCCGCATTAATATCATTAGCCGCTCGGTCTGATGCTGTTGACTCAAATGAGGAGAAAAGCTGATTGTCATCTGCATATTGGAAGTCCACGCAGAACTACAGTCCACTCGTGATGAAAAATGTATAAATGCAGAACTGAATTGGAGCGAGGACTGAGCTCTGCGGAACTCCCCTTCCAATGTTGCCTATTTCCAATCTACCTGATAATGTCTCCACATACTGACGTCTATTTTGTACATTACTTTCGAGCAGTTTCACCGCCAAATCGGACAATCCTATATGATTCAGTATTGCAGTTAACAGTTTACGATTAACTCTATCGAAGGCCTTGGAGTAATCCAAAAGCAATAAAACACAGTTACTACCCGAGTCAATGTTAGTATTTATAGAGTCCACAATACCGAACCATTACAGCAACCGTAACCCCTGCGGAACCCACACTGACGAGGTGGCCAAATGTTGTACTCATCCAAATGTGTCCTTAATCGGAGAGCTAGAATTTTTTTCCAATATCTTCGCGAAGGGAGACAGAAAAGATATTGGACGGGTATAGTTGAAACTAGCGGGATTGCTTATCTTAAGAAGAGGAAATACCCTGGAAACCTTCCATGAGTCGGGAAACTTTGCATCTAAAATGCAATTATTGTAAATATTCACAAGATATTTGAGAATTTGTGGGCAGCACTGCATGAACATCTCAACGTTCAAACCATCAGATCCGATTGCATTCGAGCAGATTGATTTAATAATTTCAAACACTTCGTTCTCCTTTGTTAAGCTGAAACGCAATCTTTTCCTAAAAGAAGTGAACCAAGGTTAATATTTTTTTTAAACTTTTAATCATCTTAATTGGAGCTACCTCATCGTAAAGACCAATCATCAATTCCGTGAAGAAGGCAACATTACTGTTAATATCCGGAATTCATAACAAATTATCAAATGGAATTAACGATTAATATTCTATGAGGGTATCGTGATCCAAAATACGTGAACATCTCGACTTAAAACTCTAACATCTACGCTACCCTCTGCATCAACCGCTTCGCCATAAACGAGAAGGTAATCCGAAATAAAATCCATGTTAATTGAATTGAAAATATATTTATTTTTCTTGGGTTTCGGAATCAATGTTCGAGTTATGCGAAGCGGGCGATCTACATTCTGTTCCAACTCAAACAATGAAAAGGCCTCCCGAAATCACGTTATAATCATCAGGACTAAAAAAATCAATATTCGCGTCTCCACCACAATTGATATCATCACAGTCGACAATAAATGACGCTAAAGTTTTCTCAAATGAATCCAAAAAATTAGGAAAACTTCCATCCGGGGGTATATGGAAAGCTCCAACGATAAATATATTTTTAACACATTTGAACTTAATCCAAACTTTTTCCAGATATGCGGATACATTACTTTGAATAACTTCAAAACTTATTTTGGTTGATACATAAAACAAAACGCCGCCACCAATTGAGCCGCGATGCACCCTGATGCAATTATAACCACAATACAAATCGAAGAAGTGGGAACGCAACCGCTCAACCACGTTTCCGAGATACCAGTAACATCAAAATTTTTCTGCTCTAATACATGCTTGAAATCTGTGAGGTGTGGAATCACTGATCTTACCCATCCTCATTCATGTATGCGCATTCGCTTCACAATATATTCCATCTGAACTGATTATATTCAATTTAGCAGCCACTCATACAGTAGAAAACAAAATTTCAACAAGATCCCAATTCCAAAATTATGCTTAAAAAAACAAATACGCAAAACTCAAAGACGTAGCGTCTATATTTCTACCCCTTAATTTTTATTCAGAAGTTCATCAATTTCTGAAGTTAAACTAATTATGTGCCTTTTTCCGGATACTTCAGCAAAAATCTTTCCCATGTTAGACCAAACTTTCTTCGAATGCATTTTTTTTTGCTTTAATTAACAAATCATAGCTATCTTTTGTTAACTCTCTCAATTGCTTCTCGCTATAAAACACTTTATTTCTGAAGTTCAATGAATTGAATTTAATTGAAATGGGTTGTCTTTAATGATTTTTACCTTTCGAGCCCACTTTATAATATTCTTCTATCTCAACATCTTGCAATCTTGCAACTTCCACCTTATTCTTTAAATTCTACTTCTTTCATTCCATAAAGTCGCACTGCTTCACTCTATTTTCCCGTTCCAAGCTCAATTTAAATTTCAAAATATTCATTTTCGCAGTTTGTTCATCATATTGTTTTTGAATGAATGAAAATTTCGCATCTGCTTCCTTCAGCCGGTCATTAATCATCTGGGTATTTTAAGAGATAATAAAGATACGAATTCCTTATCAAATAAACATTCCATTATACACTGCTTGAATTCCTTTATTTGATTCTTCGTTACGGGCATATTTTCAGACTTGCTGTTATTGCTTCAAAAACTCAAGTCACTGATTTATTCAGGAGTCTATGAAAAAGCGAATGGTTTGATCCAATATTCAAAATAGTCCTTTCATTCCACCTCATTTCTATTTATTCAGGAGCGGAATTATGTACATCTACTCGATATGATACATGTGGGGTAAATCACAGCTTCATAAATATGGTAGTTCCTGTATATAATTTCCATGGGGGTGAACTATCCCGTATCATACGGAGTACTCTAAAATATCCGGGATTTTACGGAGTACCCTAAGATATCTGGGATTATACTCTAAAGAATTTTAGCCTTTATATCATGATCGTATAGTGGCGGGAGAATAGAACGTTACGTTGTATAGATAACCAAAATTACACCTACCGAAAACAAGGAAACAGTGACGGGAGATTCAAATATTCAAAACAGTAACGTCACAATAATAAATTTATATTAGTAATATTGAAAAGCATCACCCCTCAATGAAAGGATACAAACATTTATCAGTCTGCGATAAAATCTACTCTATTCAGTGGTTCGTAAAGCTCCACAGTGAACCTAATAGCACCCTGGGTCTAAATAACTTATTTCTACTTATCGTTAGGTCGGTAACGTGCTCGAATCGGATATTATTCTTATAAAGCGGAAGGGGTTAGAGAGGATAGGATACAGCTAGCATGTACCTTCAATTACACTTCCGGTAAACAGTGCAAGATCTAACAGTTACAAGGGGTAAGTTTGTATGGACAGTAAAGTAAAGTGACGTTTTATGCGCAGGAGATCTCAGGTATTACATTATACTGTCAGACAGTACAATGTAATACCTGAAGAAGCCACATCGTGGTGAAACAATTGTAGTAGTACAAACATTTTTGTGGAAATTAATTACTGTCTCATATACATTTTTTTAATTAAAATGAGTTTCCACCAAGTAAAGACCGAATCTATCAAATACTCACACATTCTCACAGTAGCGTTGGATATCCGGAGTTATGTACCTTCTCCACACGATACGTCGTCCTCTACTAGGACTATTCAGTGATTTACCCTAAAGGACTTATGAACACCGGTTCATAAGGAAAACAATCTACCAAAGTAAGCGGACGCATGCATATGTTAAATATGTAACAAAAACTGACGAGGACACTATAAAATAGATACAGTATCCCATCACCTGAGCCTGGTAATGAATCAGTTACATATCAGGCTCTGCGAATACCATGAACAGAACAAATAAAAAGCCACTATTAATAAATACAACAAACAGCAACCAGGCACCGAGAGAAATTATGCAATACAAATAGAAAACTTATGATTGTCTTACCGCTTAAGCAAATGCAGTTTAGTTGAACATTCCAGTCGGATTGAATAACACTGAAGCAAAAATACAAGAATGAAAAGCGTTGACTGGAAGAACAAATAAACGAGCGTGTAATCACTGAGAATCTCACATTAAAACTAAAGTGATATCGAAAAATGTAAAGCATGAAATTAATCAGAAGAATTTAAAGGAAGTTCACTCAGTAAGAGTTACCAAGAGGGACTGTTAAAGTACTATTATATTATCTCTAGTGTGTTTTTAAGTCACTCAGGGGGTTCAATTCCAAGAAGCTTCCTCTCTGCCGCTTCAAAATACAATGGGAATGCCATCCTTATGGACGTTTTTCTCTTTGTTATTGTCACTTATCACATACGCGTCTACGTACAGTGCCGCAGAATATTTGACACATACATAACGCGGGTAAATACCGTGATGTAATGATATAATTTATACAATCTATGAGGAATTGTGTCAATCGTATGATTCTTAGAGAATACGGATCTTTTCAGGGATTTACGAGGATTATTTAAGAGAAACCTTTGACCAAAAATTATGAGAGACGAAAATTATATAATTATTTTTCCCTAACCACCCTATAATAAGTAAATATTTCATAAATATCTCCATCAGTCTAGGTAGAATTTTCCGATCTTTTCAATGTCGTACACTGAATTTTAAATTATATGATAGTTACCTATGCTACGTTTTCAGTGAAAAAATTGTGGAATGTTACAAAATAGTAGAGCCTTGAATAAAAACGAAAGATAATTGTTCCATTCTCTATAAGAACTTTTGTTTTCCAAATTGTCTGTATAATTACATATTCAGTTTCATTCGTTCAAGGTTTACCTTTTTGGTGACTTATTAATTGTTTTTGTCATATATTTCAATTTGAAGTTGGTTCATCTCTGAAGGGAAAATTAAAACAATTCATACGTAGAATGTAAAAATTCTGGTTTAATAATTCAATTATCTATCTTTCATTCTGAGTATATTCTATGATTTTGCCTTGTGGATTTTTATGGGGGCTGGGGTCGAGAAAACTTTGAAGTTTGTCCTGAGCTCTCAGTGCGATTTACGAGTGTTGTTGCAAGCGTTTTTCCGTGCTGTTTAGTCTCTTGATATTCCGAAGAGTCTATCGACAAGTGTCGTCAAACCTCCTCGTGGTGGCCCTGGTTTTGCTAATTGGCGACGCGATCTCAGGTCGAGCAATAAGAGTTCCACTCACAGCGATCTAATAGATTTACACTGATCGGTGGGACCACCTTCAGCCTGAGAATAGAAGGTACTGTGCTTCGTTGGTCTTGGATTGGGTTCATCCGGACCATCGTATACGCGGTGTGGACTACGTTTCCTTTCTACACAGCGGGTGAGTTTACTATATCCCGCCCGTCGTCCACACCACTTTTTGAGCTCTCTGGGAGACTTCTGTGCGATGGTTCGTTGCCAGTGCGGTGGCGAATACAGCTCGGAGGCTAACCTTAGGGCTCATGTCAGGAGGGGACGATGTCGCCCTCCTAGCGAGAACGCGGGGAGGTGCCCTATCTGTGCAGCCGAGTTCAGCGGTTACGCTGGTATGAGGCAGCATTGGAGGAGGGCACACCCTGACTCCTACAACAGGGAGTTGGAGGCCAGATACGAAGGTAGCCAATCAGCGGAGAATTGGAATGAAGGGGACCTGATCGAGCTTGCTCGTGGGGAACTCTCCTATACCGGTAGGTTCATTAACCAGTACTTGCTGCCTTTCTATCCGGGAGTGAGTCTGGACTTCATCAAGAACCGAAGGCGATCACCCCGGTATAGGGAAATTCTCCAAACGCTCCGCCGCGATGATGTGCCGGAACCGTCGAGCGAGGCCCTGGAAGCAATTCCGGGACCGAGCGGAGCGGTCGAGGCGCTAGCACCCTTTGGCGATTATCCTTCCGCTCAGGCTGCAGAAACTCTAATGCAGGAGGAGGTGCAGGAACCTTCCTCATCTCGTGAGCCTATGAACCCGCATGCAGCCGAGTTCGTGCCGTTGAGAAGGGAAGTTATATCCCAGTTCCTTCATGATTACTGGTGTGACCATGATGGATGGTCTGGTAGCGACGCGACTCTATACGAGTTTAGCCAGCTGCCAATCACTAGCGATCGACGAGAGTCTGTGAGGTTAGAGTTGGACGCCCATCTGCGGGCCCTGTTTCCACAGGTGTTTGCCAGAGGAGGCGCGAACTCACGTCCGAACATCAGGACAGAACGAAATCGACCGAGGCGGATCCTTAACCGAGCCCAAGAACGAGCTCACCTGTTCAGGACGTACCAGCGTCTGTATAGGAAGGATCGCGCCGCCCTGGCCCGGAGTGTCATCAATGATGAACCTCTGGGGGGTCATACTTTTCCTGACATAAGATCCGCGGAGCAAAGATTCTCCGCTCTATTTGGTCACCCGTCTTCCATAGACGACGAGCGAGTCGAAGCGATACAAGGGCCGACAGATCTTGGGGCTCCCATCTCCGAACAGGAGATTGTGGATGCTCTTAAGGTTTCGAAGTCACCTTCCGCTGGGGTCGATGGTCTCTCGATCAAAGATCTTAAGAAGGTTCCTCTTCGGAGACTTGTATTACTTTTTAACTCCATGTTCCTGTTCGGCGTTACGCCGCTTCTATTCAAAAGGAATAGGACTATTCTTATTCCTAAGGGAGGTGACCTACAGGATGTTAATAACTGGCGGCCCATAACCATCACCTCGGTGGTGGTAAGGGTAATTAACAGGATCGACGGAAAACGTTTTGGCTCTGTACCGTTACACGGACACCAGCGGGGGTTTCAACCGGTTGACGGAGTTCTCCTGAATAACCTCACTTTACAGACACTCATCAAGGAACGGCGTAAGGGCGTGAAGCCTTATAACATCCTATGTATATTTATGTAAATACCTATATGTGCTGTGCGAATAAATTTGTATTAATACGTTTTTATCTCGTAAAGCAAAAAAAGTTTTTCTTAGAGATTGAAAAATACTTTATATTGATTATATTTACTCTGTTATTATTTTGATATTTCAGTATGCAATCTTCGAAATAAATCATAGAATCTTAAAAATAAAATTCTGAATTTGAAGACTCCGAACCTACGTTGGAAACATAAAGTTTTCAAGATTGTTCGTTCAGAAATTAGCAACTTGACCTCCAGTTGGCCGCTTCCACGACCGATCCTCACAAAACTCTGCACAAGAATGAGGGTTCTTATCACACACTTGCAAACCAATCTTTATTTCGATTGGATCAGTAGTTTCGGAACCAATTGAACAACAAGAAAACGTTTCAAATATGAACAACTGCGGAACCATTGAATCGATTATGCCCATCAACGAAATCAACCGGGATATTTAGTTTCGAATTACGAGTATCCAGCTCCTTCTGCTCTAAAGCTGGAGTATTTGCAGGAGAACCGGACCAGCCTTCCAGACGGAAAAGTTTTTTTTTTATTTTGGATTCCTCATTAGTGAGTCTATCCTAGTCGTTTGTGACCTGCTTAAAATTCGATAAAGACATTTCTGCGAGAGGATAGCACGTTGTTTTCTAGAATAAGAGCGCCAATACCATGTAGAACATATAAATGAAACTAGGCCAATTAGATACTTCGGCAATGTAGCTGAAAATTTTTTTTCTTGTGGTCCAAATATTTTATGATGAAGGGGAATAAAAATATTAGTTGCGCTTATTCTTATAAATCAGCTGAATATTTGAAGCAAGGTTCAAAAAGATACAAGTCAAAAAATCTGAAAAATTGTTCATAGCATATATTTTAAAATTTCATGGTGTACCGCATAAGAAGTTTTTTATAATAATAAGGAATATGGAAGTTAGATTATATTAGGTGGATTAGATGGAAGATGAAGGCAAGAACTTGTAATTATGCTAGTAACTCCTGTAGAGGAAAGAAATTCAGTTTCCTTGGTAAGCAAATCAGAGAAAAAAACTTTAAAATTCGTAGTCTGATCAATATTGAGGAAAACCAAATGAATAGTTTAGAGTTGATAAGGAACTACTTGTCCTCACGATACTTTCGACATTGTCGATACATTTTACAGATATTTGAGAGAAAAATACTTAGAAAAATCTCGTTTGATATTGGAAATTAACAGATGTGAGTTTCTCTGAGTGCTATATAGATCACTGGTCTTGGTGGATGGATGAATAACTTGGTTGCTGAAGGATATTTGGAGGACAGTATACCATATTTTAGATTTCAGTATATCAGATTGTATACCATATTCAGATTGTTGGAAGGTATACATTCTGAATCTGGTTTGGCATACAAAAATTGATGCCCAAATAATAAAAGTGGAATTTCAGACAAAGAGACCATCACAGGATGTTTAGAGACTTCCCAATTTTATTTTAATTTGACTGAATAATTTTCGGTCGATCCTAACATAACTTTCAATTCTATCTATAACTTATTATTCTTTCAATATTTTTCAGCAACATATGAAGTGCATCTTAGCCATCTTAAGCGTATAGTGCAAAGTTATGTAGTTAGTAAATAATCGATAATACCAATATAATGAACTAGTATGATATAAAATTAAATATTGTGTGAAGAAATATACATTGCTTCAGTTATCAAAAATCTTGGATTAAAATTTTAGTAATTCGCCAGTGGTTGTCAACGAAACAAACAAGCAGGAGAAGGTTTTTTTGAAACAAAACCTTGTCGAATTTGTTTCAGTATAGAATTTGTTGAACCTTCTTCTACCTCAGCTCATACTCCTTATTAATGATATTTGGTTCAGATCCGCCGAATTAAATTATTTGAAAATGAATATGCTATTCTTCACTTGAATTAGTTAGCAATGGTATGTCTTGTATGTATATTCACATATTCTAGACGGCGCTAGTGTATGACTAATACCTTAGTGTCTGTGTATAGCGAATATAGATACTTGACAGATTTTTAGTCACTGATGAAAAACAACCAGTCTGAAACGTGCGCATGTCTGCAATTTGCCTCTGTAATCAACAAAACTTTGTCGAGTTTGTTTGAGTATAGAATTTTTATACAGATGTATGGTACACTGTCTCGATTCGAAGATCTTTCTTTAGCATAGCTCATACTCCTTATTTATTCACAAAAATTTGTTCAAACTTATTCAACACCAGCTAACTGCATATCATATAATGAAACCTAGAAAATTATTAACAATTCCTATATTCCCGAAAAATATATCAGAACTGACCATTGGGAAAATAATTTTGAAAAACACTTTGAATATTAACACAGATTTAATCTATTAGTTCAAAAAAATTTTAAAAAAGAAGAAGAAACTTTTGGAATTGAATTAATGTCTTAAATAAGCACTGCTTTCATTTAATAGACGTATAAAAACGTATGTTTTGCCCTTGACGAACATTTGAAAACATGTTCAGTTTCATATATTTATGAAAACTAAATCTTTTTCAAAAATACACAACATGATTTTAAGAACTTCTCCAAAACTAATTTATTTGAAATATTCAATATGTTCAAATATTTAAATAAGTTACTTCAAAAACTCTCAAAACCATGTAGCACATCCTCAAAAACAATTAAAAATTCAGATAAGGTCAGTTTAACTTCACATTTATAATATAAATTCAATTAAAAATAAATAAACTTGTTAACTTACCAAACAATTTCTGCAAAATCTGTGGATGCAATTAAACTAGGTAGGTATATCTATTATCCAAAGTAATCTATGTTTTATGCTAAACACAGAAATCACACAAAGTTTGTAAGGCATTTTATGGCCTTCATTAAACCACTGGAAACTGTATAATAAATTTCATTATTCAAAAACCTAACATACTTATATATCTTATATATAAAATAAAAGAATAAGATGCGGTTTTTTACTCGATAAAAGAATAATTACAAACTTTGAATATCAAAACAGATTCAATCTGTTAGTCTTCTACAATTTCAATTTAAAAGTAAATAAAAAAAAACTTTTTGAATTATATATATAGATATACATATATATATATATATATATTATATATATATATATATATATATATATTTATATTAAATAGACGTATAAAAATCAAAATTCATTATACAATATCAAATGGAATAAAAAAATCCAAAAAAATAAATTATTAATTAAAATTAAGTATAAATAATATCGACTGTTTCGTTCCAAACATACGCAACTGAACTCGTCAGAATGGCGTGGTACGTATGTTTTGCCCTTGACAAACATTTGAAAACATGTTCAGTTTGTGGTCTTATATTTATGAAAACTAAATCTTTTTCAAAAATACACAACATAATTTTAAGAACTAATTTATTTGATATATTTAATATGTTTAAATATTTAAATAAGTTATTTCAAAAACTCTCAAAATCATGTAGCACATCCTCAAAAAGAATGAAAAATTCAGATAGGGTCGGTTTAATTTTACATTTATAATATAAATTCAATTAAAAATAAATAAACTTGTAATTTTGAAAGAGCTTTAGTTTTCATAAATATAAGACCAGAAACTGAACATGTTTTCAAATGTTTGTCAAGGGCAAAACATACGTACCACGTGCCTTTCTGACTAGTTCAGGTGCGTATGTTTGAAACGAAACATTCGATATTACTTATTTTCAATTTTAATCAATAATTTAATTTTTTTCAAATTAAAATTGTAGAAGATGTAACAATTCAGCTACAACTATATTTCAAAATGCCCGAGCCCAGTCGGTTTAACTGGGTCGTGAGCCTAATCTCACAATTCCACAAAAGGAAAAGACACAACTCCCTGACAAACAAGTCACTCGTTTAATTTTTCTTACAAATTTCATATATACATTTAAAAGAAATATACAATTTACTATCTTACACTAGAGTAAGTTTCAATAATATTATTACCGATAAAAGTAGAAAAATATATATATATAAAAATGGAAATGTTATTATTATTAATATATACAAAAATTTGAAGTTCCTTAATGTGATATGAATATATACAAAATTTCTCAATATTACTTCCCTGGTTGGTTTAGAATACAGGCTAATGTTTTGCCAATCAAAACAGGTGGTGGTTTTGTAGGTCGTCTCAAGCAGGCTGTTATGTAGTTCTTTGAACTTAATAGCTTCAACGTCTTCGGGCAACCAGTGTACGTGTAACTATTCCTCACCAAGAAAACTTCCAAACTCCAGGAACAAATAACAGGAAAATAATCCAAGAGAAATCCAGGAAAAATATTCCATAAAACAAATCCAGAAAAAGATAATCCAAAAATAATTCCAGGAAAAGATAGTCCAAAAAAAAACCCTTCTTTGAGGGTTTTTACTTCTAATCTTCAAGAAAAATTAATTAACGAGAAAATAAATTTTATGATATTCAGATTTCAACTTTACTCTGCAATCGTGAACCGGAAAAGAAATAATTCCTTCATATCAACGCGCACGTGACGACACATTGACGAACAGATATCCCAATTTCTTCATTCACCGGTCTTCTCGATAAAGGTGATATACCAGCGAATAAATTCGACGTGTAGATCGCTACACTACCCTCCATTCCCCCAAAAAAAAAATCTTGTCACAAAGAGATTTTTTTTTCTTTGCAAAAAGTTGAAGTTACACAGGAAAAGTTGGGCGCCAGTGATTTATGAATCACAAGGTAAATAAAGGTGAATGACTTCAAATAGACATAAAACTGCATCTGAAAGACACAAAAGATTTATGAATTCTAGACCAACTAAACAGCCACACGAAAGAGACATGTCAGCACATCATACAGATACCGTATAACTGTATGTTGATCCGAAAAGAGGTAGAAGTCTACATTAGGGGTTAAGGGAAAAATTTAGCCAGAGCAGAAGATAAAGATAACCGTAATGGCAAGACGAGAGACATAGAGACTGTCTCTCCACTACGGGAAGGTAAATGCTCTCAGCTAAAAAGAGAAAAGGAAAGGAAAAGGAAGATAATTACCCCTAAATACTTCAAATAAAAATTATGTCAAAAAAAAGTCAATGAATTCGTAAAATATATATATGAGGAATGAGGACGGTGCAATGAATAGTGGGGATATAAGACTATTAACAAGGACACATGAAAGAACAGTAGTTTGAGTCACTGAGATTCGACATTTAAATCATCATCGGGGTCATCTTCGGTTAAATCAGGTTTTATATCTTTGATATGAAAATTTCCCAAATTCCTACCAGATAAGTCGACTAAATTGTAGACAAGTGAAGATATTATCTTATTTACTATGCAAGGGACGAATTTTGGAGCAAGCTTTGAGGTGAAATTTTTCGAAGCATCGGACAGAACAAAGTTTTTTTTCCAAACCCTATCACCGATGTTCAAACGAACATCACGTCTTCTAAGATTGTATCTACGAGCGTTGATCTCATAAGAATGCTTCAAACGTTTTCGAACGTCTTCATAAAGCTCTGGCAGCTGTTGAACCAAATTGGAATCCAAAACTCTATTCCCTATAGTGACGGCGTTATTAGCATTTTCCGAAATAAGACCATAGAATGATCCATCAGTAGCGACATTCCTAAGAAAAACTAAAAAGGAAGGACTATGTTTCAAGCCCTCACTCCTAGCTAGTCTTATAGCCTGAACTATTTGGTGAATGTGCCGGTCCCAAAGTTTGTGATCACCATCGATGTATGATCTGATGGCAGTGACGATTGTCTTGTTTACACGCTCCGTTGGATTTATTTGGGGATGGAATCGAGCGTTATAAAAGATTTTTTGGACACCATATTTTTTCATCAGATTCTTGAATTCAGCAGAAACAAATTGTGATCCATTATCCACGGCAAAAATTTGAGGAACTCCAAAAATCAAGAAAATCTGATTCTCGATAAATTTCACAAAGGCCCTACTAGTAGCCTTAGAAAGTGGCTGTACGAAAACAAATTTAGTGAACCAGTCAGTCACCACTAAAAGATACTGGTTACCTGTTTTGGACCGTGTATAAGGTCCCAGCAAATCAGCACTCAAGAATTGAAATGGGAAGTTAATATTTCGATACTTGCCCATTGAACCAGCCTGGGATAGGTTTCCTGGTTTACAAGAAGCACATACCTTACAGCATCTTACATACTTAATAATTGAGTTCTTCATCCTAGGCCAGTAATATAAAGAGGAAATACGGTGCAAGGTCTTGTAAACACCAAAATGTCCAGCAACTGGCTCATCATGGAACTCCTTCATAACTTCCAGCCTGTGAGGAGTGGGCACAACAATTTTCCATTCCGGAGAGTCATTTATTAGTCTGTACCTGGGCTAAATATGTTTATATAAAACACCATTGCTTACTCTGAATTCTGGATATAGATCTGGACGGTCGCTTACTTTAGTTCGCAAATTGCTATACCATTTATCGACTCTTAACTGAGAGAGATTCAAAACTGAAACTTGTAAAGTGTCAGTTGACAAACGAGAGAGTGAATCAGCCACAGTGTTGAGGGATCCGCTTCGATGAATAATTTTGAAACGATATGAAGATAATCTCATAATCCATCTAGATATCCGTTGATTGGGATTCTTTATCGAGTTGAGCCATACTAGAGAAGAGTGATCCGTTATGACGGTAAACTCGGTACCCTCGATATATGGTCTAAATTTTTCAATAGACATCACTATAGCCAGAAGTTCTTTTTCTGTGGTAGAATAGTTGCGTTGGCTTTTATTCAAAATCCTACTGTAATAGGCAACCGGATGTTCCAAACCATCCTCCTCCTGAAACAAAACCGCTCCAATACCATTATCACTAGCATCGCATGCAAGACAAAATGGTCTAGAAAAATCCGGACTTGCCAAAATGGGAGCTGTTGTCAACAACGATTTTATCTTGAGGAATGCTTCATTTGCATCATCCGTCCATGCAATGGGTTGTCCTTTCTTTCTTCCCTTCAACAAATCAGTAATTGGACTACATACTGAAGAAAAATCTCTCAAAAACCTACGGTAATAACCAATTAAACCGATTAACCGACGGATCTGTGTGGTATTTTTGGGAATCGGATAATCCAAAATATCTTGAACTTTCGATGGATCCGTTCTTAAACCATTTGCATCTACTACAAATCCCAAAAAGTTCAATGAAGGTCTACAAAACTTACATTTTTCGAAGTTAACTGTCAGATTCGCCTCCTTCAGACAATGAAACAGCTTTCTGAGGACAGCAAGATGCATTTCAAAGGTAGGGGTGCAAACGATTATGTCATCGATATAATAGAACACATAAGGCTCTAACGATGGACCAATGACCATATCCATAAGTCTTACCATTGCCTGACAAGCACAATTCAAACCAAACGGTAATACATTGAAACAGAACAGTCCTCTGCCTGGAATAGCGAAGGTTGTTTTTATCTTAGATTCCTCGTCCAAAGGAATCTGGAAGAATGCCTGTTTCAAATCTATTGAACTAAGATAACTTGCATCCCGTACTTTGCTCAAAATAAAATCAATGGGAGGCATTGGATAACTATCAGGAAGAGTAATGGAATTCAACTTCCTGGCATCGAAGACAACCCTATAGGTACCATCTTTCTTGGGGACCAACCAAAGTGGAGACAACCATGGGCTGCACCCGGAGACAGGTTTGATAATGTTGAGCCCCAACATCTTATCAATCTCCTCGTTCAAAACTCTCTGCATTGCTGGAGAAAGCGGATATTGTCTTTGCCTAATCGGCTTGGCATCTCCTGTATCAATATGATGCGTCTTACCCAACTTATCAGACGGCGCAATTTGATTGAATAGGTCGACAACAAAATCCAGTTCGCACTTTTGCGAATCTGTCAATGACTCAGATCCAAGTAAGGCGCGAACTACAGCTACGGAGTTATCTAAAGATAGGTAAGAGGAACTATAAGTAAAATCCTTAAAATCAAGAGTTAAGTTAAATTCATGAATGAAATCCATACCCAAAATAAAATCGTGATTTATCGATGGTACAACAAGAACCTTGAGAACCTTGATCATATCGTTCAAACTTATGGGAAGGTTGACATAGCCTAGAGTATCTTGAGGCCTTCCATCAGCCGTAGTGAGATTTACCGATACGTCATAGTGTAGGCAGAGATTCAACTTTCGCAGAAGATGAATAGAAAGAAGAGAAAGAAGAGGAACCCAAAATTGTAACATTGCTCCCACTATCTATTAAGGAGGATATAGGCTGACCTCCAACATGAACTGTTAGATAAGGACGATTGTCCTTCTGCCGAAGTTCCAATAGGGGATTGGTTTCCCTCAAGAGACATTCTTTCCTTTTGACTATGTTTCGAGCATTACCAGAAGATAAACCGTGATGACCATCAGATAAATCGAAGTTCTTCGCGGTTGTGGGCGACGAAGTGGTCAATGTTTCATCTGGCTTGATTTCCCTTTCCGTTTTTGAGCAGGATTTTGAACTGAAGGACCTCCAATACCTGCGGGATTGTGGACCCTCTTCTCGTTTTTTGAGCACAGAGGACAATTGGACTTGATCACGTTCTTCTGACCGCAACCAAAACAGAAACGTGTGCGTAGCTTACGACACTCGTTATAGTGGTGGTTTCCTTCTCCACAGTTCCAACATCTGGCACCAGAACGAGTATCAGACACCCGCAGTTCTCCCAACTGATTGGAAATGCTCAGACAGAGAGCATTCTCCACTCTCTTACAAAGAGCTATCAACTGAGATATTGACAAACTATCCTGTAAAACGAGGGCATAGTCATGAAGTAAATTATCTCTTATAATATTGACCATTTCAAGCTCTGAAGGACAATTATTTAACCTATAAAATTGTGCCTCCATAGAATTGATATACAAGACAACAGACTCTCGAGGATTCTGTTTACGAGATTTGATTTCATGAAGTAAAATTGAGTCATAATTACTATGCAAAAATGTGGACTTCAAAGCTTTAACGAGTTCGTTCCAATTCAGGAAACGATTTTTGATGTAGTTGTTATGCCACCAAGTCCATGCATCATTCTCGAATAAATCCCCAGCAGAATCAAATAGGTCTGAATCTTTACAACCCCTCGAAACTTTTAGGGACTCAACTAACTCCAAAAATGGGATTAATGGTTCCCTTCCGGAAAATTTTTTTAAACCCCACTTGTACACAGGTATACATTTATAATTAGTTCCCATATTGACAGGAGATAGAGGATTGTGCAAACCTGTAGATTTCACAGGAGTTGAGGTACAAGGAGAAAGAGCCTCAGGAGAGGACATCTTTTCCGCAATATCAGATTCCAGCATGAGGACCTCCTTATAAAGACTCTGTCTGATAGCAGACTCACCATCTTTGTCAGCAGATAACCGTTGGATTCTACCAGTCACATGAGTTAGGCGAGTGAGTATACGCCTGTGATCAACTTGAGAGGAACCCGAGTTGAACTTGGCACAATTCTCCCTCAAATCTGTCAAACTTTCTTTAATGCCACCGACATTTTCTTCAAAAGAGAAAGGATCAGATAAGATGATGAAACTAGGATCAGAGGATTCTTGGGATAGCAAACCCCTCAAAATTTTACGTTTGTCATCTACTGATGACAGAACTTCAATTCCTCTCATCGCAATCTCATAAGCAAGTTCATTTTGCTTTAGAAACTGTGGATTGATCGCCATTATGCCGAAAATGAAGAAAAAATTTAATGACTCTATATATTACCGAAAAGAAAAAATGAAAAATGAAACCCGATTGAAAAATCTTGCAGACAATGACCCAGAGAAACTTACAACTACCCGAAACGAGCACCTTGGTTGACCAGGAACCCAAAGTCACCTCCACCCGGAAAGAGTGAGATCAAGTTTATTTGAAATCCGAAAAAGGAATTCAATGGCCCCACGTTGGGCGCCAAAATTTATGTAACAATTCAGCTACAACTATATTTCAAAATGCCCGAGCCCAGTCGGTTTAACTGGGTCGTGAGCCTAATCTCACAATTCCACAAAAGGAAAAGACACAACTCCCTGACAAACAAGTCACTCGTTTAATTTACCACAAGTAATTTTTCTTACAAATTACATATATACATTTAAAAGAAATATACAATTTACTATCTTACACTAGAGTAAGTTTCAATAATATTATTACCGATAAAAGTAGAAAAATATATATATATAAAAATGGAAATGTTATTATTATTAATATATACAAAAATTTGAAGTTCCTTAATGTGATATGAATATATACAAAATTTCTCAATATTACTTCCCTGGTTGGTTTAGGATACAGGCTGATGTTTTGCCAATCAAAACAGGTGGTGGTTTTGTAGGTTGTCTCAAGCAGGCTGTTATGTAGTTCTTTGAACTTAATAGCTTCAACGTCTTCGGGCAACCAGTGTACGTGTAACTATTCCTCACAAAGAAAACTTCCAAACTCCAGGAACAAATAACAGGAAAATAATCCAAGAGAAATCCAGGAAAAATATTCCATAAAACAAATCCAGAAAAAGATAATCCAAAAATAATTCCAGGAAAAGATAGTCCAAAAAAAAACCCTTCTTTGAGGGTTTTTACTTCTAATCTTCAAGAAAAATTAATTAACGAGAAAATAAATTTTATGACATTCAGATTTCAACTTTACTCTGCAATCGTGAACCGGAAAAGAAATAATTCCTTCATATCAACGCACACGTGACGACACATTGACGGACAGATATCCCAATTTCTTCATTCACCGGTCTTCTCGATAAAGGTGATATACCAGCGAATAAATTCGACGTGTAGATCGCTACAAAGACTAACAGATTAAATCTGTTTTGATATTCAAAGTTTGTGATTACTCTTCTATCAAGTAGAAAACCGCATCTTATTATTTTAATTTTGAAAAACTTATAGCCAAATTAAATAGATCGTAATCATCATGTGCTCATCAATTATAATATAGTTCCCAAAAACTTAATATGGACAAACAGAAGAGTCGTTTAATAAGATAAAGGAAAACATGCCTCATTAAGTACTTGAATTAAAAGTATGCAGAATATGAATTAATGGAAAATCACGATTTCGATGAGAATTTTCAGATTTTGCGTAGAGAAAATAGGAGCCTGGACTGAACAATTTAGAAAATTCATAGATAAATCGGTTGAGTTCATTCTTCTAGGAAAAAAGTTGTTCTTCAGAAGTAATAAAATATTTTACCATGATTAAAAACTGTATTATGTATCACCATCTCAAATATTCAGTTTCCTTCAAACGGCCCTCGTATCTAATTTCTGAGCCAGTTTTTAGTCAAGTTAAATAAACTCACGAAAGAAGCCATTGTTTTGATAGAAAAAATAGATAAGGCATTGATTTCGAGTTGCGCACCCATTATAGAGTTAGGTTCGATAAAAGTGAAGACTAAATTCGAAATCCCATCTTTCAGCTAATTATTAGCTAATCGATGACATGGAGAGTAGTGGTTATTTTCGAGTTTGTCCACACTTCTAACTTTTGTGATTTGACAGAAGCTTAGTTTAATATTCAACTTGCACTTGAACAAGAACTTATTTCCAAAGTGAAACAATAAATATAAGCGGAAATAAATTGTTTTACTTCAAATCATTTAGAAAATTTGATGGAAAATAAATGCCCTCGCGGCAATTTATGAATCCATTTGTTCGTGAAAACTGGTTAGTTATTTGAAAACCTTGGTATGAAAGCTTACAAAGTTCACTAGTGCAGGAAGTGAAGCCACATGATCATTCGATGCGTTTTTACTTTGCTCAAAGGGCTGACGATCGCATGGCCGAAGATGAACATGTTCCCAGAAATATAATTTTTTGTGATAAATCCCATTTTCACCTCAGAGGACTACATTTGTGGTGTTTCGTTAAGGATGAGTGTTACGTTAACAATCCAGGAACGATTAATGTATTGAAATATGAAATCGAAGTTATCACTCAGGATATTGAGCCTCAAATACTTAACAATGTACTGAAAAGTTCTTTTTAATAAACTCATAACTTTTAAAAGATATTCATCAGTTTTTTCCTTTATAACCGATTAGAAATGCAAATTTTGAATGGCCCATGTTTCAAAAATGCATAGAATCAATCTTTGATAGCAGACAAGGTGTATAGTGATATAGTGATTTTTTTATTGAAAATAATTTTCTAAAGTAGGAAAAGTGGAACCGTTATGGTTAACCATATTGTGGTAATTCTTCTGGTAAAATGATATCCATCTGAAAGTTCACAATTGTCCTGTCAAATCTAACTTTGCATTATCATGGAATTTATCACCAAAAATAGTCAAATACAGTGAAATGATAAGAAGACATCTTGCTGTTGAATATTACTAAAATATTAGAATTTATTTCAATATAAATCATCAAAATGAGATTCATTTATATATAACTTTTTATGATTCAATTCATAGAAAGCATTTACAACTCAAAATGAGGAAATAGTTAATTTAGAGAAATATTCAAACATTCGATAAAAAGTTCTCAGATCTCAATATCAGGAGATTTCCTCAGAAATCTCCTCAATGTAAAAGAGAGAAATTCATCATTTTCAAATATCTGAATAGCCAAAGATTCAAGAGAAGAAAGAAATTTGAAATTAATAACCTATTCTGAAACTATTTAAGAATCTGCCTTGAAATTCTGTTTCTATTGTAGCGACCACCTTGTTCGCTCCTTGCCCAGAATTGTATCTTGTTCTGCAGCTTGCCTGCGTAGCATATGAGGGACACGACTAGTCTTAAACAATCCCTGACTGACCGTCCACGTCGAGTTTGAGTAGGGCAAGGCACACAGCGGTCGACGACCGTTCCGACGTGGAACACAAGGTCACTGGCGTCATAGGCAGACATGCGCACCAGGTCTGTCTGAAACGTTCAGGTGCGCATGTTTAGAACGAAACGCCACCTCCCAAATTAAGGGGTAGAAGCTCCCTCACAACACCGCCTTCCTTAAGAGCTTCAATATCATGGTTGCGAAACCTGAGAACCTGGTTTGGGAAAAGCTCAGCAGAACTATTTTAACCTGCTGCCAACAACGTTATGATTGCCAACCTCCGAATCGGATAGGTAATCGAAGAAGAAGAAAAGTATCAGAAATGAGGACATGTTGACATAATGTCAGCAAAATTTCCTTAAATTTATCAAAACAATGTAATTTCGACAAAATTAAACTAAATGTAATACAATACCGGAAAGAATGTATAAAAGATTTAGGATCTAAGATTTTCTCGATATGGATGATTTTATGAGAAGATCGAACCCAAAGGAACTGTAATCATTTCTATAAGGAATAGTTATGAATTATTAAGGTATGAGAAAATTTTGATATATGTATTACCTAGAAGAATATTTTATGAATATTGTTACCGAAACATAACCACATTCAGAAAACAAGGTACTCAAACGTATATTCTTTAGAAAGTTTTTAGATAAGGAAAAATGAAATTTTTCTGATAAAACCAAAGCATAATTTTCGAGACATTTCAAGCAACCTTAAGATTGTTCAACTCTTGTCAAAGAACGGAGATGATTAATACAACATTTCATTTCAACACGTTCTTTGAAAATATTACGTCCATGTTACCTGTAACAAGACCTAATATTGGATGAAATAGTCCGTTACTTTGTGATAGTTCATTTTAATTGGAATGAAATGAGAAATTACTTTGTTTTTTTAATGCAGAAGATAATGGCAACCGGCTGAATTATTCTGATGTCTAGAAATAAAATTGTCAGCAGTGCAGTGGCGCATATAATAGATAATTTGTTTATTCAGTTTGAGATTGTAGTAAACATTACAAAACTCGAGTCACTGTATATGCAGTAAATGAAAAGTGACAGAAAACGAAATAATTTCTCATTTCATTCCAAGATCTAATTAGTAGAGAGATCTGAATCAAAGTCGAAGTATTCCTACATTGAAGGTGCTAGATGGCTCCATTGAAATGAAAAATATTCAAATGAGTTGAATGCTGAGTTGCAAAATTTCCTACAACAAATAATAGGACTGTAAAAAGCATTAATTTACATAAATACTCACCAGAAGGTACAAACAAATAATTTGATGATGAGTATGAGCATGGAAAGTAGGAAGTTTTTTTCGAATCAGGAATGTGTTATAGTTCGAAATTACGGAACAACATTGTATGCTGCGATGTGTATTCGCGTGCATTAGATGGCCTTGTTGTTTGGCAAAAGAGTAGTCTCACTATGCAGGGCGAATATGGGTGCGTGGCTGTGTTGCATTTATCGGCATTAGAGCATTGTACTGATGAATAATCAAACAGCTATGAAACATGCTACTTATCCATGATGATTAACAAAACCTATTCGGTTGTTTTGAAGTTAGGAACTGTATCACAGATGTATGTTACTCTGTCCCGATAAGAAAAACTTCCTATTTATCATGATCATACTTGTAATCATATTTTGTAATGGATATCCGCTAATTTGAGTATTTCATTTCGAAAATTAATTTGTTAATTTTTCCAATCAAAATTTACATTAACATTTTCAATAAGAATTTAGATGAGTTAAGTTAAAAAAAAAAAAATTAATATCAAAACAAATTGATTATTTTATTTGAGTTAAGTTAGTTTGTACAATGAAATCATTAAGTTAAATTTTATTCATTTCAAAATATTTTCATTTTTAAAATAAATTATTGAAAATTCAAAGTAGGATCATCCCTCTTGTATCAATGAATAATTTTTAAAATTATATTTCAAATATCGATTAAAATTTACTGACGAAGTTTGCTTAGCAATACTAGGCTTATCATATCATATTATGATAACGATTTTCAGAAAAATTTTGGTCCAACCTAGTACTGTTATTCATAAAGTTATATCGTCACAAAAAAGTTGGTGTCCTATGTAGGACCATTATTTCATAAGGTTATTTCATAACGATAGATATAGCTTAATTTCCTAGAAAAATTATTTTTGGACCTCACAATGACGCTTTCTACCACAGTAAATCTAATACTGTCATTGCTATGCATTAGTCTGGTTTGTAATAGGTGGTTCACTACGTTCAGTAGTTTTAGCGAAAATAAAACCGACATTGCAGTCCTGCATTCACCTGAATTAATTAATTTCCATTCATTCAAATTAAAATCCTATTCGTTTCGACATTCCACACTTGTCGGTTGAGAGGGAATGGCACCCCTTGAAAATAAATTATGCATACACAAAAACACTGAACATCTAACGAACCAAATATATGGCTCTTCACAGATACACACGATGATGTGGCTAATTAAATTAGCAATGCTAAAAGCTGATGAAACAATCGCATTTCGCCAGAAATTTCTCACCTCTTCAAATTTTCTACCGATCAAAGAATGTATTGGGAACTGTATAATTATACCAAGGTTATAACTCATTAAAGAAAAATTCTTAATTTCCTATTATGCAACAGAAAGTATAAAACATTACCTCTTCATTTGAAAATACCCAATGACGATGGCAGGACATAATAGACCCTATGTTCAGCTGCTACAATTAACACTTCGACGATAGCCTCTGATCTATGAACATGTCGTTTTACTTTTTCACTTTTTGAATATGAATGAATATGGAAGCCCCTAAAATTGAGTACTCTACCGATCAGTTGAGAACAGTTAATTTGTGTGCTGTTAGACGAAAGGCACCGTATGTATCCAACAGGTACAAAGCGACCTGTGCTGTGAATATTCTAAGGAATCTAAGGTTTGAATATTTGGATATATTTTGACCAGTTTTGTTTGCTTTCTATTTCTCGATAATTTTCATTCACATCGGTTAGAAAAAAATTTGTATTAATATGCGATTACCGATGATTGTATCCAATAGACACATTGCCACCAATCTTAGCAAAAATTGTATTTTATGTAAGTACGTATATTTACTCTCTTTATTTTCATGTGAATTGTAAATTTGCAATTAGTTTATTGCAAATGGAATTTCAGTGAGATCGAAATTGCCTAGAGATTATTCCCAATATATCAAAATAACCTATGTATTTCGGAATCAACGTTGGATTTCATTCCTTAAGATATAACCAATATAAGTAGTCTGTTTGTAAACTTAGTGTTAGAATAAGTGGACTCTATAAATGAATACTCCACTTGGACAAGTATAGAAGAGACATTTGAAGTATGAAAATATGTGTCATAAAATGATTAAACTATGCAAAATTAACTTACTGAACCTTTTCTTTGAGATGCCGTGTGTCTGACTGTCTCACGTAGACTAGTGTGTTGAGTCTTTTGGAATACAATTAATAAACTCGTTAAGTATTCGAACTCCGCCTGTGGTAGTTGTTGGGTGGATTGAGTAGCCCAATAGCTGCCACTGCCGGTCCCAAGCCCGGATAAAGGAGGAGGGTTGTAGCGCGAGGCTACCGACCTACCCTACGTAATCAAAAGAAACATTGCTCATAAAACCCAAACCAAGCCTCGGAATACGACGGATATACTGATGACAGACCAAGCGAGAATAGGGAACACGAGAGATAACACGAAGATGAGAAGGAGAAGGAAGAGGACACAACTGAGGATAGGATGCTGGAACGTGAAATCTTTTAATGGAAGAGACCAGGAAATCATTCTAGAACTACGAAACAAGAAAATAGACATCTGCGCAATCTCCGAGACAAGGAAGAGAGGAAAAGGAACCGAACAGTATGGTGACTACATCCTGGTCTACTCCGGGAGACCAAAGGAAACTAGAGCGACGTCGGGAGTGAGAGTACTCATAGATTACAAATATCAGAACATCATCAATGACATCGAATATCGGAGCGATAGAATACTAAAAATCAGTCTGAAACTGAAAAACCACTTCATACACATAATATCAGTTTATGCACCGGATACTGGAAAGCCAACACTGGAGGCCCTTGACTTCTATGAGCAATTGCAATTAACAGTCGATGTTCAACGAAGAAATCATAAATGACCGGGGAGAGATGCTAGATGGTAGATATTAGATCATTAACATCGGCAAATATAGGGTCTGACCACAGTTTGGTGCTAGGTGTAATATCTGGCATGAAAAGACCAACAAAATCGGACAAACAACACGATTCAGTAACAAAGTTCAACATCGAATTCCTAAAAACAGAGAGCATACTCGACTTATATAGGAGACGATTGACGGCCAAAATGGAGGAGACATCAATCGGTGACCAACATACGGTAAACGAGGCATGGAAAATACTCCCTAAAGAACATAAATGAAGCAGCCGAAGAAGCGCTGGGGAAGAGAACAATCAAGGTAACCTCACATCAGCGTAGAGAGAAGCCCTGGTTCACATCGGAAGTAAAAAATCTGGCACAAGAAAAAAAGGAAGCACATCTAACCTACATAAATAAGAAGACGCCGAGAAACTATCTAAAGTACGCAGAAATTAGGAACAGAGTAATTAATAGAATTAGAGAGATAAAGAAAGAACACTGGAAGAACTTTAGTCGAGAGATGGAAAATGACCTATATGGAACTCAAAAGCGCATATGGAAAATGCTCAGAGCCGCGAAAAAGGAAGTAAATGGGACAGTACAAATACATAACATCACCGCGGATAAATGGAAAGAGTACTTCACAAGTTTGCACCAGAATAACGACCAGCGACCAGAAAGGAGAAAAAATCTGCGGCGAGAATATGCACTAAGCTTGGAAGAGGACAAGCGGGTAACAACAGAAGAAGTGATGAACGAAATGATACATCTCAAAAACGGGAAAACTCCCGGTCCAGACAACATTCCTAATGAACTGTTGAAACAAGGAGGAGTAAGATTGGCCGAACAGCTCACCAAACTCTTCAATAGGATCCTAGGGAGCGCAGTAATACCAGACGAATGGAAACAGAGCATAACAATGCCTCTATTCAAAAAGGGATAAAATCAGATCTAGCAAACTACAGAGGAATACCATTATTGAACACCTCCATGAAACTGTTCACTCGCATACTGGGACAACATATACTGCAACACACCACGTTAAGTGAAGAACAACAGGGTTTCCGCAAAAATTGTTACACGGTCGACGCTGTATTCGTTGTCAGACAAGTAATGGAGAAAGCCATTGAATATGACAAACCTGCGTACATGTTCTTCATAGACTTGAGTAAGGCATTCGACAGAATACAACTGACGGATGTTGTGGACGAACTGAAGCACAGAGGAATACACCCAAACATTGTAGAGACGATCAAACAACTAAACACAGGCAACACTACCACAGTCAAGACAAGAGCAACCACAACCGATAAAGTAAAGATCAACCTAGGGGTGAGACAGGAAGATAGTCTTAGCCCACTGTTATTTAATCTGATAATGGACAGGATAATACATAACGTACGAAAAGTGAACCAAGGATACAGAATGGGGAACGAACTGTTGAAGATCTTGTGTTATGCAGATGACAAAACATTATTTGCGGATAGCGAAGACGGGCTGCAATGGTTGATGCAGGCATTTCACAGGGAGGCTCTGAAACTCAACATGGTAATATCGATCCCCAAAACTAAGAGCATGGTAATTGCCAGGGAACCCCGCCGATCTAAGCTGGAGATAAATAACAACATCATCGAACAAGTATTCTCCTTTAACTATCTAGGCGTAACGATATCGCCATATGGGAGCTTAAAAGATAGTGTAAGACATCAGATGAATAAGGCAGCCAGAATAGCGGGAGCTCTAAGGAATATCATCTGGAAGAACAACTGCATGACAACAACCAGTAAAGTGAGAATTTAGAAAGCGTGCGTCAGACCCGTGATGACATACGCGGCGGAAACAAGAGCAGATACAGCTGAAACTAAAAGAATGGCACGGACAAACGAAATGCGAGTTTTGAGGGCAATAACGGGGAACACATTGAGAGACCAGAGAAGGAGCGATGAGATCAGAAGGGAATGCCAGACGGAGGACGTAGTTAGATGGACCCGCGCGAGGAGAAGGTTCTGGAATGAACATGTTTCACGTATGACAGGCGACAGAATAGCAAAAATCGCTAGAAACGGAAGACCAGCATCCAAACGACCCGTAGGAAGACCGCCAAAGAGGTGGAAGGACAGCTGGACCTCAACATCTCAAGAACGAGAGGAGGAAAATGGGTGAAACAAGCTAGCAAGCTTTCGTAAAGAAGAAGAAGAAGTTAAGTATTCGGCATATCAAAAATTACATGGAATTTAGTCTATGGTTTCCGTGGTTATTCTTCTTTCATAGAGAAACTCAGTTCTTTTGGGAGCAACCAGGGAATATAGATTATGCATCTTACAATAATACCAAAATATTAAAGAATGTACATGCGTAAGTGATTTGTGTATAAGATAACATAGAGTAGCGGGAGTTTGTACTTAAACATAATTCTCCTGTGTTTAAATATCAATTTTAATACAAACAAATATAATAAATTAGTATATATGAATAGGAAAGATGTTGATAATAAATAAGCGAGGCAAAAAAAAGTTACAAATGCATGCAGTTTTATGTAGAAACTTAGCTAGAGCATGGCTGGATTAACGGTCCTGTGTCCTGGTTTAATCACTGAACGGAAGGGTAAACAACATCTTCATACTTCGCTTATACTCAGCATGTAAGGTCTTCGCGAATTCGACTCGACCAATTCCGTCTTCACCGGGATGGAGTTATGTGACCCTGCCAAGGGACCATTTAAGAGGTGGAAAACTATCTTCTTTCACTATACTGTTAACCGCTACGTCGTGGTCGGAAACTTGTCACTTTGTTCGAGAATTCAACAGGTGTAGGAAGTTCTGCCATCTGTTCTTCATCTGTTGGGCCAGGTGGACAGGTGAGAACTTGAAACTTCTCGGAGATTCAGCTGAGTGGACAATGGTCCACCAACGAGTAAATGACCGAGAGTTGAATGCAGAAGGTCATTGTGTCGAGATGAAAGGAGGGATATGGGACATGAATATAATATGATGCCTAAAGAATGAGCAAAATGGTATTCAAAAAATTTGACTATGGTTTTCTAAAGGCCACCAACATGTGATGATTATGACGGTATGAAGTGAAAAGTGATACCTCTTGAAGAGAATGATTTTTTGAGGCTAACTATGAAGGCCTCAGAACTTAAGTCACTTACCAATTCGAGATAAACCGCCTTAGTGACCGTGCAAACATATATCGCAACAAAAACCTTGAGTTTTTTGCGGTTTCGGGAACGCTCCTCCTTAAAGATCAATGATGATGAATGGTGATGCCAACATTCAAAAAAGGTCAAGTGCTGGGCACGAGAGATAGAGGTAGATATTCCGTAAGCTTTTGCTTCACGCGTACACACTGGCGAATTATTCTCTTGATTGCGTTTCGGCCATTGACAGGCCAGTAATATTGCCGTCTGGAATGTAGCTTGATGACGCACTTGATATTCCGGGCATGATCGTGTTCAAGGCATAATTCGAGCGCACATGTTCAGCACGAATTGACTTGTTTGTAATTTGGTAGTTATAAGGATAGGACTTGATGCTATCTGGACCATCAGAATCCCACTTACGCAAGGAAAAACTACACTTTTTAGGTGCTGTCGAGATCATCACGAATTTTGATATTGTCCTGGTGAAAATTCGCGCCAGTAATGGGATCGTCGACACAGAAATTGCGTTTTAATATCGAAGAACCTATTGGATGATGAGCACATTTATTTTTGGCTACCTGATGAAGAGCGCGGATAGCACTTGATGCTAGACATGATGCACTTGATGTTCCGTATATGACCGTGAAATCGTCGTGAACAACAGGAACAATCATAAGTAAATCATTGAAGGATAATTTTGTGGATCATCTAAATACTTCTCTTCTAGAGACAATATTTTGGGAAAAGTTATTTCTTTTGTTTTCCCAAATTTGCTTGGATTGTAATCTAATGTGTTTTTCCACAATCAATATCCAAAATAGGCATTTTTGCGCTCGTATTTGAGAACGCAAACATCATCTTTTTCGAGGAATGTCCCTTTGTCGCTTATAAGTTAGTCACTTTTAAGAAAAAACGCTTGCTCTTTCAATTATCAACTATAAATCAAATATCAATATTTTCTAAATGATAATCTTATGTGAGCGTGAAGGAGCAAAAATGGAAGAAGAAAAGTATTGTAGTGATTTTTCATCTACACCACCTGAAACTGCAACAGCCGCCAAAATCGCGACATTATACCCATTGCCCAAAAATTCGCGGGAGAAGAATAAAAAGCAGTACGAACTTTTTATCACATGGTGTAATTCGGAGAAAGTTAGAACGTATACTGAAAATGCAATGATGACTTACTTTATATCTGTGTTATCTGTAAGAAACAATATTGACATCAGCCAATATACGAAATTAATCACATACCTAAAACGCCAATCTGTACGATACAAATCAAAAAAACTAAAGAACTTCCATCAAAAAAAATTTTTTCAAATTTCTGTGTGAAGAGCCAGGGGAGAAATTTATATTTTATATTTATATTTTTGAAGAACAAGGTGTATAACACTTTTAATTTTTCTGCAAATATTAATGAGCTACTTTATTGACAAGTAGTATTAATTATGAGAGTTTTCGGTGCAAGTAGGCTAGATGAACTTGTGAAAATGACCATAGAAGATATCGAAGACAAAGATTCGCTATTAATAGTAAAAATTCCTGACTCAAAAATAGAAGAAAGTCGTGCCTTTACTGCTACTAACAGTGGAGACTTAGATTTTTCATCATTCTACAAAAGTTATGTTGCGTTGAGAACATCAGATGATGACATCCCATGTCGTCTATTTCTACGATAACGTACCAAAAATTGCTCTAAACAAGTGCTGGAACTGAACATAATTGGGAAAATACCCTACGGAGTCGCCCCGTATTTGAATTTATCAGATTATAAATTATTTACAGGTCACAGTTTTCGTCGCACGTCAGCTACTCTTTCAGTTAATGAAGAAGGTGATATCATTCATCTAAAACGTCTGGGATGTTGGAAAAGTTCTTCAACAGCCGAGGGATACATTGAAGAAAGCATTAATAAAATTGAAACGACACAGAAAATCTTGGTTAAAGCTGAATCATGTAAAGTGCAAATTGTTGAATCAGTAACAATGGCGGTACATACAATTTCAAACTCATCTAGACTTTCTTCGTGGTCTGGAGTTGTCATAAAAAATTGTAACTTTGTACTTTTAATCTTCATCCATCAAATTAAATGAAGTTTTGGAAATATGTGAACTGCTCGATTGTAGAAAAAATTTTGCGTGTAATTCAAGCACAAATTATTTGTCGATTTCAAGAGATTTTCTTGCAACACATAAATGAGATCCGACCATCGATCTTATTTACTATGACAAAAGAATAAGACACGAAATTACCCTTCCTGAATGTCATGGTAAAAAGAAACCAAAACAAGCTCCACACCACAGTCTACAAGAAACCAACGCATACGGGGCAGTACCTAAAGTATAAGTCCAATCACTCAGCAACAACAAAAAGAGGTATAATAAGGTCGTTATACCTTCGTACAAAAATCATTTGTAATAAAAAAGATTTAGAGAACAAAGTGAGAAACATCAAGAAGGCTCTCTTAGCGAATGGTTACAGTCCTAAAATAATTGAAGATTCTATACAGAAATGCGACTAACAAACGGAAAAGTCTGAATTTACAGAGGGCGAGACAAGAATATCAATACCATATGTAAAAGGCTTATCAGAGAAAATCCGCAGAATACCTCATGACTACAAAATCCAGACGGCGTTTAAATCAGATAATACCTTAAGGAGTTTTCTCACTAAAACCAAGCCGGAAAAATCAATAGACAACAAGAACTGTATCTACTCGATACCTGGTGAATGCGGAGCGACCTATATAGGAGAAACTAAACGACCCTTGAAGGTCAGATCAAAGAACACAAAAATCATACAATCAGAGGAGAAACGACCAAATCAGGAATAGCAGAGAATACCTGGGACGAGCATCATAATATCCAATGGAATCAACAAAGATTATCCACCGGGAACCACAATGGAGAAGGCGCAAGTTCAAAGAAGCAGTCTTCATCAAACAAAATCGAAATGTCTACAGCCAACTAAGTATAAAAGTTCCTCCTATATGGCTCCCCCTACTGATCGAATGCAGAACGTGAGAGTACCCCCACATCCTCGATCATCATCAAACTAGGGATATATAAAGACGCGTAGCCAGGACCATTTTTAGTAGACACTTGATAACCGTCAGAGATACTCTATTGACCGAAACATCGTGTTATACACAACATAATTTTTTTAACTTCATTTTTTGACGAGATTTGTAATTGCATATATATATATATATATATATATATATATATATATATATATATATATATTCATATTTAATTTAATTTGATTTTTAAAGAGACAAGTATTTATTTCGTAAAGTTTTCAGATTTTTAAAATTACTTCACGTTAGAATATATTGTGAATTCAGATTCAATCCATGATTATTGTCTCTGTTTCACAGTATATGTTAGATATTTGTCATAATTATTTTTGTATTAATTTTCAGGAAGTTTTCTGTTTTTCAGGTTAGAATATATTGTGTATGTAAAAAATTCAAGCAATGGATGTCCGAAATCAAAATTATCAAAAAACTTTGCCTTCAACATTTAAATAAATATTTTCATGTCGTAATGACGACTTATCTACTGGCGTAGAGCTGACTTTAAAATCCTTAATTCAAGCGCCATGTATTTGTTCGACTTCTTCCGGTGCTGACAGTTTTTCCTCAAACTCAAGAGCGTAACGTGAAAATATCGAGAATACATTTATTCACGTGAATTGACTCGTGAAGGTATATATTGTATGTATGTTGGCATTCTCTAAATGGTGCTAGTGTATTAATAATATCTTGGTGTCTTTGTGTGTGGGGGATGTAGATGCTTGACAGATTTGTAATCATTGGCATACAGTGCACTGATGAAAACCACCCAAGTTTGAAACGTGGGCTTGTCTGCAATTTGCCCCTTTGATGAGCAAAAACTGGTCAAGTTTGTTTGAATATAGAATCTTTATGCAGATGTATGTTACACTGTACCGATTTGTAGATTTTCCTATTACCATAGCTCACAATCCTTATCAATGATATATTACCTACAGCATTGTTCATTAATGATTCCTCTTGATTAGACCTTTAGTGTGTTTAATACAGTTCTTTTTTTTGAATTAAATCTTCATTATTTTTTGACATGTGAGTGCAATCAAAAATAAGCCTTGCTCTAGATTTAAATTTTTGAATACCAAAGTGTAATTTATAAATTATTGCTAACATTTGTTTCCTTAAGGATTATGGAAATATAATCTTTGTATCTAAAAATAGAAGTTTATCAGCATGATTAATATTATCATACATCTCACAATAATATTTTAAATTACAATTTATACTATTGAAATTTTCTCCCCAATATATCGTACAAAAATTCTTGCATTTTATATGAAATTTCACTGTTATATATTCATTTTTAGATAATTTTTCTGTTCTTCTGACATTGTCCATTTCAGGATCATCAATAAATTCAGTGGTGATATACTCGTAAGAATAGGATAATGCATCTGTAACTAGGTTTTCTTTTCCTTGCAAAAAAACAATAATTTTTCGATAATTCAACAGTATCAGCATCACTCTCTGTAACAGAGGACAAAACTTGGTATTAGTGGTTTATGATCACTCTGGATGGCTATAGGATGCCCATAAATAAACAGTGGAATTTTTCAACGACAAAACTTAAACTCAAAAGATTCTTCTCAATTTGCGCAAATCTTTTTCTGCTTTTGATAATGTCCTAGATGCAAATGATACAGGATGTCGTTCTTGCATTAGTACACAACCTGAACCTTCACTGGATGCATCAGTTTTTATTATTATTATTATTAAATTTTGAAAAGAATTTAAAGATACATAAAATTCTCGAAACTTCTGACTCATTTTGTGAAAAATCTGTGGCCTGTATTGCTTCAACATTGTCATTATCATGTTTCACATTATTCACTGAAATTAGATATGTGACAAATTTAACTTCTTGTAATTTGTATTGGAGCTTGTGGAAATTGAATTTAATATTATTTTCCGTGGTCTTGTTCCAATTAAGTTTTAGACTGTATAACTATTAATCGCCAAATTAGACATAAACATGTACAATTTCACCATAGTCGTATCGTATATTCTATTAAAACCTATTAAATACATTTTAAAAAGATCTGAGCTTAATACATCTTATATTAATCACCATCTTGTCAATTACTGTGAAAATAGATTTTCCTGAAAGTTTGTTCATTATATGAGCACGGACAGCTCAGTGGTAGAGAGCATTGGACTCGTGA
Organism: Megalocaria dilatata; assembly: GCA_034642435.1. NCBI lineage: Eukaryota > Metazoa > Arthropoda > Insecta > Coleoptera > Coccinellidae > Megalocaria > Megalocaria dilatata. Next base: position 82,185,449 of record CM067855.1, on the reverse strand, counting down.
CCGGAAGGTCCAGATTCGAATTCTCTTCGGATGGAAAAGAAATTTTCTAGTTGGACGGGTGTCGGCCATCATTTAACTGTTGGGTCAAAAATTAACAGTGCTGTGACCTAAAGTGGCGCAAGATCGCAGTAACAAGGCCTACCCAGAACGCAACTGAACTAACTCGCACAAGCTGAAAAAAAGCTTCTGAGGGATGTTCATAGAAGATCGAGGAGTATCGGGATAATATCAATATGCTCAGAAATATTTTCATGAAACTTTTGAATTTCATCCTGTCGTGGACAATAAAAATATTTTACGAAAGCTTACGAATTCTTGGATATTATTTCTAGAATGCCCATATCGCAAATTGTGTACTAAATTTTTTAAAAGATTAAAACTTTGACTACAGACGACTAACAGCTTTGGCAGCCTTATCAGTAGAAGGGAAGTGAATGATATATTGTTCAGTGTCTTTGGATCGATACAAATAAGAAACGACTTATGAAAAAGAGTATGAGAAATGGTGAGTAGGACGTTTTTCGAATCGGGATAGTGCAACTTGACTCTATGTTACTGTTCAAAACTCAAATACAGCTGAATAGCTTTTGATGATCGTCGGATATGAGCAGCAGACATGCATATTTCATAGCTTTTTGGCTACTCGTCTGTGCCGACGAATGCAACTCAGCCACGTACCTATATTCGCCCTGCATGGAGGCACTAATATTTTGCCAAACAATAGCGCCATTTAATGCACATACGAACCATACCACCTCAGGCTAAGTCAATAATCCAACTGGATTCCCGATCAATTCAAGCGTCACAGATGAGAAAATCTTCTTCTCGTTCAAGTGATATTCCAAGAATCGCTATGCCAATAATTAGCGTTTTTCTCAAATGAATTAAATGAAACGGCGAATATTCTGAAATATGATAAAGAGTATAAGCTATGGTGAATAGAATGTTTTCGAATCGGTACAGTGCAACTTCCCTTTATGTTACAGTTCCAAACTCGAATACAGCTGAATAGGTTTCGTTGTTCGTAGGGCATAAGCAGCAGACATGCATGTTTTATTGCTTATTTGCTACTCTTCAGTGCAATGCTATAATGCAGACGAATGCAACACAGTCACGCACCTATATTCGCCCTGGAGAGTAGCCCGAAAGGTTATGGAAAACGCATGTTTGCTGCTTATGCCCGACGATCGACAAAACCTGTTCGGTTGTATTTGAGTTTTGAACTGTAACATAGAGACAAGTTGCACTATTCCTATTCGAAAAACTTCCTATTTACCATGGCTTATGCTTTCTATCATTTTTCAGAATAAATCTCTTTCGTTTCAATTAATTCACATAACGACTTATTTGATTTTTTAAATATCATTAAGCTATTCACCCATTCAGCAGGATAATCGACTTTTCCTATATGATTTTTCCTTTCTGAGCTATCAAGAGTTTCTTTCAAAGTATTGTGCAAAAATTAAGGGAGTTTTCTCAGGAAACTCCCAATAATTTACCTCATTAGAACCTGAATGTCTTACAAATTTTATACCAGTAGAGGTTCAGAACTAAAAACTACTATAATAAACTCAACAAATGAAGAAAGATTTTCATAATGGCACTGCTCCAAGCGGTTTGAATTTAAAGTGTCCATAGAATACTTTTGTTATAGGGACTATTTAATTTCGTTTTAACTAAAACTTTTCTTGTATATTTTAATAGGTAATATGTTTATAGGGCTATTTGCCAATTTAAATTTAACCTGAAGTCCTTCCACTCAAAGTAAATACCTGCTAACATGATAATAAATTATTACTGTCATAGGCGTTCACAGAAAGTCTTTATTCTTCTGAGTTTTATGAATCCTCTTCTTCATTCTGATTTCTATTAATCTATTAATACATACCACTAGTTTATCGAAAATTTCAAGCTTATGTGAATATTTTTTGTCGGAGGTTCGAAAACCTGGTGACGGGTGAAAATTCAATGTGCCTTATTTGGATATTGAAAATAAAGAAATAACTTATATTTTGATATTTAATCCAGTGCTACAATATTCTCGTTCATCAAGAAATATTTTTCCAAACTTAACATCTTCTTCACGCTCCCCCATCCAGCATCGCAGATATGCAACTTCTTGAGGACTTAATGAAGTGTACCAGAATTTAGATGAAGGAAATTTTTGCACGACTAAGCGATGAAATTAGATGATAAGATTTGAAGCTGGAGAAGTTCATAACGAGATGATGATTATTCGAAACCTTGCAGAGAGTTAGATGTTAAGTATTCAGACCGAGTAGAAATTAAAAAAAAGAAATTAATCTTTTAGTCTTGACAGAAAGGAAGTACGTCGCTGAAATATAAAGAAGTAGTATGATAACTTTGAGGTTTATATTCGTTATTTCGATTATTTTTGAATGCAAACATGCATTAGTGTTTACTTGGTAATTAATCTGATAGTTATGTAATTCAAAATCACCATTCATTTGTTACAAGTACTAATAAAAATGCAAATGTTCAGTAATAATTACTTAGAAAACGACACATTATTCAAAATCTGAAAATAACCAAAATCTTTAGTACTTGAAATGTCACCACTAATTATGTTGAATATTAATTTCAATAACATTTTATCAATATTATCATATGAATCAAATGTTGTAAAAGTTGTTTGAATTTTCAGTTCAAATTTTGAGAAGAACGCAGTTAATCAATTGGGAATAGAAGGCACAATTCCGAACAATATAGAGAAAAAAGTACTGATTTCGTATAGCCATATTCAAAAATGTGACAAACACGACTGCCGAAACAAACAATGAAGTGGATACCACGTCGTGTGGATATCAAATGTAGGAAGAAGAAGAAGAAGGAGACCAAACATGCAATATATGGAAGGAATACAGAAAAGTGTCATTTTCACCTCCAAAATAGAAACTCAGTAGGCGTTGTCACCTCTTATACAACTTTGTTACCTCCAAAATTGGAGGTGACAACGTTTCGCAATATTTTTCAGCCTTTTTATTTAATGTAATGTAATTTTTTAGCCTATGGGTTTATTCAGTGATCAACATATCAAAAAATCGTTTTTAGGTCACAACGCACCTTATTTCTATGCAGTACAATCTTCTAGTTCAAGAGTTCATCATGAGCGCTAGTGTGCCGACCTGTATATGTTGGAATTACTGAGAGACGCGCTAGACCAATGTCAAAGAATTAAATCCGCATGGGGTTGATAGCCGATGCCAATATTCATATAAGCAAATTGATAGTAATATATAATAATATTATAATTTGTGAATCGTGAACAATGAACACAAATCCGAAGATGCATAAATGCTTTGATATAAATTTTCAAAATGAATGTTTAAATCAAATCATTAAAAAGGTATAAGTGCATAAAACCAATAATTTCAATTACACCGAAATATAGCAATGTGCCCAATAACACCCTAGAATAGCAGAAGAGCTTAGAAATTTTCTCCATCCACTAGCTTGTTGATTTCCCTTCTGAAATGATCGGAATCTACTTTTTCAGTTTAGACTTCAACATAATGTATGAATTTATGAACTTGAATTTCTTTGGCAACTTGTTGTATATTGAAGTATCCAGAAAACGGTCATTTACCTTCTCACTACTCTTGTTTATCCTCGGTATTCGTACTGATACTTATCTCATCTTGTTTGATAAGATGAAAAAACTTTTGGGATTGGCTGATAGTACATTTGACTAAATTCAAAAAATTCATTTTCCTGTAGTTCATCTTAATTTTTCATTGAAGATCGTTTTTGCAATCTACTTCTGTGATATCTCTAGGTGTCTCATGTAGTTGCTTCTTACTCCTTCTCAAGCAATGATTTCATATGATAATTGGCTTTACACTTAGGTAAGGTACTATATTTTTATTTTGAAATGAGACTTCTTATTTTATTTGACAGCACCTTTGCTTATACACTCAATTTGAGATGAATATCAATATTCACTCTCGAGTAGTTTGTTCCCATTTACCCGTGATCTCCGTTATTTAATCAGTAGCGGCTATTTTGAACTTTTGAGATTTGGACATTTGCTGGAGTAGCTTGTAAATGACAAAAAGTGAATTGTCATCAGATTTATAGAGAGTATTCCGCTGTTCAAATAATCCAGCACTTTAATGAAATAGCTCAAAATATTTCTATTTTAGGTAGGTTAAAAATCATTAATATAACTTAATATTGCAGCTAGTAATGAATGAAATTCAATTTTCACAAACCCTTTAGTGTTAAATGACCATTGTTTTGATACTGTGTGGTTTAATCATATTCAACATTTGAATTGATACTGTGTGAAAACTTACATAGTTTATTATGAACAGGTATTACAGGAAGTGGAACTAGAAGTAGAATGGTATTTGTTAGGGTATTCTCAATTAGGTAACGATAACGTGAATGGTAATAAAAAGTGGTAGTCGTTGGTTTACCCAAAGTACCTGAAGATATTCAATAAAAGTGACTTATTCGTATCCGTTTGTTCGTTTAGGAGAATTTTCTCAGAAACATATCGGTTCTTTTCATGTGATTCTAAGAATGTTAATTTAGAACCCTTACTCTCGATATGCATAATTTCATATCCGTTATTGAAATTATGTTCAAATTCTATTAGATGGTTGGCATGTGTGGGTTTTGAATTTGAACTATAGCTCGGTTGATGTTCGGTATAACCAATATAAACCATTGGGCAATCCTTACAAGTCAACCAAAGATAATAATGCAGCCTCCTGCATTATTATCTTTGTTTGATTTATCTTTATTATTTTTAATGTATTTATCAATGTTATTAATGGTTCTGAAAATAATGAAGGTAAATCAAACACACACAATGGTTCATATTGGTCAGACCGGTAGATCGCTCAAGAAAAGAAAACAGGAGCGTCAAAAGAACTATAGTTCAAATTCAACACATTGCACATATGCCAACCATCTAAAAGAATTTGAACATAAATTCAATAACGAATATGAAATTATGCATATCGAGAGTAAGGGTTCTAGATTAACATTCTTAAAATCACTTCAAATAAACCGATATAATTGTCAGAAAGTTCTTCTAAACTAACAAACGAATTCGAATAAGTTACTTTTATTGAATATCTTCATAAATTTGGGAAAACCAAGGACTACCCCACTAACTTTTATTACCATCGACGTTATCTATCCAACTTATTGATAATACCCTAATAAATACCATTCTTTTTGATTGTCTCGGTCTTTACTTAACCGAAATTCATCTTCAATATAAGAAAAACAAATGTTAACTTTCGCTATTTTATTGATTTCCACAACAATTGTTTCGTCATACCATGACTTCATCAGGTGAGTATTTAAACTGAGGTATACAATGCAAAACATGACGTTAAATACACAGCTCTGGTACAAAAAATAGAGGGGTGGAAAGAGAGGTATGCAATGAATGAAAAATATTAAGTAGGGGGGATCTATTTAAATCTATTTGATCATTCAATAAAATTTGTCTTTTACTATATCTATTGATTTCTAAAGTTTCTAACAGATTTAGTTTTTGACTTTTGTTTTCAATATGTAATATTTCATAGTTCATATTAAAATTATGGCCAGTCTCTAACAAATGGTTGGCATAAGTGGAATTCGGTTTATTATTAATGTAACATTTTTCATGTTCTCGTATCCTTGTTTGAAATGAACGGCCTGTCTGTCCCACATACACATGGGCAATTACTACATGTTAACTTGTAAACTCCTGATTTTTTGTTTTTAGGAATGACGTCTTTATTATTTTTTATTAAGCTGCCTTAACATGAAAAATGTTACATTAATAATAAACCGAATTCAACTTATGCCAACCATTTGTTAGAGACTGGCCATAATTTTGATATGAACTATGAAATATTACATATTGAAAACAAAAGTCAAAAACTAAATCTGTTAGAAACTTTAGAAATCAATAGATAAAGTAAAAGACAAATTTTATTGAATGATCAAATAGATTTAAATAGATCCCCCCTACTTAATATTTTTCATTAATTGTATACCTCTCGTTCCACCCGTTTATTTTTTGTACCAGAGCTGTGTATTTAAAGTAATGTTTTGCATTGTATACCTCAGTTTAAATACTCACCTGATGAAGTCATGGTATGACGAAACAATTTTTGTGAAAATCAATAAAATAGCGAAAGTGAACATTTGTTTTTCTTATATTAAATACCATTCTACTTATAGTCCCACTTCCTGTAATACCTGTCAATACATATGTAAGTTTTTACACAGTATCAGTTCAAATGTAGACTATGATACAGCCACAGTGTGGCGGAACAATTCTCATTCAACAATAAGTTTGTGGAAATTGAATTTAATTTATTACTAGTTGAAAATGAATTTCCATCAAATAATGACCGAATCCATCAAATACTTGATATTGCTCTTAAAATTGGTCAACATTTCAGAAGTCATACATTCCGGATGCCTTTCCATCATTCAAATCACCCATAATCTTCTTCGTTTATAATCTAGTAGTCGTTGGCATTACTAAAGAATTCGGAAGTTTGAGTTCTCTATATTTTATGCGCATTTAAAAAAAAATTTGTCAATTTTTCACCCGTGTTTGAAGAGAAATCTGCCAAAACTGCAGCTACTTCAAATCATAAGCAAATGGTTATCATTCGTGCTCAATGGATGCATTTGATAATGAATTGGATCCTCTATTAAACAAACCGAAGTGAACAAAATAACGTATTAGAGTAAATAAAAAAAAACATTTCAACATATACATTTCTTTCACTGTTATGTGCAGTTTCTTAATTGAATTATTAAATACGCTACAGTATAATATGAGGTAATAAAATTTTCCATGCATATATACAGTCATATTCATGTTTTTTCTATCACCTTGGCTCAGAGAAATTCTTTAAAAAATTATGGAACTTCGGTTATCACTCCTTCAGCTTAGAACTTCAAAAGTTGAACTGTAAACATATTATGTCACAAGAGAATTCTAGCAACTAATTTTTCAACATAATCGTTAACAAGGAGGATGTATTGAGTAACTATTATGAACCAGTTCATTGAAACATTTGAATTGCCCAGAATTTCGCCACCGATTGCAAATATTTAATTTCATCATAGCTCATTATAATTAATCAGCTAATTGAACTGAAAGACAGAATTGAAAAACAAAGAGACAATTTAACTCTTCAGATAGCAAAATTCTATAATAAGAAATTCTACTGAAGGTGGCAATCAGTAAGGAGTGATTAAGAAACTTCTATGAGAATATAAAAAAAATGTTTGCTCAAACGAAATATGTAGACCGATTGGATTTGAAAGATAACATACTCCAGAAAATTTTAATGATTTCCGAAATTTTAAAACTTATAGAGATCCATCAGAAGAGAAATTTTGTAGTCAGACGGTTTCGGCCACCATTTTACTGTTGGGTTGAAAATTAACAGTGCTGTGTCTAAGGTGGCGTAAAGACGCAGTAAAAAAGCCTAACCAATACACAACTGATCTCCTATCTCACATAAGCTAAGAAGGTTGCGAGGGATCTTCAAGAAGATCTAGGAGTGTCAGGATAATATCAATATGCTCAAAAATATTTCCATGAAACTGTTGAATTTTATCCTGTGGTGGGCAATGAATATATTTTAGGCAAGCTTACAAATTCTTGGATATTATTTCTAGAATGTCCATATCGAAAATTGTGTACTTGATTTTTTAAAAGTGCATTAAAACTTTGACTACAGACGACTAACAGCTTTGGCAGTCTTATCAGTAGAAAGGAAGTAAGTAAAGTATATTCTGAATTTCAACAATGAAGTCATTTCCGTCCACAGCCGGATTCAAAATAGGAGAATTCTATTTATAGACGAAAAATTAATCGGAAGATGTTGTTCCTGTTGTGTCTAAATTTTCTCAGATCTCACCAGCCGCTACAGTTGTTTCCAATAAATTGCATCTAGATATATATTTCGTAACTTATGACCATAAAGCTCCTTTTGCATGTGACATCTTATATGTGACTAAAAATCTCAAACTGAATTCAACGCAATCGAGAAATTCAATACTAAATGAAATGTATTCAATATTGATATATAAATAATATGAATTATTTCAAAAAAGATCTTTCTATATTGCAGAAAAAACACTTTATTTATTCAGCTTCACTCAATGTAGTGACAGAGTATTTAAAATGAAAATTATTTTTCTATGATTACGAGGTTTAATTGTGATCAGAATTTTGGATGAGCCTAAATCGTTACCCTCCATTTACCTGGTCATCTTTTAGTTTGAATTTTGTGAAATACTGAGAAAGGAAATTTCGAATATGTATACTTTTGGAGGCCGTAGATAAATTTCACCAATTAATGAACTTTATTCTCCAAATGACGGTTAGAATTCTTCAGGGAAATTCCAACTGTGTAACATATCTTTCAAAAGTTATCTTGCTCCGTCAGTCGGACGGAGTCGAATTTGATCAAAAATTATCCACGTTCATGTTCAATCAAATCATTGGACTATATTTTCAGCTCAAAATTTAATAAGAAAATATATTTCGACAATGATATGTGACTGCCAAAAACGATAAAACAATTAATGATCTAGAAAATATTATGTTTTTGGTGATTTGTTTACTGGATAAATTTACTCATTTTAAACTTTTTATCGAAAAACCTCATCCCGTCCCAATTTTTCCTTAAAGTTACTTTCAGCAAATATTCCACACTCGCTTATTCTGCAAAATATTAAATTAAAACGTCGAACTTTAATCCGCTATGTCATGTCGCGTTTGAGACAACACCGCGGATAACAGATTGGGAGCTCAGTGATATCTAGTGATCCGTGAACGAAATTTTGTCACGCCAAAACTCAGGCAGCCCTTGCAAATACCAGGAGGGGGACGTTTTGATACCTCGTCGACCTTTCAAACGGTATTATGTCACCTGTCTAAAAAGCCTATGAATAAAGATTACGATGAAATGCGTGGTAATCGAATTGACTTGGATGGCGAATGAATTTCGAAATGGATTTTAAATTTGCTAAGAAATATCCTAACTATGGAAACTGTGAAGAGTAATCTGGAATGTCTATTGAATCAGATATTACTGCGCATAAGTATTTTCAGGCTGAAGATGAACGTGTCAATCCACCGATAATTACTGGATGATTTCCGTATCGTTATTTTGATTCCCGGAATTTTTCTGCAGATGATAACGAGGTAACCTGAACCTTAGGGAATTCTTGAACATATACAAGAACGGAACTAAAAAAAAACGAACTTCAACTCATTCGTTGAAGTACTGGAGACTTCTCTAGCTAGAGGGGGTTACTAGCCCAGTCAAGTTAGTACTAAAAATAGGAACAAAGTTAGAAAAATTCCCATAGAGCTGAAAATTATTATAGATTTTCAGAGTATTATTATAAATTAATTGTGAAACGACCCCATCGATCATCATGTGCAAAAAATTTTATTGATGGTGAAAGAGTGCAAAAATGGAGTTTTCGAGTTTTCCATCTAAACGGTGAGTTTTAGAGCAAAATAATTGAGACAAAAATTCAAGATGTATAATTCAAAATTATTATCAATTAGCCATAAAAATTTCTTCACACTTTATTTCATATGGTATCGTCATTTTCATGATATGGCGATTCAAAGAATTGAAACAATCATTTTCATTATACAATAAGTAGCTTTTTACCCGCGGCTTCGCCCGCAGTGGAGTCATTAAATAAGTATGAAAGATAAAGGGTAAGGGTATAATAATGGTAAAACTTCATTACTGAAGTAGCTAAATTTGACGATTTTTTGACAAACAATTGTTTTATCTTTCGTAAAAAAATTTTTTTTTTAAATATAAAGTACCCTATGTTACTTCTAATACCTTCAAGAGTATATGTACAAAGTTTCATGATGATCGGTTCAGTAGTTTTTGCGTGAAAGCGTAACAAACAAACTTACATTCGCATTTATAATATTACTAGCTTTTTACCCGCGGCTTCGCCCGCAGTGGAGTCATTAAATAAGTATGAAAGATAAAGGGTAAGGGTATAATAATGGTAAAACTTCATTACTGAAGTAGCTAAATTTGACGATTTTTTGACAAACAATTGTTTTATCTTTCGTAAAAAAATTTTTTTTTTTAAATATAAAGTACCCTATGTTACTTCTAATACCTTCAAGAGTATATGTACAAAGTTTCATGATGATCGGTTCAGTAGTTTTTGCGTGAAAGCGTAACAAACAAACTTACATTCGCATTTATAATATTACTAGCTTTTTACCCGCGGCTTCGCCCGCAGTGGAGTCATTAAATAAGTATGAAAGATAAAGGGTAAGGGTATAATAATAGTAAAACTTCATTACTGAAGAAGCTAAATTTGACGATTTTTTGACAAACAATTGTTTGATCTTTCGTAAAAAAAATTTTTTTTTTTAAATATAAAGTACCCTATGTTACTTCTAATACCTTCAAGAGTATATGTACAAAGTTTCATGATGATCGGTTCAGTAGTTTTTGCGTGAAAGCGTAACAAACAAACTTACATTCGCATTTATAATATTACTAGCTTTTTACCCGCGGCTTCGCCCGCAGTGGAGTCATTAAATAAGTATGAAAGATAAAGGGTAAGGGTATAATAATAGTAAAACTTCATTACTGAAGTAGCTAAATTTGACGATTTTTTGACAAACAATTGTTTTATCTTTCGTAAAAAAATTTTTTTTTTTTTAATATAAAGTACCCTATGTTACTTCAAATACCTTCAAGAGTATATGTACAAAGTTTCATGATGATCGGTTCAGTAGTTTTTTCGTGAAAGCGTAACAAACAAACTTACATTCGCATTTATAATATTAAGGATATTAATATTATATATTATATATATATATTATATAGTAGGGATTAGTAGGGATTAGTAGGGATAGTAGGGATAAGTAGGGATAGTAGGGATGTAACGACAGAAGAAAGTCACAATAACTATAGAAAAATGTAACGACAGAAGAAAGTCACAATAAGTATAGAAAAATTATAAACAGTTGAAACTATATTCAATTGAATTAGATAATTTCGTTACCGCCGGTAATACAATGGGACGGTATTACAGTATTCAGGGTTGAAACTTCATGACTGTAAAACTTCATTACTGAAGTAGCTAAATTTGACGATTTTTTGACAAACAATTGTTTTATCTTTCGTAAAAAAATTTTTTTTTTAAATATAAAGTACCCTATGTTACTTCTAATACCTTCAAGAGTATATGTACAAAGTTTCATGATGATCGGTTCAGTAGTTTTTGCGTGAAAGCGTAACAAACAAACTTACATTCGCATTTATAATATTATATATAAGTAATAGCTTTTTACCCGCGGCTTCGCCCGCAGTGGAGTCATCAAATAAGTATGAAAGATAAAGGGTAAGGGTATAATAATAGTAATGAGTCAATATGATAACTAAATTTTATTGTTTGGCTGAGATCAACAATTTTTAAAATCTACTACAGACAGAAGTTTCAACACTTTAATATATGCTTATTGAAATGCATCAACAAATGTTAAAATATATTTCACCGTAACACAAATAAATAATTCTGAATTCTAACAATTTAAAAAAATAAAATACAAAGTATTAATTTAAGATATTTTTGTAGACAATGTTATAAGTTTTCCTGTCGCGTGCAAATATGTGTAAATTCCTGGCATTAGATACACGTGAACAGGCTACATAATTTCGTGAAAAAATTTTTTTTTTTTAAATATAAAGTTCCCTATGTTACTTCTAATACCCTATGTTACTTCTAATACCTTCAAGAGTATATGTACAAAGTTTCATGATGATCGGTTCAGTAGTTTTTGCGTGAAAGCGTAACAAACAAACTTACATTCGCATTTATAATATTACTAGCTTTTTACCCGCGGCTTCGCCCGCAGTGGAGTCATTAAATAAGTATGAAAGATGAAGGGTAAGGGTATAATAATAGTAAAACTTCATTACTGAAGTAGCTAAATTTGACGATTTTTTGACAAACAATTGTTTTATCTTTCGTAAAAAAATTTTTTTTTTAAATATAAAGTACCCTATGTTACTTCTAATACCTTCAAGAGTATATGTACAAAGTTTCATGATGATCGGTTCAGTAGTTTTTGCGTGAAAGCGTAACAAACAAACTTACATTCGCATTTATAATATTATAGCTTTTTACCCGCGGCTTCGCCCGCAGTGGAGTCATTAAATAAGTATGAAAGATAAAGGGTAAGGGTATAATAATAGTAAAACTTCATTACTGAAGTAGCTAAATTTGACGATTTTTTGACAAACAATTGTTTTATCTTTCGTAAAAAAATTTTTTTTTTTAAATATAAAGTACCCTATGTTACTTCTAATACCTTCAAGAGTATATGTACAAAGTTTCATGATGATCGGTTCAGTAGTTTTTGCGTGAAAGCGTAACAAACAAACTTACATTCGCATTTATAATATTATACTAGCTTTTTACCCGCGGCTTCGCCCGCAGTGGAGTCATTAAATAAGTATGAAAGATGAAGGGTAAGGGTATAATAATAGTAAAACTTCATTACTGAAGTAGCTAAATTTGACGATTTTTTGACAAACAATTGTTTTATCTTTCGTAAAAAAATTTTTTTTTTTTAAATATAAAGTACCCTATGTTACTTCTAATGCCTTCAAGAGTATATGTACAAAGTTTTATGATGATCGGTTCAGTAGTTTTTGCATGAAAGCGTAACAAACAAACTTACATTCGCATTTATAATATTAGTAGGGATAGGGATAGTATAGTATAATAGGGAAGTAGGGATATAATTACATCATTCAGATGTCTTCCAACATAATTATCTTAATCTAGTTATTTGATGGACCACATTACAAACTCTCATTCTAAAATATCCAACACTGTATTTGCAATTACATCATTCAGATAACTACCAACATCATCACAATATAATTATTTGACAGATAATATTTTGTACTCTCACTTCAGATAGTTCAATAACGAATTTTCACTTCCGTCCCAAATATTGTATTTAGAATAAATCACGTTGTCATTCATCAATATGTACATTTTTATAGATTGGTAATTTACCCTTAAAGAGGGTTGACTATAAATACTCCTGCATTGTGAAGTAAGATTCAGTCTTATTATTAGTTGTTAACTTGAGAGTACTCATTATTGAATATATGTGAAAATAAATTATTTTAAAGCGAACTCTACAAACTTTCACTCAGTTGGCGCGGCGAACAGGATAGTGAACGGAAAATTCATAGAGACCTATCGGTCTCTTTCAAGAGTTTATTCACCGCAATCACCAAACCCTGAAGAATCTCCACTAAGCCACAGGAACAAGTCTTCATCAACTGAAAGGATCGTTTTCGTAAATCTTAACCTGCAGAAAATGCAAGTGGCGATTTTCCCAAAAAAAAAATTATCTGTTCCTAATATAATATACATGTCCTTCTTCAGGGGTAGATCTTCTATTAATAGAATTCGAAATTCAAATTTTGAAATTCTTCTTCTTCTTCCGTCTCCACATTGGGCGATTTCGCTTCATTCTTCATCCCCTTGCCTTTTTTTCAATTCATAACCAATTGAAACTATAACCAATTTTAATTCATCAATTTATAATAATAATATCACTATATCGGAACCAAGTCAAACTGAAATAAATGATGGCAAAAGATATGATTCCACTCTATACAGGAGGTTTAAAAAGCCTCCTGACTAATAATAACAAAATTTTTGTCATTATTAAAAACAACCGGAGAAAAAGTGCGTTTTAAACGTTCTTCTTCTGGAACAAGTAAAAATGAAATTGAATGGCGAGGATCAAGATGTTCTTTTGAATTGGAGGTACACCAGATGAGGTGGAATTAAAGAAACTTTATTGCAAAGATTCGGCGATCCGAGATCCGAAGAACTCTTAGCACATGATCTAACTACCTCATTTCAAAACTATAACGAAACGTTTGAGCAATATCATGAAAAAATCAAACAAAAACTACTGGAACACATAAATATCCGTGAAAAAAACAACGACATTAGCATTTGCAAAGAGAATAATAATTTGAATCAAGCATTATTAACGTTTAAAGCAGGACTATTACAACCCTATTGTAGACATCTAATGACCTTACATGTAAATACTCTCGAAGAAGCTTTATTGAAATGTAGGAAATTTGATAACAATAAAGCTCAAGTAAGCTTTATTATGAACTTCATGCGAAACCAAAATCGCCCAAACAGAAAAACAAATAATTGTAGCAACCACGTCCAAAGTAAACCTCAATTCATGCCGACCCGTAAAATTAATACAAATTCAATGAATAACTATAATCAACCGCGAGACAAAAAAGATTTAACACAAACAATAAATTTCCTGGTCAACCTATACAATTTGGAACAAGACCCATTAATACTCACTTTTCTACAACGTTACAGGTATTCAACCAGAAGAGTAGACACGCACAGATAGACCTGAATTCAATATCGAACAAACCAAAATTACCATTCATTCCAATTCCAACCTATAATTCAAAAATATTAATCGACCCTGGGGCTACCAATAGTATAATAAATCCTGGACCAGCCTTCACAATATTTCGAAGAGTACTTATCCAAAGAAAATTTTTCCGTTAAGTCTTCAAATCAAACAGTAAGCGACGATAAAAACATTAGTTTCCCAATATTGCAAGATCAACTACTAAAATGGCATGATCGATTTGATGCACTATTAGGAAGTCATGATCTCCAACGACTTAGTGCACAAATTGACTATAGAAATAATATCCGACGGGTAGAAGGCAACAAAATACTATTTTTTTTATCGAATTAAACCCTAGTAAATTCTCTCCATTCAATCAAACAATTCATAACATAAAAAAATCCCAGTCAACATTGAAAACGGACCAATTATTATTCCAACACTAAAAATCGGAAATTTGGTTTCGGAAATAGTATCTGTTCTATACCCACACACGAAGAAAAACAACTAGAGGTTGAATTTCATGAACAAATTGAGGTGCAGCCTCTTATTAATGTCCTATGCAATGAATATCCAATTTTCAAAGATGACCGTTATATTAAAACCTATTCGAACAGAACATTTGATAAGGAAGAAAAAAAGTAATAATAAATTTAAAAAAATTTTTACAAAGAAAATAACGACATATTATTTACATGTGCCCTGAAACATCGAATTGAAACTACCGATAATGAACCAATATAGACTAAATCATACAGATATCCGTATCATTTGAAAGAAGAAATTTAAAGCCAAATAAAAAAAACTCCTGGATAATAAAATTATATATCTCCATACAGTAGTCCCGTGTATATAGTTCCTAAAAAGATAGATGCCTCAGGTGAAAAGAAATGGCGACTGGTAATGGATTTTCGCAAACTAAACAGAAAAACAATAAAAAAAAAGTATACTCGACCAATAATTGATGAAATTTCAGAAAATTCAGGAAGAGGAACCTATTTTTCATCTGTAGATTCAACCCAAGGTTTTCATCAAATTGAATTGCCACCAGAAAGTATCTAGACAACTGCATTTTCCGTAAAAATGGTCTTGACGAATACGTACGACTGCCTTCCGGATTAAAAAGCGCGCCAAGATCATTCCAAAGAACCATGGACAATGTCCTAACAGAATACTTGTACAAATTCTGCAAGAACATCTGAATCATACTAAACTTATATTTGAAAAAACTCCAGGAATACAACCTAAAGGTACAACTAGACAAATCAGAATTTCTGCGTAAAGAAGTAGCTTTTCTACGACACAGGATAACTACAGATGACATCAAACAGAATTCTTCAAAATTAATAGCAGTACCCTTTACCTTTACCAAAAACAATCAAAGACTTCTTAGGATTAGTCTGATATTATAGGGAATTCATACAAAATTTCGTAAAAATTATTTCCACATTCACACATTGTCTTGAACAAACGGTTCAATTTGAACTTATTCCGATGTCACAAGATCATTTTGTGTTACGACAGACGCAAGTAACGTTGCACTTGGAGGCGTTCTTTCACTGGTAAACAATCCCATCTCGTTTTATTCCCGCACGTTGAATTCTGCTGTAATAAATTATTCTACTATTGAAAAAAAACTATTAACCATGGTAGAAATAACGAAAGATTTTCGGCCGACAATTTCTAATTGAAACTGACCATAAACCTCTAGTCTGGCTATTTTCCTTAAAAGGATACAAATCAAAGAGATTAATCAAATGAAGGCTTAGATTAGAAGACTTTAGACTTTAAAATCCAATATGAAAAAGGTAGAGAAAATTCAGTTGCTGACGCACTATCTCGAATAGAAATAAACCCCTTAAATGAAATAGATGATCTTTTATCAGTTGTGCCACAGACTGACGAAACCGAAGAATTTTTATCCCCAGACGAAGCAGATGAAATTCTCAACACAGCCAATAATCTACTAGAACTAGATAATCAGTCCGATAAAACCATACCGCTATCGAAAATCCCATCTTTGGAATTTCATTTTCCGAGAAACCTTTGAATGTTTACACTAATAGAATGGAACTAAAGTTAGCCAATGGATACAGAGTAGAATACAAAACACCCTTCAAAAAACATCATTACATAATTCACATTAAGAGAGGCCAAGAAAACGAAAATACAATATGATTTCTCATAGAAACGTTTGATCCAAAATTGACTTACGCCATATTTTTTCATGACAACAAAATTGAAACTACATTTTGAGAACTACGTAAATCCCTTTCCGAAAATTATGTCAAAATACTTTAGAGTAATATCCTATGTAAAGATATAGAGAAATCAAATGTATAAAATAGAATCTTATTATAATATAAAATGTTTGATTGTATCGGTCTCTACTTGTCGCAAATACATCTTGATGATTAAAGTTAAACAACTTAATTTCCGCTAATTTATTTAATTTCACAACAATTGTTTCGTCATGACAACATGACTTCGTCAGGTGAGTACCATACTCACCATCATCATATTAGAATATCATGATCAGAATCACAACGACATAGCAGAAACTCATAACAACTTGAAATCGAAATTTTATTGGCCAGATATGAGAACTCGAATAAACAAAATTATTAACGAATGTGAAACATGCCTTTAGAACAAATACGAAAGAAACCCTTACAGCATTATATTATCTGAACCACTCTAAGCAAAAAACCTTTTGACGTTATCCACATGGATACATTTAGTTTCGATAATACAAAATTTGTTACCTTTTTAGATTGATTTTCCAAATGCGCATAAGCCTACTATGTAAAAGACAATAGGTGTAACACTCCTTAAGAAACTATTTTGCACACCATAATTATCCCAAGAAAATAGTGTGCGACGAAGGAAAAGAGTTTAAAAATCAAGTTTTTCAAGAATACTGCAAATTATTCAATATTGACCTACATTTCACGACTGCTTATGATCCAAATCTGAATTCTTCAGATGTGAGTCTGCACTCTACGTTATTAGAAAAAATTAGAATCATTAAAAGTGCAGAATAAAAACTACCCACCTCAAACATTGATCATCAATGCAATTTTGATTTATGATCCATCGGTACATTCAAGCACGGGTTTTACACCTTTAAGTCTTTCTTATGGCCCATATGATAACCTCAACGCTCACGAAATTGATTTAGATAAAACAATATACGAATACTATAATGAAAAACGTAAAATAGAAATTTTGTCATTTTTAATATTATATACCACAAACAACTCAATCAAGGTAATAAAATTTTAGGGGAAATAAATGAACACAAAGAAGATACGACCACTATTGAAGAGCCCAATGTATTTTAAACGAACAACAATACGCAAATCAGATCCATCTTATGACAAAATCAACGTAGCCGCAATGAATGGATATAAATTGAAAGGTATCAGAGAAAAAACTGATAAACAATCAAACGCTCACGTAAGAAATATAAAAAGGATAAGTAAATTTAATAATTCATGTCGTATCATTCACTCGTTAGTTGACAATTCTTTAAGAACTTTAAAATTTAAACGTGAGATATAAATGAGCAATAGAAGTTCTCGGCTCATCAGTAAGGTTTATAACAGGAAATTTCGACTAAGAAGATTTGAAAACCTTAGAACGTAAGCTAGAAAATCTTTTCAAAAATCAAAAGAACGTTTTAATGAAAATAGATAAATTCCCCTTTTTGCCAATCGTATAAGAGATAGGAGCAGTAATAACATTGAAGTTTTTCAAGATAATATAAATTCCACTATTACATACAAGAATCGTAGTGAAGATAAAATTAAGAGGCAAGAAATGGTCCACTAAAATATTTTTCTTTCTCAAAAATTACTCTCTATGATAAACTCATACTTGACTGTCATCCAGTGACTTGATTAATTTAGAAATCATTTCTACAAAGGAATTGAAAGATATGATGGGACACCTGAAAGTCATTTACAAAAAAGAAGACTTACTAGAGTAAAACACCTTTATTCAAAATTATAGAATTTTCAAAATTTTATATAATGTATCTGTAATGTATCAAAAAATGTATCTTACACCCAATCGTTTGCAAAACATTTTACTTCAACCAGCAGGACATCGGTTATATAATACCGAAAAAGAATTCTGGATAGAAGAGAGTTGCACATTTATCGAGAATCAGGTTTTGTGTACTCAAAAACAAATAAACAGCAAATGCCTGCAAACTCTACTCAAAACTGCAGTTTTGCAAATGCCACAAACAGATTTAAAATCCAGACTCAACTGAAGAATAAAAACTTTCTCTTTTCCTCTAAACAACCAACAAACATTATGGAAGAATGTAGAAGTTGCATAACCTATGAAGAAACCTATAATACTTCATTAATCTCATCGAACCATAACTGCAGAGTAATAATAATAATTATAATGTTTATTCACCATATATAATATCTACATAATTGGAGATACCATATTAGAAAATACCTACAACAACATTACAATAAATATCCTAGATATAAAACTACAAACCTTTGAAGCAACGAGGATTATGAACATCGAGCAAAGGTACATAGACGACATAAGTGCACTGAAGAAAGAAGCAGAAGAAATCAAAACGGCTAGAGATCAGCATCCATTAACTCACCTAAATTACTTCTCTATGACAGCCCTACTTTTCGTTTCGATAATAATAATGCTAATAATTTTCTTCCCGAAAAATAAACGAAAGAAAACTTTTCGACAAGAAGAACAACATGATGAGGAATGAGAAACAATCAACGAACTCTACCCAAGGCCTCCAACAGCTCCATACGACGAGAACGTCTTATCTTGAAGGGGGGAAGAATTACATCATTCAAATGTACTCCATTTTAAAAATGTAAACCTGTCTGATGATGCTACTGTGATAGCGAAACGATTGTTGTAAACATAACAATGAAAATTTGTGAAAATCAGAATAACCTTATTTAAATATTATTTGACAGATAACATTCTGTAATGTCACTTCAGATGGTTCAATGCCGAATTTGCACTTCCGTCCCAAATATTGTATTTAGAATAGACCACGTTATCATTTATCAATATCTTTTACGTACATTTTTACAGATTAGTAATTTACCCTCGATGAGGGTTGACCATAAATACTCCTGCATTGTGCAGTTAGATTCAGTCTTCTCTAGTGTAAACTAGAGAGTACTCATATTATTGTAAATATGTGAAAATAAATTATTTTAAAGTGAACTCTACGATTTTTCACTTGATTATATGCACGTTAATGAATTTTAGTATTCATTTCTTGATTCATTTTTTGATGTATATCGATGGGTTGCTGTCTTTGAAGTGGATGCCGATGTGTCATCTTTCGCGGATGATACAGTAGTTCTCTTTACCGGCTCTACTTGGGAGGAAGTTGTGAATAGGGCGGAGTACAATATGGAAACAATAAAAGATTGGCTGGATGAGATGGACCTGATGCTCAATATGCAGAAGACGAAGTGCATGGTTTCTCTAATAAAATATCAAGCCTACCCAAAATTGACCATCTGGTACTGAGGAATAGCAATTCTGGTGATTTTATTGAATGTGTGTCATCGAAAACTTACCTTGGAGTCGAGATCGACCCTCACCTGAGATGGGACCTTCACATTGTCAAAGTGACCAAGAAACTAAGATCTTTGTTGTTTACTTTCAAACGCCTAAAAAAGCTTATGGAAGATGGTTTTCTCAAAATTCTCTATCACGCACTTGTTGAAACACATTTACAATACGGAATATCAGGTTGGGGCGGAACGTACAAATGTCATAAAATACAACTGAAAATTGTGCAAAAAACTTTCCTGAAAATTATTTATAACAAAGAACGAACTTATCCCACACAAAAACTTTTCGATGAGGTACCAATGTTCAACATGGAAAAACTTTACTATTATAGGGTTCTTTGCCTACAGTACAGAAACAGGGGAGAACTGTCGTTTATAAAACATAATCACGATACAAGGCATAGGAGAGATTGCGAGTATGTCAGAGAAAGGGCAGCTAAAGCGGTGGGTCAGAGATCGTTTTATTATACAGCTCCAAGAATCTACTCTCAAGTTCCACCTAATATAAGAAATATGAACAGCTTTCATTCATACAAAAAAAAGTTGAAAATCTGGTTGAAAAATTTGCTTCTTGATGAAATTGACAGGGTGGCCGCGGTTTCTACTTGAAGACGCATTGGAGTGGTGAAGGTTGCTTGTTTTCAGCACGTGGATCTTGTTTCTTATTATCATTATTATTTATTTATTTTTTTGGATCATATTGCTTTGTTTAAGTATTTGTGCAAATATATTTTTTATTGTATTAATTTAGATTGTTATAATTTAGTATAAAATTTTTCTAAATTTATTTTGAAGTAAATCACATTATTGTTGTTATTATTATTATTATATTAATTGTGAGAACCTTTTCATTTATGTAGTTTTGGGAAATAAACATTATTATTATTATTATTATTATTTATAAATCGTTATACGAGTAAAATTATGAGTTCCTGTGAATGATAAATACAAATTGTAGAATTCTGAGAAAAGAATAAAACGTCGAAAACTCGTTCCCTAATATATTTAGTTTTATCGCCTTGAGAAACATCTGTCTTCTATTCGATTGTCATGTAGCGATGCTGGTATACCTGTTCCATTTCAAAGACGTCATACTCTACAAAATACTATTAGTCTTAAGCTTTCCTTCGTAGTGAAAACTCGTGCCTATTGCTCATATTTTGTAACTAAGTTGACAGTTTATTAAAAAAAAAGTGCCAAAATTCTGCTTTATTTGTAGTCAACCTTTGACTGAAAGTGGAGTTGCTACTGTTGATCGTGGCATGCAGACATTAATTGATGCAAGTGTTGAAAGAGGTGATGAGTTTTCGGAATACCTGAAAGACCACACATCTGTACAAATTCATGTACAGTATCTAAAAAATTACACTCGAAATAGTAGCATTTCTGCCGTTAAAAATCAGCGCATAGAAGAAGAAGCTGGTTCATCGATAATAAGTCCTTCTCGTTCTAGAGCACGTGTAAGTGAATCTGATTTTTGTTTCAATCAGTATTATTTATTTTGCGGCAATAAATTGAATGAAGAGTTGGAGAAGAAAAAAGCCCTGCAGCACCGGCGTACACTTTCGTTCAAAGAAAGTATTTAAGCTAAGCCTGGTTGTGTTGATGTAGCTAAAGCTGCTGCTCGAATTGAGTTTAAATATGATTTAGTCGCTGCCAAGGGTAAGTATCATAACGATTGCTATAATTCTTTTTTGAAACCGACCACTAACGGTAAAGTCGGTCGTCCTCAAGATGAAGCTACGTTTATTGGTATGGGAGAAATATTTGAATATAATGAAAATAGCGATGATTGTCAATTAACATTAGATGAATTGAAAATTATTCATAAATATTCAACAATAGATAACATAACCTTCAAGATACGACTGAAGTTGAAGTATGGTGATAAAATTATTATTACTGCAAAATCGGGATCAACATTCGAATATCGATTGGATATTTTAAATTAAGCCTGGAACGAAAAAAACATATGAAAAAGAAGAAATATTGAGAACACTAGAAGCTGCAGCAGCAATAGTTTGAGAAGATATTCAATGTGTAGGGTTAGATAACACTAAATATCCTTCACCAGCTCGTATGATTGAAGAAATTAATACTGACATTCCAGAGTCACTGATTTATTTTTTGGAACAAGTTATTGTAAAAAATGAACGATTCAATTTAGAACATTTGAAATTAGATGCACAAATATTAGCCATAGCATTATTAGTGCTGTTCGGCCTACGTCTCTCAAATCTAAATTACAATTGGATATTTCCGTTTATTTTTCATCGGCGATTTTGATCAAAATGGCTTCTACAAATTTTTTCATTTTTCGGTTTGTATGCATCTGATAATTATACAAGAATGTACGAGGCAGCGGCAGTTTTTCACCGTCCTCCTCACATCTTAACACCTAAAACTGGTATATTTATTCAATATTCAGAAGACGGGGTTTGGAGATAGTTTACAATACATTGGAACCAATTCATACGTTACTCCCATCTACACCATAAAAACTTCTCAATACCATCTTTTGCAATTGTAAAATGGTGCAATGCTAAACGCGGTTGTAAACGTTAGGACTGTTTTGCTCATTAGCATATACCAATTGTCAAGGCCAATCGTGCTCCAAAGTTGAATCGATACTGAATGAGGATTATTATGATATAAGTGATCAGACACATGATACATCGCTGCTAGAACAGAATATTTCAGGAGAAAGAAGAAGGAGAAGACGAAGGTGAAAAAAATGAAGACATTTTATTAGAACCTCCATTCGATAATTATAAATCCGACGAATAATTTTTCATAATTATTTTTTACTAACAAATTACTTAATTTACACAGCTTTCATAATTTTCGATACTCCATCTGTATTTCATAGAATACTTTTAAATTCAATAAGATCACGATAGATCGTGGAATAAGCCTACCGGGGTAACCACTTCACAAAAAAGGTGTCAAGCACACTATCTCATAGGTGATATTGAAATTAAGTAGAAAATATTTTTTCAATTCTTTGAATCGCCATATCACAGAAGTGGCGTTACTCATGAGAAAAAGTATGGAAGTATGGAATCCATAGATAACTGAATTATCTACAATTTCTGTCTGAACTATTTTTGCTTTGAAACTCACCGTTTAGCTGGAAAACGCAAAAAACCCATTTTGGCAAACTTTCACCTTTAATAAAATTTTTGCACATGGGAGATCGATGGGGACTTTTGATAATTAATTTATAATAGTATTCAGCTCTGTGGAAATTTCTGTAATATGCAATGTTTTATTTGACCGGACTATAATGGAGACCTTCACAAAACGAATGTGCAGATGACATCAGTTGATAGTTTATGCTTGAAGCGTAGTGTTGTTATTCTCTTACTGATGTGGCGTTTCCTCTGCGGAACCGTTGTGGCAGATTTAAAATAAGAAGGGTTTGTTTCAATAGTTTCTGTTCGACAAATTGTCCTTCAGCCGTACACAAGCTATCAGGTGGTGTGGGCACTTGAAACGTGATGATATTGAAGACCATGTTAGTTCTGACTGTATTTCAAGAACTTGTAACAGTACAGTGTTAGACGAATCCTCCAAAAGTTGAAGAAAAATCGTTATCTTCTTCTTCATATTTCAACAGCCCTTCGCAGTCAACTCCTGAATATAGGCCTCCCCTGCCACTCTCCATGCTTCTTTGTCTTGTGCTATTTGATGCCAAGCTCTACCAACGCTCTCCCTGACATCATCCAACCAACGTTTTTGCGGTCTACCAACACTTCTCTTGTGAAGTCGTGTTCTCCATTGTACTCTGCGTTTTGTCCACCTTGATTTATTCTAATGGGCGGCATGTCCAACTCCACTTTAACTTACGATCGAAAAAATATCAGAAGAGGAAGAAGTGAGTTAGAACTGTTACAAGCGAATGAACGATTCACTATTTGTGCTCTCAGGTCTCTGTATTCACAATATCTGGCCACATAGGACTTTGTTTTTGTCCCCAAGAACTAAGCAAAATTTAAAAGGATGCATTTTGATGATGTGGAGGCAGATTTCTAGACGGCGGTGGACGATATCAAAGTTGATAGAGATTTTAAACCTGGAAAATAAGACTTGAAAATTGGAAGAAGAATACTTTGCAGATGTCTCAATGAATTTTTGTGAATTTTTTTTTCTTTTTCACGTTTTGTATTTACTCCTGAAAATAATGTGTTGATATCCACTTGAAAATAAAATCTGTTTTTCGAAAAACGATTAGGTTTTCAGCAGTGATTTTACTCCACATCACATTTGAATATTGTGACATAAACGAGTTATTACTTTTGACATTCATCAAACAGTTAAAGCAACTAGAGGTTGATAAAACTCACCAGAAACAATTTTCGTCGTTTCAAATTTGAGTAACAGATGGATCACAGAATAATTCTTTTCCTACCTGATAGGAAGTTAGACGTATTTGTTCACTGAAATTATCCTAAATAACCATATTTTTACAGAAGGAGAAAATACAACAAGTTTTATGTTATACTTTCGTGAGCACTTTTAGCTCTTTTTTTTTAACTTAAGTGCAAATCATTCCCACTTAGTTCCCCAGGTAGCTCAGGATCCATAAAAAGTTACTATTGGGTGCAGATTTTGAGCTGGCGGTATCACTGGACAGTACTTTTCTGAAAACGGTTTTGATGAGGCGATATACAGCAATGATGACCAGTTTCTTATGGACCATATTGAACGGTGTGCATGAGAACCTAATGTGGTTTCAGCAGGACGATGCTACATGCAAGACGGCGCATGCTACGGTTGAAATCCTGTACGAACTATCTCTCGTTGAGGTTGCGTCAATTGACTACCACGATCGTGTAGTAACAGAATGCTAAACTTTTTCTTTGAGGTTTCCTGAAGTCGGCAATATATGTCATGGTTATTAGAACCCTTTCTTGAATTTTTTGCTTATCTGTGTTTACAGAAATTTACTGTAATATGTACCGCCCTTTTTGAGTTTCTGCCTCGATCGCAACTACAACAAATGTCAAATGTGCATTTTTAGAGAGATCTAAATGCGAATCTGAAGAAACCATAGTGTTGGCGAAAAAATTCTTTTCGAATTAAATAATTATGAAAAGCTTCTTTATTATTATACCTAATCAAAATGAAATTCCATCAAGACACTTCTCAAAAAGGGCGAAAATCTGCCTAATGAAAAACTCGTAAACGTTCTAGCCAATCCTATTGATAATGAAAAATGAGGGTCTATAAAACTTCCTTCTCATACATTCATTTTTATTTCTATACGATAGGAAATATCTTTCGTTTTCCGTAAGTTTATCGAGATTAGTTTTATAGTACAGGTCGGTAGATAGTTACCTCATATTAAACTATAATGAGCGGTGGCTTAGCGGTTCAAATTCCTCACTCGGAAGCGGTGTTTCTTATTCGTTTACAGTCACATCTTGATGGGCAAAAAAATTTTCTTGCTCAAAAGATCAGCCATCATTTCACTGTTGGATTTAAAGTCAACAGTGCTGTGTCTGAGATGGCAAAGGACAAAGTAACAAAGCCTAACCGAAACAGAACTGATCATCTAACTCGCATGAGTTACACTAAAACTTCTAAGAGATAACAAGATCTAGAGGTACAAAATGATATAAATATTGATTTGCTTAATTTCAAATTGTTCATGATTTAATGTTTTGTGATATGTAATTCAATGCTTTTTCCAGGGAATATAAAAGTTTTATGAATACGTGTTTCTTTAATAATGTTGGCTTTATTTTATAGATGTCAATATAACTGGATAAACCAGGGTGTGTATTATCACACCAATATATTCAAGGGAATTATCTCTAACTTTATTATTGAAAAATTGGAAATACAACATCTTCATATAGAAACAAACCAGATATAGAAATAATATCTAGCCAAGAAAACATTATGAAGTTACTTTGAAGGCAAAATTCTTAAAATGAAGCAAAATTAAATAAATTAAATTGAACATGAAATATACCTAAATATGTAGAGAAAACAAAATCTAAGCTGAAAAATCCAATTTCATGATTTTATTTCGTTATTACTTTACTTCATTACTGTTATTTTAATTGTATTTACACCATCTCGAAGCGTGAATCCAGGAGGGGGGGTAATGGGGGTCATGAAATATGTTGATTGATGTTTGCAAGGAAATCATTCAGGAAACAATATTACAGAAAGTGAAGGAAACTAAATACTTTTTAATTCTATTCGATGAAACAACAGATGTATCACATATCTCACAGCTGAGCCTATCATTTCGATATCTTCACAATGTTATCATAAACGAAGATTTTGTTACTTTCTGTGATACATACATACATACGATACTTTTAGATGTGATGAAGTGGATAACAATAAAGACGTTATAGAGCCTTGGTTGACAGGTGTAGCCCCGGCGAAAATCGTTGAAATTCTCGATCTCAAATTTGATATAGATGGTTGGTATTGGGACTAACACCTACTCGTTTATGGCCTTAGATACAAGGGTGCTGTACAGGAGTTGTCAAAAAAAGCTGTATATGCCAAATGTTGCCCGTGCAGCAATCACGTTCTTAATAATATATTGGCTACGTTATCCAAAAGTATTTCTTGCCGCAACACCTCGGAAACGATGAGAATATTTGTGGAATTTGCCAACGCATCCGCTAAGAAACATCAAATTTAAACAAAAAAAATTGGAATTACAATGCAAAGTATCTGTGAGACGCGCTGGGTCGAGAGGCATGATGGGCGTTTACAATTTCAAGGAGGTAACCTATTGAAAATTTGTAGCGCTCTAGAAAAGATCTCTACTTGACAAAACTACCACAAAACCGCCAATGACGCGCATCGCTTACTGCAAACGTTGCGAATTTCGGACTTCATCATATCTCCTGTATCCTTGATAGGTGATGTTTTAGGTACCTTAACAGACTGTTTTCTATTCCAAGATACTAATGAATGAACGTTAGATCTGAATAATTTATTTTAATAGTAACTTTTGAGCATTTCAACAGAGGCAGTTCAAATCACCGTTTATATCACGTAAAGAGCCAAACTGTAGTTTAAATATAACTCAATATTTTTCAAGTACAACAGTAGACTTAAGCAGAGTACTGCAACTGTAATCAATTGATTTAAAAAGGGTTACGGACGCCATAAATGATACAATGTCTGTCTTACGAAATAAAAGGGAACAGGCTGATACAATTTTCCGACAGCTTTTTGAAGAGGAAAAAAAAATACCTGAGCAACTAAATGCCCCAGAATAGTATCATTACCAACACACAGAGCCAATAAGCATCTTGCATAATCTGCTGGAGAGTATTTCAACTTGGAGGAGCGTCGGTCTCTAGTACTTATTATTTCAACTAGGCGTTTCAATTCCAAAAGTCGATTACAATAATGAAGATGAAGAATATGAAACTGTTATTCTTGCTACACTACTAGTTAGTGTTGCCTCAGCAAAAAGGTCCTTTTCCACTCTTAGACTCTCACAAAATGTTTGTGAGAGTGAGTGGTGACACTGTGATCCACGTAACTACTGGTGATGAAACCTAGGGAGTAGGCAGATTGAGGCCCCTGCGTTGAATCACTAAATTCAACTAATGTTCTTGATAATGGCTCTAAACTCGGAGCCAAAACGTCGACCACTTATAAATTCCAGAGGCCTTCCAACCCGGATTCTTCATATTTCTAATATATATACTACTCTGTCAAGAAAGTACTGGGAATTTTCAATTAAAACAACATTTTTACATTTAATCGTCAAAATTTATTGGGTCGTCTTCAAAATAAGCTCCATTTGCTCCAATACATCTATGCCAACGGCACTTCCAATTATCGAAACATTTTTTATAGGCGCTTTCCGGGATGGACTTTAGCTCTCGCGCCGAATTTTGTTTTATGGCTTCAATCGACTCAAAACGGGTGCCACGAAGGGGCAATTTTAGTTTTGGGAAGAGGAAAAAGTCGCAGGGAGCCAAATCCGGCGAATACGGTGGTTGCTGAAGCACGTTTGTTGAGTTTTTGGGGAGAAAGTTAGTCACAATCGTAGTTCGGTGAGAAGGCGCGTTATCGTCATGCAAAATCCATGAGTTGTTCGCCCACAAATTTGGCCGCTTCTTACGGATACGCTCACGCAAACGTTTCATAACGCCTAGGTAATACTCATTGTTTACCGTCTGACCCTCTGGAACGAATTCGTAGTGCACCACGCCACGGATATCGCAGAAAACAATGAGCATCACCTTCATTTTCAAGCGGCTTTGGCGTGGTTTTTATAATGCGTTCCATGAATGTAGAATCGGAATTACAGCGATCCAGCATGTCTGAAGCAACCTGTTCGCGATGACGTTTTTGAAGAAAATTCAAGTCTTTCGGTACGAGCAGTGCGGCCACCTTTCTTATGCCCAAAATATCAATCAAAATCGTACGTGCGGACTCGTGGGATATCTTAAGATCATGTGCTATCTCTCTCAAGCTGGTACGACGGTTTTCCAGCACCCTTTCCTTAATTTTATCGACGTTATCTTCGATCGAAGCCGTCGATGGGCGACCACTTCACGACCGTCCTTGAAGGCTCTGTACCACTGATATGCACGAGTTTTCGATAGAGCATTATCACCAAAGGCCTTTTGCAACATTTTCAATGCATCGGCACACGAAAATTCATTTGCAACACAAAACTTTAAACAAATTCTTTGCTCAACGTAATCACCCATAGTAAAAATCGGCACGCACTCTGACATCGACTGACTTAATCATCTGTTGCAAACACACTAGTTGACAGATGCCGCTCAAGCTTGGCATATTAATTAAGGACAATGGTACCAACCTAGGAACCTTGACAGAATGTATATATATATATATATATATATATATATATAGATAGATATATATATATATATATATAAGTTCACAAACAAAACAAAAAAGAACTATTTGAATTAGAAAGACGTTTCGGCCTCGTTTGAGGACATTCTCAATTTCATTAGCACACAAATTAAAACTTTCCAGTAGTCTCAGAAGTCTATAAAAAGATATTACAATAATAAACACATAAAATAGAATAAAAAGGTGATGTACCTAAGCAGAAAATTATTATTATCTCGAAGTCAAATAGTAAAAAAATGATTAGTGGTTATTCATTAATGACGACGTCCGGCGTGAAATATCGGTGTTTTCAATATTTCCGTCATATATCTCCGTATGTGCTACAAAAGAAATCACTAGCAGTTATAGGTGGTCAGTAATAGTAATGATAAAAATTTTTTCCTTTCAAGTTGGTTAGATTTTAAGCATTCATCTTTATATGATGGTGTGAAAAATCTGGCTCAGGTTCCTAATATCGTTTTTATCATTCTTGGCATTTTTGTTTTATATATATATATATATATATATATATATATATATATATATATATATATATATATATATCATCTCCTTCATGTTTCTTTTGTCACTACTAGTTTCGTATGCAAGAATCTTCGTATTTTTGAAGTCTGGATTGTGGTTGTCTGTTATTATATGCTTATTGAGTGATGTGCTCTAGTTTTTCATGTTTTTGTGCCCATTTAATCTATTGTTCAAAAGTTGTGATGTCATTCCTATGCATACCTATATCCTATATGTATATAGGAATGACATTACAACTTTTAAACAACAGATTAAATGGGCACAAATACATGAAAAACTCGAGCACAGCACTAAACAAACATACAATAACAGACAACCACAATCCAGAATTCAAAAACACGAAGGCCTATAAGTATCTTACCAGCTTCTCCAAGGTTATAGAAATGGCATTCGTCAAACAAATAATGAAACATTTTCTAGAAAATAAAATTTTTGGACATTATCAGCACGGCTACTTGAAGGGTAAATCTATCAAAACTGCAATTTATCAATTCATAACTAAGATAGTCGAAGCTTTTGAAAATAAGAAGTCAGCCATGGGTATGTTTTTGGACTTGTCCAATGTATATGATTGCATTAACTGTGACAAATTACTGAATAAGTTGGAACTTTATGGAATTCGAAGACCAGAATAACAGTGGGCCAAATCATACTTTTCTGTGAGAAAACGACTTTTCTGTGAGAAAACGACTTTTCTGTGAGAAAACGACTTTTCTGTGAGAAAACGATAGAATTGAATGAAGAAATTATAAGATCAACCATACATGATATTATTCTAGGCATACCACAGGGTAGCATTGCTGGCCCCTTATTTTTTATAATATACCTCAATGACTATGGAATTACATTTGAAACAGACAATAGAAAAGTGACCACTGTGAACTATGTAGATGGTACGGATAAACTCTTACTTGCGGAATACTTCCAGAAATACATCTATGTGAAACCACTTTGAAGAAAGCAAAAGAATGATTTGAATACAACAATATGATTTTAAACAAGGAAAAAACAAAATTAATACTTTACCCACCAACAAACTCAAAAATAGAAGGAATTGATCACATAATATCAAATCAAGAAAATATGACCTTGCTGAATCCACTGAATTATTGCGAATTGATATAGATAAGAATCTCAACTGGAAAGAACATGTAAACTACCTAGACGAAAGGGTAATAACATATTTTCATGGTTTTAGAAACGTATCCAAATATATCAGTAAAACTCACTTGAAAACTGTGTACCATGCAACTATAGAATCAAAATTTAGATTTGGTATTATATTTTATGCAACAGGAAATATAAAGTCACTTTTAGTTGCACAGAAGAAGGTGGTCAGAATAGTAAATACCTTAAAATATGACCAAGCCTACAAAGGCGTGTTCAAGAAGATAGAAATTTTAACCATTTATGGAATATACCGTGTGTTTTTTGGAGTGATCGAACTTTAAATTGAAATAAAACACATTTAAATTAATATTGAGGCCAATTTTTTTTAATTTGAAAGATAATTTCATGACATTCATGTTTTAAAAATAATTTCCGGCATATGTCCACCTCGACTAGCTCTGAGGAACCGCATTCGACCAGACCAATTCTGGACCACTTTCCAGAGTAATTTCATCAATAACACGAGTTGGCTTCCAAAGCGTCTATTGTTTCTGGTTTATCAGCATAAACCAATGACTTGACATAACCCCAAAGAAAATTATCGAGTGTCGGATGATTTTGGAGGCCCATTAATTGGACCATTTCTCGAAATAATGTTATTGCCAAATTTTTCACGATCTGTAACGAGCACCATTCACTGCAACATTAGCTCCAGCATCGTTTTAAAAGAAATATGGACCTATGATGCCTCCAGCCAATAAAGCACACCATACAGTGCATTTTTCAGGATGCAATGAAACCTGCAGAACTTCTTGAGGATTTCACTCCATATACGGCAATTTTGCTTGTTTATATAGCAGTTCAACCAGAAATTAGCTTAATCACTGTACACAATTTTACGATAAAAAATTGGATCAACTTCAAGACGTTCTAGGTCCCAATCAGCAAACAGACGACGCTTATTATGGTCAAGTGGCTTAGTTCATGAACCAGTTGGATCTTGTATGGGTGTAGACCAAGATCTTTACGCAAAATTTTCCATGTGGTGGATGCGCAGAGTCCAACTTGTTGTGAACTTCGACGAATAGACAAATCTGAATCATCATTAACACTATGACTTACAATAGCGATATTTTCTTCTGCACGTACAGTTCTTTGTCTTTTTTTGTTGCTGCATCGAGTGGAGAAAATGTTGTCCGAAATCTCTGCTCTGATGGACGATCATGAATAAATTTCACGAAGTGCTCTATAAGTTTGGCGAATAGAACACTCATTCAGAAAATAAATTTTAACAAGTTATAAACGTTGTTGCGGCGTGTGTATCTCCATGATAATTTGTCAATGCTTACTGAACAGAAATGTCAAAACAACATGGCTTCTACCTTCTGTCAAATCACAGTTATCCCTACCGAAAGTTCCATCTATATATATATATATATATATATATATATATATAATGCATTTTTTACCGAACACTATAGAATATGTGAAATGTGCTGAATTGTTTCAGCCGTTACTATTTGGTAGTTGCTCATAATTAAAACAAATTGTAGAAATTATTATGTTTTAATACCAATGAAAAAATTCATTACACATTTTCTTGTGACTCGAGTTCCGGAAGTGAACTATCCCATCATCAGACAACTGAAGACCTAACAATGGTACAGAGGTATTTAAACAAAAGTGATAAATATTTTGAATATTTCAATAGATTCTAGGTAACACCTAATAGTGGTTTACAAGCGGAACAGATGGTACCCATTTAAATATCTCAAATAATTTTTGGGGTTACATAGCTCCGTACATTCATTTATTATTATTACATTATTTTGTTGTATATCTCTAATATTTCGATTTAAATAATGAATGACTGTACGGAGCTATGTGAATCCGAATATTTGAGATATACAACAAAATAATGTAGAAATCATGAATGAATGTACGGAGCTATGTAACCCCAAATATTATTTGAGATATTTAAATGGATACCATCTGTTTAACAACCTTCTTTGTCGATTACCGACATTCCGATATCTGTTAGAATGCCCCTTTTTCAACCCGGTTTTTTATCACGTTCCGATTGTAAATCTCTGTACCACTATTAGGTGTTACCGAGAATCTGTTAAAATATCCAAAATATTTATCACTTTTGTTCAAATACCACTGTACCACTGTTAGGTCTTCAGTTGTCTGATGATGGAATAGTTCACTTCCCGAAACTTGAGTTACAAGAAAATAGGTAATATATCTTTTTATTGCTAGTAAAACATAATAATTTCTACAATTTGTTTTAATTATGATCAACTACCAAATAGTAATGGCTGAAACAATTCAGCACATTTCACATATTCTTCAGTGTTCACTAAAAAATGCATAACATCTGAAGCAGTGTGCTCGCTCCTTGACCAATACCCAGAATTCCGTTCTGCTCAGCTACAGTTTTCAACGTATCACACAGAGGACGCTATCGCTTTCCGATACTCGCCACCTTCAAGTGGAGTAGAATACGATTGTTCGATATCGACGTTCCGAGTGAAATAAGGTCACAGGCGTCATTGGCAGGGTTTTATCCTATATCCAATCTGATGGAATCAGGGGCTTCCAAGCTAGAAAGAAACGCTTACCATCCGAAATTAAGAGATTTGAAAGCTCCCTCATAATACCGCATCCCAAAAACCTCCAGATCTCTAACAACGTTTTGCAATTCTCAAAAGAACTAACAACTTACAAATGAGGCCAAGTCGATCATATAAAATTTGATAGGTGTTTCAACACAGCAGAATGTGAAATTTCATAAATAAGGAAAATATTTTGCTCAGTAGGCAACCAGACCTGAATAGCAATGTCAATAATGAGCAATATGATTTTCAATTCGTTCATAGCATATTAATTGAAAATCGTACCGTTGTCAAAAATCTTCAATAAAAATTGGTTTCTCGACATTTGAGCCTCATCTGCACTTTTTTGCAGACTTTGTCGGGAAAAAACTTATACTCACAAAAAGAATATTTCTGGTTTTCTGTGATCCCTTGCTCAAGGTAGAATAATGCTTTCAATATCAGCATAGAATGAGCCATGGTAAAAAAAGTTCTTCGAATTGGGAAAGTGTAATTTGCATCTATGCACCAGTTCAAAACTCAAATACCACTGAATAGGTTTTGTTGTTCATCAGGATAGCCCTAATTTTTCATTAAATTTGAAGAAATACCAACCGCTCATTACGCATTAATACAAATTTCCTGTATATGTGTGTTTAGATACATACCTATATAGTTTTGTTGATGCCTTTTTATCAATAAGTTTCATATCGTGAAGTGAAAAAGTTTTTCTGAGACATTGAAAAATATTTTTTATTGATTATATATTGGGATATCATTTTGTCAGATTTTGTATATAATCTTCAATACATATTGTAGAAGTTAGGAGGTATAGTTCTGAATTCAAAATTATTCTAATTACTTCTATCTAGTGTCGACTCACATTTCAATTTGTTTTGTAAATTCTGAACTGATTTCATAGAGAGTCAAAGATCCACAAAATATTCCTTAATTATGTATAATTTTTGAAATTGTGATCATTTTTTTCACAATGGAACATTGTTTAGGGGAAATAATATATGTTGTGATTTTCAGTGTTCTAAGTACACGAGGTATAGTTTACAATGCATTCATCTAGTACTTTATCAAATAAGAGTGGGAAGCAATAACAATTTGAAATGGAAAACACCAACAAATGTAGATATGACAACAAATATTGTCAGATGATTCATCTTCAAGACAATCTAAAATTTACAAAAAATAATAAAGAACTAAAATAGATAGGGTATTGAAAGAAAAGAACGAAGAATATTTGAGCAAAGCCAAAAATAAACGGAGAGAATTTTGGGAGATAATACGAGGTAATGACGATTCAAGAAGGAAAATATAATGACCGAACATTTCACTAGTAGTGGCGAAGAAATTCATGAAGAATCAAGAGCTAAAGCCTATAAAGAAGTGAGATGCTGAAACCACAAAATTTTAACAATGAAAAATCCTGCTTTTTATTCGTTTCACAGAAGACGGAGTTGAGAATACAATACAATCATTTAGATCGGAACAGGCTGCTGATATTTACATCATATCTGTTGTAAATATTATTGAAGAGCATCAGTGAGGAAGTCGCCGAAACCATCTCTACAATTATAAATTAATTTCAAGGTTGTTTTCCCGAGAGCTGAAACCTGATCGAAGAATTCCCATCTGCTATTCTACATGGTTCTAAAAAATGTTTGAAACAACTATGTAGATAATAATAATAATGAATCGCCTTTATTAGTTAATAAATCAACATAAGAATAAGTATATTAATTAAACCAAACTACT
The DNA here is from genome assembly GCA_034642435.1 of Megalocaria dilatata. NCBI lineage: Eukaryota > Metazoa > Arthropoda > Insecta > Coleoptera > Coccinellidae > Megalocaria > Megalocaria dilatata. Next base: position 82,150,500 of record CM067855.1, on the reverse strand, counting down.
ATATCATGGCGAAGTCTAGCATAGCTTTTCTTGAATATTGAATTGTATCAGTCCTTACTTGGTGAAAATCCATATTAAATAATATTTAAATAAGGTTATTCTGATTTTCACAAATTTTTATTGTTGTGAACATAACAATAAAAATTTGTGAAAATCAGAATAACCTTATTTAAATATTACAGCTTTTCTTAGTCAACCACGACACAGCAGAAACAAATAAAACTGCAATTGTTTTCCATTATGTTCCTTAGGAGAACACATGAGAAAAATAAACTGCATAGTGAAAACCCTCAATTTCAGGTACAGTGTTGCTCACTCACAAAAATCATCCACTCACACAATCATTAGGTTCTGACCGCTTAGCAAATATGATCTATATTTAAATTTGAATTCATTTATACTCATCTTCCTAAACTCTTCAGAAAGCGAATTGTAAAGCGATACTGCACAATAAATGAACGACCTGCAGAATTTGGCCGTCCGATCACGTGGAATAAGAAATCGACCTCCGAACCTTGTCTCTCTGCCGTGTCTAGAATCCACAGGGATGACTTTATTTCTGAGATAGTGGGATGAATTAGTAGACACCAATAATCGGTGGGTGAAGTTAGCCAGATGAAGTTTTCTCCTGTTGCTCATGTTGAGCCATCCTGTATACACCATAGCACGCGATATATGATCGAACTTTCGCAACCCAAAAACCAAACGACAACAGCTGTTCTGAACTTTTTGAACAAGATTTTTCTCCGTTTGCCGAAAATATTAACCATACAAAAAATCGCAATAAGTGAAATGCACATAGCATTTTTCTCAATCCCTGGCTCAACAGATGTCTACTGCAATAGAGCAATTTCAGATTACTGTAAGATTTCATCATTAAGTTCTTTATATGTTCACTGAACTTCAAATCATTGTTCAAATGAAAACCCAAAGCTTTTACTACACTGCTGACAGAAATTTTGGTATCACCAATTTGAACATTTAATTCTCGATTGAGATCGTCCCTGACCATTTTAGATGAAAAACATATAAGTTTTGATTTTTTACTGTTAAGTTTGTGTGCATGCTGTCTAGATATTCGTGATACATTCTGTCAAGAAAGTAGCGGGAATTATCGATTTAAATCTGGCGGGGCAATGAGGCAGGTAAACATTTTTTTTCCTAGGTTGGTACCACTGTCCTTAATTACTGTGCCAAGCTTGAGCGGGATCTGTCAACTAGTGTGTTTGCAACAGCTGATTAAGTCAGTCGATGTCAGAGTGCGTGCCGATTTTTACTATGGGTGATTACGTTGAGCAAAGAATCTGTTTAAAGTTTTGTGTTGCAAATGAATTTTCGTGTGCCGATGCATTGAAAATGTTGCAAAAGGCCTTTGGTGATAATGCTCTATCGAAAACTCGTGCATATCAGTGGTACAGAGCCTTCAAGGACGGTCGTGAAGTGGTCGAAGACTGGACGCCCATGGACGGCTTCGATCGAAGAAAACGTCGATAAAATTAAGGAAAGGGTGCTGGAAAACCGTCGTACCAGCTTGAGAGAGATAGCACATGATCTTAAGATATCCCACGAGTCCGCACGTACGATTTTGATTGATATTTTGGGCATGAGAAAGGTGGCCGCACGACTCGTACCGAAAGACCTGAATTTTCTTCAAAAACGTCATCGCGAACAGGTTGCTTCAGACATGCTGGATCGCTGTAATTCCGATTCTACATTCATGGAACGCATTATAACTGGTGATGAGACCTGGGTCTACGAGTACGATATGCAAACAAGCCAGCAATCATCGGAATGGGTGGCAAAAAATGAGCCGAAACCGAAAAAAACACGCCAAAGCCGCTCGAAAATGAAGGTGATGCTCATTGTTTTCTTCGATATCCGTGGCGTGGTGCACTACGAATTCGTTCCAGAGGGTCAGACGGTTAACAAGGAGTATTACCTAGGCGTTATGAAACGTTTGCGTGAGCGTATCCGTGAGAAGCGGCTAAATTTGTGGGCGAACAACTCATGGATTTTGCATGACGATAACGCGCCTTCTCACCGAGCTACGATTGTGACTGACTTTCTCGCCAAAAACTCAACAAACGTGCTTCAGCAACCACCGTATTCGCCGGATTTGGCTCCCTGTGACTTTTTCCTCTTCCCAAAACTAAAATTGCCCCTTCGTGGCAGCCGTTTTCAGTCGATTGAAGCCATAAAACAAAATTCGGCGCGAGAGCTAAAGTCCATCCCGTAAAGCGCCTATAAAAAATGTTTCGATAATTGGAAGTCCGTTGGCATAGACGTATTGGAGCAAATGGAGCCTATTTTGAAGGCGACCCAATAAATTTTGACGATTAAATGTAAAAATGTTGTTTTAATTGAAAATTCCCGGTACTTTCTTGACAGAGTAGTATGTTCACAAGTTCAGCGTTAAGGCTATCATTGACAATGTTGACATCACTAGAATTAAAACTGGTATAAAGCTGGACGTCATCTGCATATGCTTGGACGCTACAATAATCAACCGAATTGAGGATATCTGCAGTATACACTTTAAAGAGCAACGGGCCTAAAATCGAACCCTAGGGTACACCTGTCTGAACAGTCATACCAGATGAGCATTTCCCATTATTAGAAATTATTTGGGTTCTATCTCGGATGTATGAATCTATAATATAAGAGTACAAGTAGACTCATTGAAGCAATAATATTTTAATTTAGAAATGAGGAGTGTATGATCTGAGCTATCGAAAGCCGTCGAATAGTCCAATAGAACTAAGAGGCTAGCAAGCCTCTATCATGAGCCCCCATTATATCGTCCATTACGGTTGTCAGTGCCGTAGCCGTGCTGGACACGTTCCTAAAGCCGCATTGACTTCGAGGCAAAATATTATTTTTTTTTAAATATTCAAATATTTGAACATACAACAACAACATACGTTCGAATATTTTAGAAATGGAAGCCAATATACTTATCAACCGCAGATCCTCATAATGCTCATAACGTGCTCTTTTAGGAATAGGTCTACCAAAGAAATCTTCCAAGAATCGAGAAAATATTCTTGTTCAATACAGCTATTGACAACATTGGCTATTACCTCATCGATGAACCGACTCCAGTATTTCAACATAGTAGCACTGGTATTGTCAATACCATACGCATCAGACACCAAACTGTTAAGAATGGAATCAACTTCCTCAACAGATGTCATTGAAATTGAAAAACTAGTATTAGAATGAAACCTTGCACTATCATAAAAGTTTGTTGTACTAGCGGTTTCCTTTGATACATTACTGAGTAGAGATGAGAAGTAAACTTTTAAATTTTCTGAGTCAGAGATGGAATAGTATGGTCTTTTGTAGAACTAACACTCAGATCCTTCAGTGCTCTCCAAGTCACACGAGAATTCTTCTCAGCACAGACAGAATTGAGATAAGCCGTTTTTTCGTTTCTGTTAGTAGTGACTGCAAAATTCCATAATCTCTTATATGACAACCAATCCACCTCTCAGTATGCTTAAATTTTCGAAGAGCTTTGTCGCGCTGTCTCATAATTGATTGTAGATTTTTCGTTATCCAAGGTGCTTTTGGCTTAGAAACTTTTATTTCTTTTAAAGGCGCATGTTTAATGAAAAGTTCTTCTATGAAGGTGTTAAACGTTGCTATTTTAGTTTCCAAATTAATTTCCAGCACAACATTCATCCATGGTAGACTGTATAATTCATCAAGAAAACTGTTCAATTTAAAATTTTTGAAATATCGAACCTGGACCAAAAGAGGTGCCGGCTTCCTTCTCCTGTCAGTATCAGCTCGACATATACCATTTTGTGATCCGAAATACCATAAAATGGAAGAGTCCTCACTGCCTCAACTATATCATTATTACAAAATAGAAAACGGCTTTTTACTTGATAGAAGAAATATAACAAAATTTGAATATCAAAATAAATTAAAATATGTTTGTCTTCTACAATTTTGATTTCAAAAAAATTTCATTCAAAAAACTTTTAGAAATAAATTAATGTCTGAAATAAGCACTGCTTACGTTTGATAGACGTATATAATCAAAACTCAATATATGTCAAATGGAATAAATAAACAAACATATACACGAAAGTCATTAAAAGTAATAAATAAATATTTAAAGGAGACAAAATTTTGTTTCTGATCTTACCTTTAAGAACACCAATTGCCTTTTAAAAACATGAACACACCTTAAGGACTTCTCAAAGAATATATTTTATTTGAAAAATTTAATGTATTCAAATATTCGAATAAGTTAATTCAGAAATCTCTCAAAACATGCACTATATCTTCAAAAAACAAGTATAATTCTAAGTAATCCCTTCATCGGTCCTAGATAATATTCCAAATATCAGAATCAATAAACTAACCTATATCACAAAAGCACACGTGCTAAGAAATGCTTCGAAACCAGACCAACTTAAGAATTCAAGATTGATCTATGTTCCAACATAATCACAGAATAGTGTAAGTTATTTTAAGGGCAATTTAAATTCATTGACATTACATATTGAGATTTATTGAAGCCAAAATATAATTATATATTATATATAAAATAAAATAGAAAAAGGCTTTTTACTTGATAGAAGAAATATAACAAAATTTGAATATCAAAACAAATTAAAATATGTTTGTCTTCTACAATTTTAATTTCAAAAAAATTTTATTCAAAAAACTTTTAGAATTAAATTAATGTCTAAAATAAGCACCGCTAACGTTTGATAGACGTATATAATCAAAACTCAATATATAATGTCAAATGGTTTATTCCACTTGACATTATATTTTGAATTAAATAGAAAAGCCTTTTACTTGATAGAAGAAATATGACAAAATTTGAATATCAAAACAAATTAAAATATGTTTATCTTCTACAATTTTAATTTCAAAAAACTTTTAGAATTGAATTAATGTCTAAAACAAGCACCGCTTACATTTAATAGACGTATATAATCAAAACTCAATATATAATGTCAAATGGAATAAATAAACCAACAGATATACGAAAGTCCTTAAAATTAATAAATAAATATTTAAAGGAGACAAAATTTTGTTTCTGGTCTTACCTTTAAGAACTCTTTTTATTACCTTTTAAATACATGAACACACTCAAAAGACTTCTCAAAGAATATAATTTATTTGAAATATTTAATATATTTAAATATTCGAATAAGTTCATTCAGAAATCTCTCAAAACACTATATCTCCAAAAAACAAATATAATTCATTTCCATTTGACATTATATATTGAGTTTTGATTATATACGTCTATTAAATGTAAGCGGTGCTTGTTTTAGACATTAATTTAATTGTAAAAGTTTTTTGAATAAAAAATTTTTTTTAATTAAAATTGTAGAAGATAAACATATTTTAATTCGTTTTGAAATTCAAATTTTGTTATATTCCTTCTATCAAGTAAAAGGCCTTTCTATTTTTTTATATATAATATATAATTATATTTTGGCTTCAATAAATCTCATTATGGAATGTCTATGAATTTAAATAAGCCTTAAAAATAACTCACACTGTTCTTTGATTTTGTTAGAACATAGATCAATCTTGAATTATTAAGTAGATCTGTGTTTCGAAACATTCATTTCTTTACACGTGGTGCGTTGTTGATATAGGTTAGTTTTTTGATTTTGATATTTGGAATATTATTCAGGACCAAAGAAGGGATTGCTTAGAATCATTTTTGTTTTTTGAAAATATAGTGCATGTTTTGAGAGATTTCTGAATTAACTTATTCGAATATTTAATTATATTGAATATTTCAAATAAATTATATTCTTTGAGAAGTCCTTTAAGTGTGTTCATGTTTTTAAAAGGCAATTGGTGTTCTTAAAGGTAAGACCAGAAACAAAATTTGTCCCCTTCAAATATTTATTCATTAATTTTGAGGACTTTCGTATATCTGTTCGTTTATTTATTCCATTTGACATTATATAATGAGTTTTGAATATATACGTCTATTAAATGTGAGCGGTGCTTGTTTTAGACATTAATTTAATTCTAAAATTTTTTTGAATAAAATTATTTTTTTTATTTAAATTGTCGAAGATAAATATATTTTAATTTGTTTTGATATTCAAATTTTATTATATATTGAGTTTTGATGGAAAAATGGAGAATTATACAAAATCCTCTATCTTCTTAGGAATTTAAGGAAATACGGTACTGCCGAGATAGCTAGAACAGCATATATTGCAAATTTTCATATTGTGCTGTTACATGAAAAATATGGTTTAAGTTTTCATCCTACAAAAGAAAGCAGTACGTACTTCGTATAAAATGGTAAGTAGATATTCTTGTAGACCGTTTTTTGTAAAGTAGGATATACTTAATTTTTCATTATTATTCATGAAAAAATATTTCATATACGTTTGCGAAAATGAAAACAATATGCCAAGAAATGGAATCTACAACTTATTCCAGACATAAAAAAGATATTCTCACTCCGTTACTGAGGCATTAAAATATTCAACAGGTTACCTGTCGAACTAACGGGCTTTCCAGAAAGAAATTCCAAAAATGGGATACAGGATATTTTGATAAAAGATTTATTTTATTCTTTATATGAATTTCAACGTTGTAATTTTGCATGACATATGAATATTTGACAAACCTTGGAAATATTGATAGTAAATATAACATTTTTATTTATTATTAGTATTATACCGAGATACTCTGCTTCGGTATCGACTGGTATTTCTTCTTCAAACATTCTGGCTGGAGGAAATGTGTTTTTTTTGTTATGAAAGTTACTGGTGTTGACTTGGTATCATTACTGTTGGATCACCATTTTCGATTTCATTCTCCAAAATCATTTCATGTGTTGTTTTCGTTTCTCAGAAGCTAAGGCGGCAAGTAAGACTATTTTGTTTGCAGTAGAGGCTATTGTGATGTTCCCGTTTGCCGGTGTGTTGAACTAGGGAGGATATACAGAAGTGGTTCTCATGGGAGGGCGACTCCCGATTTGATTTTAGAAAGGATGGATGTTGCTTTTCCGAATTTTACGGCAAAATAACGATCAGCTAAATATGATTTCAGAATCATGTAATATGGTTTTTGTAGGAATTGTTTCAATTAGTATATCAGTCCGCTGTGCGACATCTTGTCGAATACTTGGGATGAATGCAGAAATATTTTTGAGGCTAATTGAGATGGTGTTCATCATGAGGTGAACTTAGTGTACTGTCGAGTGTTTCTCTTGAAAAATAATCAATGGTCAGGTTGGCACATGCTCATGTCTTCTTTCAGCCTTCTCAAAAGTAGCATCCAGAATAGTTTATTGGTTGCAGACTCAAGGGACTATATAATCCTACAAATATGTAGAAAATTGAAAACAGCAATAGGTAATGGAGAGTTCCATACTAAAACGCTATCAGATAACAACGTCAAGATAAACTTCAAAACTGCTGATGTAAATAGAAACCTTGTAAGATTCTTGAGAAAAGAAAATGCTTTATTCTATATCTTCATAATCAAACAAGAGAGAACCTATAAAATGCTCATCAGACATTTTTATTTCAGTATTCCTAATGACGAGATAAAAATAAAAATTGAAAAATCAGGATGTGAAGTGAGAACGTACTTAACGTAAGAGATCGTATGACAAGAAATTCACTCCCTCTATTTTATGTAGACTTGAAACCCAAAGAGAACAATAAGATATTCATAAGATGGCATATATTTCAAATAAGAAAAAACTATACATCCACCAAGCAGAAAATGAGAAATCATACAATACAATAGATATATATAATACTGGTGGTCAGGATGCGATACGCATTAACACAGGAGCAAATAATTGTCTCTGCCATAAAACTCTCTAATAAGCTTACATCTGGTCCTGATGGGATATCAAGTTTTATTGTAAAAGATTAAATTCATGCACTGTCGCTTTCATTGAACCATACTACTCTGTCGAGAAAGTACCGGGAATTTTCAATTAAAACATTTTTACATTTAATCGTCAAAATTTATTGGGTCGCCTTCAAAATAGGCTCCATTTGCTCCAATACATCTATGTCAACGGCACTTCCAATTATCGCAACATTTTTTATAGGCGCTTTCAGGGATGGACTTTAGCTCTCGCGCCGAATTTTGTTTTATAGCTTCAGTCGACTCAAAACGGGTGCCACGAAGGGGCAATTTTAGTTTTGAGAAGAGGAAAAAGTCGCAGGGAGCAAAATCCGGCGAATACGGTGGTTGCTGAAGCACGTTTGTTGAGTTTTTCGCGAGAAAGTCAGTCACAATCGTAGCTCGGTGAGAAGGCGCATTATGGTCATGCAAAATCCATTAGTTGTTCGCCCACAAATTTGGCCGCTTCTTACGGATACGCTCACGCAAACGTTTCATAACGCCTAGGTAATACTCCTTGTTTACCGTCTGAACCTCTGGAACGAATTCGTAGTGCACCACGACACGGATATCGAAGAAAACAATGAGCATCACCTTCATTTTCGAGCGGCTTTGGCGTGGTTTTTTCGGTTTCGGCTCATTTTTGCCACCCATTCCGATGATTGCTGGCTTGTTTGCATATTGTACTCGTAGACCCAGGTCTCATCACCAGTTATAATGCGTTCCATGAATGTAGAATCGGAATTACAGCGATCCAGCATGTCTGAAACAACCTGTTCGCGATGACGTTTTTGAAGAAAATTCAGGTCTTTCGGTACGAGTCGTGCGGCCACCTTTCTCATGCCCAAAATATCAATCAAAATCGTACATGCGGACTCGTGGGATATCTTAAGATCATGTGCTTTCTCTCTCAAGCTGGTATGACGGTTTTCCAGCACCCTTTTCTTAATTTTATCGACGTTATCTTCGATTGAAGCCATCGATGGGCGACCACTTCACGACCGTCCTTGAAGGCTCTGTACCACTGATATGCACGAGTTTTCGATAGAGCATTATCACCAAAGGCCTTTTGCAACATTTTCAATGCATCGGCACACGAAAATTCATTTACAACACAAAACTTTAAACAAATTCTTTGCTCAACGTAATCACCCATATTAAAAATCGGCACGCACTCTGACATCGACTGACTTAATCAGCTGTTGCAAACACACTAGTTGACAGATCCCGCTCAAGCTTGGCATAGTAATTAAGGACAGTGGTACTTACCTAGGAAAAAAAAATTTTACCTGCCTCATTGCCCCGCCAGATTTAAATCGATAATTCCTGCTACTTTCTTGACAGAATGTATATGATACTGGTGGTCAGGATGCGATACGCATTAACACAGGAGCAAATAATTGTCTCTGCCATAAAACTCTCTAATAAGCTTACATCTGGTCCTGATGGGATACCAAGTTTTATTGTAAAAGATTAAATTCATGCGCTGCCGCTTTCATTAAACCATATATTCAATTTCATCTTGAGCGAGGCACTTTTCCTAGAATGTGGAAATTGTCCAAGATCGTACAAATCCTGAGGGGGGGGGCCTTCCGTTGTTGGTAACTACAGACCAATTTCTATTTTGTCCAACTTCTGCAAATTATTTGAAATGATTGTCTTCAATAATATTTATCCAGGTGTAAGGAGCCATATTAAGATTGAGCAGTATGGGTTTATGACTAGGAGATTTTGCCAAGTGATTTGACGGTATTTTTCCAGTAGATTTGCGAAGTTCTAGATTCCGGTGGTCAGGTTGATACGATATAAACAGACTTCCAGAAGGCCTTTGACAAGGTTGCACATGATCGTTCATATCTGGTTGATCGTCATCAGTTCGTCCAGCTGGCGGGTACCCGGTCATCTGAGTTTATACTTACCTTTGGGATACCTCAGGGATCTAATCTTGGACCACTGCTATTTATTTTGCTTGTGAATGATCTTATGGATGATCTTAAAATGCCGCAACTGATGTTCGCGGACGACTTGAAATTATATTATGAAATTCGATCACTGGAAAGCTGTGTTCAACTTCAGCTCGAGCTGAATAGTATTGCCAATTGGTGTGAGGATAATCGTTTGAGTTTAAATGTTTCAAGTGTAGTATTGTTACCTTCACAAGGAGAATATATGTGCTGAGATGTGGATTTTTCGTCGAGGATCAGGTCCTTTCTCGTGTTAATGCGGTAAAAGACCTTCCTGTGACCTTTGATCAGAAGTTTTCTTTCATTCCACATATCTCCCAACTTATTTCATCTGCCTCGAGAACATATGGATTCATTGCTCGCAATGGCAAACATTTGAGTAATACTTCAAGAATTTTGAGTATCTTTCGTTGCCTTATTCGAAGCAAGTTGGAGTATGACAGCATGATTTGGCATCTTATTTATTTTTGCCATCAATACCACCTTGAGGTAGTTCAGAGATAGTTCTTGAAATTCTTGGTTTGGAGGGACGATAAGGTTTATCCTTTCGATGATTCGACCATGGTGCATTGTTGAGTCGATTCAATGTGGTTTCGCTGCGGGATAGGAGAGGAATTTTGTGTCTCAGATTCCTATACAAACTACTGCCCGCCTCTCTTGGCTGCTTTGGGATTATGCGTTCCAAGACCTGCAGTGGAGTTATTCCACTAGGAGACACCGAGGACCAATTGTTTACTACAATCTCCTATTTGGTTCATGGTTAACTCAATTGCGAGAGAGTGTGACATTCACTTTGATTTATCAGCGTGTATTATCAATAAATATGTATTAGGGTTAGGTTAAGTCTTGTTGAGTTATGCTGAATATAAAGGATTATATTTTAAGTCTTTTGTATACAGTTATTTTTTTGCTGTTGAATTATTATACTAATTCCCAGCATTGATTAATGTGTGTCACGTATTGAAGTTAATTTAAATTTTTGGGACTCGATATTGTCAATTTTTTTCTGTATATTTTTTTGTTTTTTCCCTTTTTTCTTCTGGCGCTAGGGCTTGGTTTTTCTTGTTAATCTGGGTTTAATTTTTTTCTGTAATTGGGTGTTAACCTATTGAAAATGAAGGACTTATTGTCATTATTATTATCAAGAAAACGGTCATTCAAAAATCTACGAAGAACCAAACTCTTCAAAGGAATTATAGAACACAAAATATTCCCAAACCTTGTAATAGTATCAGTATATCCCAAACCCGAAGTACCACCAGAATGACAGAGATATCTTACACAAAACAACGAAAAGCCATCAGAAACATCCAGAATGTTCCACTTAAAGTCAAAACCCAAAATCTTAAGAAATTTTGATGTCCACCTTTCCATGCTTCCTATCAGACTTCAAATCTGTGATTTAACAGTTGATGAACTGAAATCAGATTACACCTAATCTGCTAATAACAACTATTATCAAACTAAAATAAAGATGTCAAAGTTTATTTGTCCACCTATATGGGAAAGAAATGAGCCTCCAAACCACAAATATTAATTAAGAGCATTCATTAATTTAAATAAAATAGACATAATGCTGATATTAGAAACCTATTTCATCGAGAAAAGAATATTTCAGATACCACAATATCTTACGAATTTCACTCAACACCCAGACGGTACTACCTTTGGTGGCACAGCAATACGAAGAAACCTCACACATGATTCATTGTCTAGGTTTGCATCAAATGAAATACAAGCAACAAACATCAGAGTGTACGCAGAAACATGGAGCTTCCATATATCAGCTGTATATTCACCACCCGGGCACAACATTTCTCCAAACTAATATGGGTCATTCATGATATAAGGTTTTCTCAATCTTTTGAATATCAAACAGAATAATTATTTTATATATCGGTACAAATTTTAATTTCATTAAACTTCCCAAAAACTCCTTAATAATTAAATTAAACAATTGCCTTAAAACACTGTGTTTTCGTAGACATATAGAATTAACAATCGTTACACAGCATCAAAAGGAGTTGAAAGAGCCCAAAGAAAATATAGAAATGTTGATCGAACTCACACAACAAACAGTAAGTGGATACAGCATTGTTTAATACCGGCATTATGAAAAACAAATTACACTCTTAAACTGATCAACATAATCTTAAGAAATCCTTCGAAACAACCCCTCTTTAAAAAGCTCTTCCAAAGAACTCTGTACATTCTTGAAGAGTTTTTGAAAGACCTTTTTAAATAACAAAATTTGAATATCAAAACAGATTTAATCTGTTAGTCTTCCACAATTTTAATTTCAAAAAAATTTTTATTCAGAAAACTTTTAGAATTAAATTACTGTCTACAATAACCACCGCTTATATATATGAGTTTCGAATATATAGACGTATATATTCAAAACTCAATATACAATGTCAAAATAAATAAACCAACCAATATAAAAAAGGCAATTGAAATTAATAAATAAATATTTGAAGGAGACAAAATTTTGTTTCTGATTTTACCATAGTGAAACCAATTCCTTTTCTTTTTTTTTTGATTGTCTCGGTCTTTACTTGACGGAAATTCATCTTTAATATAAGAAAAACAAACGTTAACTTCCGCTATTTTATTGATTTTCACAACAATTGTTTCGTCATACCATGACTTCATCAGGTGAGTATTTAAACGTAGTTTAAATACTCATGATGAATTTCCGTCAAGTAAAGACCGAGACAATCAAAAACTTAGGTAAAGTACTATATTTTTATTTTGAAATGAGACTTCTTATTTTATTTGACAGCACCTTTGCTTATACACTCAATTTGAGATGAATATCAATATTCACTCCCGAGTAGTTTGTTCCCATTTTACCCGTGATCTCCGTTATTCAATCAGTAGCGGCTATTTTGAACTTTTGAAATTTGGACATTTGCTGGAGTAGCTTGTAAATGACAAAAAGTGAATTATCATCAGATTTATAGAGAGTATTTCGCTGTTGAAATAATCCACCACTTCAATGAAAGAGCTCAAAATATTTCAATTTTAGGTAGGTTAAAAATCAAAACTATACTCTGTGAATTCATTTTTATATTGAAGTCTGAAAATCAAATTGGTCTTGCAGTTGCTGTACAGCCATTTTCAGTTCTAAATTACTGTTAAAATAATCAAATGGGCATTATATGATTCTTCAAAACAATTCTACATATGCTAATTACCATTCTAAAGCAGGAAAAGATTTTGACGGTAATCTTATCCAACATACTAAATCTCGTAGAGGCACTAGAAATAAAAAGATACGATAATAAACAAATAGTCCTGATTTCATGAAAATAGAGACTTGTTGAACGATTTCTGGTCAAGAATCGAAATGAGAATAAACAACACATATTTTTCTCACAGAGATCAACACCTTTCGCAACACTAGAGGACAAATATCTACAATTGATTATATAATAATTAATAGATGCGTCACACCGGAAGAAATGAAGGATGTAAGTGATGTAACTTCTGCTAATACTGGAACAGATCACAACCTAGTTCATTATGGAGGATCATCAAAAAATAAAACAAAGACCAATTACAGTCAAAAACTAAAAGATAGAATCATTGGATAACGACAGCACCAGAGATCTTTGAGAATGCAGGCTCACCGAAAAACATAAAGCAGAGACTACAACAATGAAGAACGTGGAGGGTGTTTGGAATATGATTAGAAAATGCATATTACAGAATAGTAGCTGGAATTAATTCTCCAGAACCTCTACAGATTTGAATCTGAATAAATTTCATGAAAACAGAACTAAATTTTAAAACCTGTCCTAAATACACTGTATCACTTTGAAGACCTATATATCACATGTGGTGGAAATTAGCTAATAATAAATCGAAAGAAATATGAAATAATGACAAAATTATTCAGACATCGTCTTACCCAAATGTATTTTGGATTGAATGTTAAAGAATCCCTCACCAAAAATGTTCAACATGTAATTCAATGATGATTCTTTATCAGTAAATTTCCACCACATGTGATGATAATATACATATATATATATATATATATATATATATATATATATATATATATATATATGTATATATGTATATATTCAGCACCTCATTCTTCGGTGAGCAGGCAAAAGGAGGTAGAGGTCTTCAAAACATGCTGATAACACACAATAAAATGGTTCTACAGTCTACAGATGAGAGACTATTTTCGTTAGAGAAACCTACTTTCTTCCTGGCTATATACCAAGCAGACGAGTCCTCAGTTCTACAGGTGGCTAAATCGTCTATGGCTCTTCAACAGCAATCACTGGAGGAGCTCTCGGAGGAATGGTAAAGTAAGGCACTCCATGGCAGATACCCTGGAAATTTGAACTCGATTAACATCAACAGATCCGAATCACTTACTTAACTCAAAGCAGGTTACCTTTTCCCAGAGACTGAGGGCAAAGTCTTAGCGATCCGGTGATGCCAACGCGAGCTTGTATAAAGAGGATAACCGGACACAACATACTTACTGACTCATGTAGAAAATGCTCGAATGCCCTGGAGACAATCCATCATGTCACATCCTCGTGTCACTTAGAGATTATACGGAGCGTCATAATCCTATGGCAAAGGTGTATCACAGGGAACTAGCGAAAACAACCAGTCTTATAGAAGAGTGCGGAAAATTGTATACTTAACAGCCATGTGACGTTCTGGAGAACGACAGGTATAAATTCTATTGGGACACGACTATCGTCACGGATGGAGAAGTTGCTCACAACCGACCGGATATTATGCTTCTTGATATGACTGAGAGATTTGCTCAGATAATCGAGGTAACGGTGCCGGCAGACGATAATATGGTGCGAGCTTATACGGAGAAGCTGACTAGATATCATGATCTCGCATTCTAGCTTAAGGAGATCTAAAGGCTACAGCGAACTTCAATACTCCCGCTTATAATCTCGGTGAATGTTGGTTGAGGCCCACCTCAGTGAAAATACCAAACGCTTACAGCTAGATACCCGTTTAATCAGTCAGGCCCAGAAGGAGGTAATGTTGGCCACTGCGCGTTTGGTTCGAAAGTTCCTAACGAGTTCCTAAGAATAACCTGGGCTCTTACCCAGCCCGGTTACCTTAGGTACTTACCCGTATTTCGGTGATTGAAAAAAGAGAAAAAAATATATATATATATACAAAAAAAAAGTTTTAGGATATTCGGTCTTATAGGATTAGTCAAACACTTTTATATCATCCAATGTTTCGGTAAACTTTATTACCTTTGTCAAGGATCTGTAATTAAAAAAAAATTAACACTAAAACAACGAAAGACCTAAGTTACCAGAAAACAAATCACGACGTGATTGGTTCCTTGTGTTGCTCAAGTAATACAGACAGGTAAAATGTTCTGTTGAGTATAGTGTCACTCTCACTAAGACAATTGATTGTAACTTTCCTACACCTCAAAACACAGATAAATTTCTCCATATAAACTTTATTTCCTTCCACAAATTCATTCACTTCAGCTTAAAAATTACGTCTTAATTGAGATGACTTTGACATGGATGTCATACTCATCGAAAATGACCATTGAAGTGTCAGCTTCACAGAATTGGAATTCTTATTCTTCTCCGATCACATCGTGTGACGTTGAGCCACGAAGTGGTGGATGCGATCTTTTCGTTAGCTCGACTAAATAACAATAGATTGGATGCAAATTATTAGTATCTTGTTTTCAATTTATTGTATTATCAGTTATTGCTATAGATAACATCTCCAAGAGAAGTCTCTAATTGTAGTGGGATTCTTTAAACAACAGCTTTGTGCCTGAGTAATTTATTACATGATCATTGTTATTAGCATGTATATACATAGCACAAGTTCCTAAGTTTCTTTTTGTATCGCTCTTATGGGAAGTAATTCTAGATTTTATCCATCTTGAAGTCTGTCCTATGTAGGTTCTCTCACAATTTCCACAGGGTATGCTGTAGACAACTGTATTCCCTCTCCTTACCTTTGCGCCAGCTGAAGACCAGTGTGTGTAACGTGTGTCTCATCACATTTACCAATTTTACGTTTTTATAATCCCTTAAATAAGCAAAAATCTTATTTGATATGGCTGGTATGTAAGATAGAGTGGTATAAACAGTATTTACTGGCTGTCCAATCATACTAGAATTCAGGTACTGCATCAGGGACATGTGGAGATGTCAAATTAAATAGCAAACGATTTAGAATTTACTCGGGTATCCACTGAACAAAAACAGCTTCTCTAAATCACGAATGCATTCCTTTTGATACATAGGGTGAGCCAGACGTAGCACTCTGCTCCTCATTCCTGCAACTAGATTTAACTTCATGTTGTATGGATGGCAAGATCTGTAATGAAGGTATCTACCAGAACTCATCGGTTTTGTGTACCATTCCGTCATCAACTTTGAATCAGATCTCATCACTCTCATGTCCAAGAACGGTAGACTGTTGTTATTTTCCACTTCCTCTGTGAATTGTACTATACAGTTTATTAATTGTTATACAGTTTACGGAAAGCTTGGATGATATAAAAGTGTTTTACTAATCGTTTAAGACCGACTATATTAAAACCTTTTTCTTGTAGAGTTATATGCGATCAATAACCTTTTAGGCAGTTTGAATATATATATATATATATATATATATATATATATATATATATCTATATAAACTAACTGCCTAAAAGGTTATTGACCGCAAATAACTCTACAAGAAAAAGGTTTTAGAATATTTAGTCTTAAAGGATTAGTAAAACACTTTTATATCATCCAAGCTTTCGGTAAACTGTACACGTGGCGGTTGTCTAATGCTGGTCGTATGTTCTTTCATTGTATATTTCTGTGATATAACCTAATTTTCGTATAGGCCATGCTTATCCCAAAATTGGTTAGTTGTTGCAGAAATGTCTAGTGATAAAAAGGTATTTTTATTAATTTATAAGCGATTGTTTCTTTTTATTAAAATAACTTCCTACTGAAGAGATTCTGGGTCCAAAAACCAAAAAGGGCGTTTTTGTATTATATGTTGAACATTTTTGGCGGTGGAATTTGTAATTCTGTAATATCCAATCAAAACGTATATGTATAAGGTCATTGCTAAATAATTTTATCATTATTTCATATTTCTTTTGATTCTTCATTAGTTAATTTCCACCATATGTAATGATAACCTATATGTCTATAAAGTGATACAGTGTATTTGTGACATGTTTTAAAATTTAATTCTAAATGTTTTCAGGAGATTTATTTAGATTAAAATCTTTAGAGGTTCTGGCGAATTAATTCCAGCTATTATTCTGTAATATGCAAATTCTTCTTTATAGTAATTTTCAATTTATATAGAACATGCATACATAAGGCGGCAGGAGAAGCGATAGAAAAAAGAAAGATTAATCTAACGTTTAGAACTAAAACCGAGCCATGGTTTGGTCACGATGTGAATAGCCTATTTACAATAAAAGTGTTTCATCTGAGGACAATTACACTCTATTTAAAGAAACAAGAAATAGTGTCAATTTGGAGATCCGAAGAGCAGTTCACTGCTGATATGGAACGGGATATTTATGGAGCACGAAGAACATTCTACTCAAGGACAGAAAAAAAACCGTAAACAAGTACGTCCAGACCAAAAGAGTTTATTCACATGAGTGGAAAACCTACTTCAGGAAACTATTCATATAACAACGATGAACAAGAAGTTCAGAGAAATACACCGGAGAAAAAGATAGAGAATGAAGTGACAATTTCTGAGGATACCATTGAGATGAAGAAAAACACATTGAAGAACAAAAAATCCCCATGATTTGATGAAATACTTAATGAGCTTTTAAAATATGGTGCCCGGGAACCAGCGAAAAAGTTGACGGAACTGTTCAACAAGATGATAACTACATCCACCCTAATGGCAGAAGAGTTTCACAATACCGATTTTCAAAAAGGGATAAAAATTGAACCCGGATAATTATAAAGGAATTAACTTTCTCTGCACCTGCATGAAACTAGTCTCCATTGTTATCAAAGATATCCTTAAGGATGCTATCTATAATATAAAAATGAATCGCAAAATGTGTTGGTAAGCGCATAAATCAACAACGCCTGGACCAATTTGGCCAATTTTTTTTAAATGTTCGTTGTAGTTCAAAGATGGTTTTTACGTCGAGAAAAATTCGAGTAATTGCCGGAAAACCCTCAAAACAGCCCTTTTCTTTTTCCCATACAAACGTTTTTTAACTAAAACGTGGTCGATTCGAGCTTTATTGCTATTGTATAAAGTACATATTAAATTTCTTTTGTTTTACTATCGGCACGCGACATAAAATGCATCAGTTTTCACGTCATTCCATCAGTCAAATACAAAAGTTTTAATATCCCTATTTTACAGACATAAAACATTGGTACGACTTGAAGGACTTCAAGGCAAATCAAATAAAGAAAAAAAAACAACAACAAACTGTCAATGTCGATTTGCCGTTGTACATTGTGTTGTTTTTCTTGGATTTTCTGTAACCTAATCTACTGAGTTTGCTTTTGTTAACTAATACACGAAACAAATTCGTATATGCTCAAGATGCCATGTCGTATGTTTGTCATTGTGGTACACCAGATTTGTTCAACACATTTACATGCAATCCGTAATGGATATAAATCAAGCAGGAGTTATTCCCTGGGCAATCACCCATTGATCGTCATGATATTACAGCTTTAGGCAAAAGTTGAAATCTTTAATGGATTCCATCGTAAAACATTATGTGTTTGGTGAGACACGCTGCTGGATGTATTCTGTGGAGTGGCAGAAACGAGGATTGCCACATGCACACATTTTGATTTGGTTGGTTGAAAAGATAAGGCCAAATGAAGTTGATGCAGTGATATCAGCTGAAATCCCTGATGTACAAGTAGATCCTGGATTGCATGAGGTAGGTATCAAAAACATGATACATGGTCCCTGTGGAACTCTTAATCAAAATTCACCGTGTATGATGGATGGTAAATGTTCAAAACGATATCCACGGACATTAATATCGGAAACAACTACTGGTAATGATGGTTATCCATTGTATTGCCGCCGATCGACAGCAGACAATGGAAAACCAATAATTGTCAAATTAAATCAACAACATATTGAAATAGATAATCGTTGGATTGTTCCATACTCACCCATTTTATCAAAGACATTCAAAGCACACATCAACGTTGAATCTTGCCATTCAGTGAAATCTATTAAATACATTTGCAAATATGTAACCAAAGGAAGTGATATGGCTGTGATTGGAATTGGGGCAGAGAATTCTAATGATGAAGTTACCCAATACCAAATGGGCCGCTATGTTAGTAGTAATGAAGCAGTTTGGTGAATATTTTCTTTTCCTATTCGTGAGAGACACCCTGTTGTTGTTCACTTAGCTATGCATTCAGAAAATGGACAAAGAGTGTATTTTACAGCACAGAATGCAGTACAAAGAGCTGCTCAGCCACCATCTACGACATTAACCAGTTTTTTTGAGACATGCCAAAACGATAATTTTGCACAAACATTGTTATATTCTGAAATGCCAAAATATTATACCTGGAATCATTCCTCAAGGACATTTATACGACGGAAACAAGGAAAACCAGTTGCAGGATACCCAGATGTATATTCCACCGATGCGATTGGTCGAATTTATTCAGTACATCCAAGCAATGATGAATGTTTTTATTTAAGGCTGCTATTAGTCGATGTACGTAACCCAACATCATTCCAACCTTTACGAACTGTTGATGGTGAATTGTGTGGATCCTACAGAGAAGCCTGTCAACGTTTGCAATTGCTAGAAAATGACGCTCATTGGGATCAAACTCTCAATGATGCTGTAATATCATCACACGCTCATCAAATACGAACACTGTTTTCAATAATCATATCTACATGCTTCCCATCAAACCCAATTGATTTGTGGAACAAGTACAAGGATTATATGTGTGATGATATTTTGTATCAAATACGGAATAGAATGGGAAATCCAAATATACAAATCTGTGAAGAAATTTACAATGAAGCATTGCTTTCAATTGAGGACATGTGCTTGATGATATCAAACAAACTATTAATTCAATTAGGTCTGGCCGCGTCCAATCATCCAATGCATGATGCTTTTAACCAAGAGTTGCATCGAGAAAAACTTTATGATCTCAACACTTTGAAAGAATTAATTCAAACAAATCTTCCACAGTTGAATGAACAACAGAAGTATGTATTTAATACTCTTATGAAAGTAAGAAATGATGAAACTGGCGGGATTTACCTCTTAGATGCACCTGGTGGTACAGGAAAAACTTGTATGATTTCTATAATATTAGCAACAATTCGCTCACAAAATAAAATTGCACTTGCACTAGCTTCGTCGGGATTTGCAGCAAATTTGCTTGAAGGTGGTCGAACAGCCCATTCAGCACTTAAATTGCCATTAAATATGCAAAGCAATGAAACTCCAGCCTGCAATATTTCGAAGAATTCTGCAATGGCAAAGGTTTTGCAGCAATGTAAAATTATTGTTTGGGATGAATGCACGATGACACGTAAAAAATCTTTGGAGGCTTTAGACAGAACCTTAAAAGATCTACGGAGCAATTATAACCGATTTGGTGGTGCATTGGTGGTATTAGCAGGAGATTTTCGTCAAACATTGCCAGTGTTTCCACGATCAACGCCAACAGATGAACTCAATGCATATCTAAAGTTCTCCAATTTGTGGAAACATGTTGAAGTACTTCATTTAAGCAAGAATATGCGTGTCGAGTTGCAAAATGACCAATCTGAAAACATATTCTCTAAACAACTCATTGACATTGGTAATGGCAAATTCCCTATAGACACGTTGACTGGCTGCATTAACTTTCCTCAAAGTTTTTGTCAGTTAACTCAATCAAAAGATGAACTCATTTAGAAGGTGCTTCCAAAATTACAGAAACCATGATTGGTTGAACGAACGAGCTATATTGGCTGCAAAAAACATTGATGTAAATGAATTAAATTTCAAAATTCAAGAACAAATTACAGGCGAATCGAGGATATATAAATCAGTTGATTCGGCTACTAACCAAGATGATGTAGTCAACGATCCACCGGAATTTTTAAACTCGCTGGACTTGCCAGAATTGCCACCTCACAATCTTCAAGTAAAGGTTGGATCGGTTGTTATAATGTTGCGAAATATCAACCAACCGCGTCTTTGCAACGGAACACGGTTAGCGATAAAAAAATTACTAAACAACGTGATAGAAGCAACTATACTCAAAGGAAAGTATAAAGCGCATCCCAATGATTCCGACTGATGTGCCATTTCAGTTTAAACGACTACATTTTCCAGTGCGGCTTGCTTTTGCTATGACCATAAACAATTCCCAGGGGCAATCATTAAGTGTTTGTGGTATTAATCTGTAAAACCCATGTTTCTCACATGGTCAATTGTATGTTGCCTGTTCCCGTGTTGGAAAACCATCAGATTTGTTTGTCTATGCGCCAGGTAATCAACCAAAAACATCGTATATCATAAAGCACTACAATGATAATAAAACTATTTTTTTGTTAATAATTATGATTCACATGATTAACAATAAAGCGATTACTGTTAAATCCTTATATAATATGTTTTATTTAATTATTTTTTATTCATAACGCCCTTTCACCAGGGTAACGGTTCTGTTCAAGAGAATTTTTTGCCCCGACTATAAAATACGTAGGAACAAAAAACTGCCACATTGCAAATCTTTTTGACAGGACGAAGTCTATCGGGTCCGCTAGTAGAGAATAGAAATGAGAAACTTGGATTCAGGGAAAACCGACCGACAATCAACGTACTTCATTTTAATATAAGTGAAGGAGAAGACCATACACTTCAGCTATCTTCAAAGGCCTTTGATAGAATAAAACCACAGCATACACTAGAAATATTGAGGGAATATAAGATTTATTTGTAAAGTGGAAGATATAGTGAGATGGGAAAGGATGGGAAGATATTGGCGAGACCACAGCAGATTAGCATACATCGCTCAGAACGGCAACCAGCAGGCCGATGACCATTAGGAAGACAACCCAAAACAATGGAAAGATAGCTGGAGTTCTATATCACAGGAATACATCCCCAATGATGCAACCTTCACAACAACCAGACCTCAAGATCTAATAGAAGAAGAAGGCTAATAATAATAATAATAATAATAATATTTATTCACCATAAAACCATTTACAAAAAGTTGATAAAAAGCAGTATACATATCCATATATATGTGAACAAATAGACAATACCACAGAAGCCTGGCTAGCCATCGCTTGTACGTGGTGTCATATCGAGAAAAAATTGTCCCCGATGATGAGTGAACAAAGTGGACCAAACTGAAATACCCAATCCACCCACAAACCAAAAAAAAGTTCTTTTTGTTATTATTTTTTTTTTAAATTTTAAATTTTTTTTTCATTTATTATTTTTCTTTCATTCATTATTGTTTTTTTTTTAATATTTTTTTAATTCAAAAATTCATTATATTTTGAATAATATTTTTTTTTTTTGTACAATATATATTTTTTTTCCCTTTTTTTTTCCTTCTGTTTTTTTTCCCATTCATCTTACACCCCTACCTCCGGTTAATGAAGTCATATAGTCCTTTCCTTCCGTAGGAGAGAATCCATTTTTTACATTTCTTTCTGTATAAACTGATATTGTTTATCTTTAAGATGTTAGCAGGAAGCTGATTGATGAGTTTCGGCGCAAGATATTCACAGTGGCGTTGTCCTATAGATTTTTCACATCTTGGTACGGTCAAGGAGCTCATTTTGGCTCTGGTGTTGTGAAGGTGTACAATGGGCTTAAAATTTATTATGGATTTTTTTATATTCATCAGCATACTCAAACAAAATAGTTGTCTCACATCGAGTATTTCGGACTCCTCATGTAATCTATCACTAGAAAAAGTGAGTGGTTTATTATAAATTATTCGTATAATCCACCTCTGAACAACGCTCAATTCCTCTAGATGAGCATCACTAACACCCCCCCAGCCCACAATTCCATACGTTAGCTGTGACTGGACCAACGCAAAGTACAGCAGTTTGAGGTGTTTCAAATCAAGGTAATCCTTCAAATATTTTATCTTATATAGCACACCTCTTAATTTATTAACTATATTTTTCATCTGTAAGTCCCACCTCATATGTCGATCAATGATCACACCCAAATATTTGACTGATTCTGCCTCCAGGATACAAGAAACAGTTCCGGTTGCCAAAGGCCCCATAGACGGCAGTCCACTAGAGTATGAGGAAAAGGGCAAGTACCTCGTTTTTTCCAGGTTTAGGGTGAGCATGTTGTAACTGAACCAGTTTTCTAGAATTTTAATGTCGACCTCAGTTTCTGCTTTCAATATTTTCCAAGAGTCAGATTCACAAAGTAGTGCAATATCGTCAGCAAAACTAAGAATTTGGCCCTTTGTTTTGAGATTCAATAAACTGTTAATATATATAGTAAATAACAGTGATCCGAGTACAGTACCCTGTGGAATACCATAGGTCACATACATGGGCTCACTCAGCTCACACAATAGATAACCTCCATTGACCTTCTGAATAAATCATGGAATTCAATTGAATCGGCGGATATTTATAACGGATATATTAACAGGAATTTAAGTCTGATAAATAGGAAGTTTTTCAAATTGGTATAGTACAACTTACATATGATGTTAGTTGCACTGTCCATATTCGAAAAATATTCATTTACCATACTCAAATTCGTGTTAACATAGTCGTAATAAATATCCGCCGATTCAATGAAATAATTTGGAAAGTAATGCTAATATTAGCATACTGGCTTAATTGGATATTTCTTGTGTATTTAGAAGATTTCTTCATCTGTGACGTTACATTTAAGTGGGAGTGCAGGCCGCTTCTTTATTTTGGGTAGGGGTTATATGCGTACTTGTATTTCCGTACATCAGAGCTGTTGTTTAAAAAAGCAGTAGAGTTTCTTGGCAGGGAGAATATAGGTGCGTTGCTGTGCCATTCCTTGGCAATAGAGCTGTGCACTGATGAGGGTCAGCGGCCCAGCGATTAACGAAACCTATTCGGCTTCATTTGAATATCGAACTCTAATACGAATGTAAGTTGCACTGTCCCGATTCGAAAAGCTTCCTATGTACCATACTCAAATTCGTGTTAACGTAACCATAAAACGGTCAAAATCTCACTACCATTTTCCACCCATATAGACAAGTAGGTCCATGCGAACAAATTATTTAGTTACCATACCTACCTTAACATGAATTTCTGTCGAACCAAGACCAAATCAATTAAAAATCTGAATCATTTCGATTTACCAGTGGTCGGTAAAAGGGATTCAGTTTACATTCACGGAAAAGTACGTTCTCAAACGTGATGATTTTTTTTCAATTTACAGTGTTTATGAACAGAATAATAACTTAAATTTCGAATAAGTCTCGAAAGCTTGGCGAACAAAATTTAAAATTGCATTGAAAAATGGATGAGAAAAATATGATTTTCTGTCGAATAATAAAACATTAACCAAGGTGATATCGACTCATCCTCCGAATCAGGTCGGAAAGAATAATTCGATGTATGCATACAGTATTTCGGATTCTATCTTCTTTCACCGAAATGACTAAACTTAGTTCCATAAGGCACCAGTCTAGACTTTTCCAGAATACAAAACTTTTTCGAACTTTCATCATGGGATATAGAAAATGAACACCCTTCTCCATGCATCGCAGGATCCTTTCACACAAGGATAAAAAGACACACAAGGTTTTCATCAGTCGCGTTGATTCAACAGATTTCAGCGAGAGATTCAGATGAGTCAAAAAGAATCGGAAGAACGCTTTTCCAGTTTTTTTTTTCAGTTCAATAGTAGTCCATTCAAGGAGTATTAAGGCCTTTTTAAATACAGTAGCAGCGGGCAAATCTCCCCATTCTGCGTAGAATGTCTGATTGCGGTAGACAATGGGGCTCTAATGCTCCACTCTCTACAAGAGTGTGCCTTTGGGGAATTTTGATACTTGAAAACGATTTCGTTTAGCCGCCTCTGCGCTTACGGTCGTTATTAAGCGATCTCGGAGGTTTGGAACATGTGTTTGAGCATTATTATATACATCCGATTTTTCGCGAGTTCATTGTTTTCCTATTATCCCGACTCGATTGAAATAGGGGTGTGTTTCAGTTTCTTTTTCTCCCTCAAAAAATTTTGCGGTATCAAACTAGATCTGAGGATTTTTGTAATCCCCTCTTTTTTCTTTCAGGTTCACTTCAGTCTTCGAACGCGATGCTTTTTAGTCTGAA
Organism: Megalocaria dilatata; assembly: GCA_034642435.1. Lineage (NCBI taxonomy): Eukaryota > Metazoa > Arthropoda > Insecta > Coleoptera > Coccinellidae > Megalocaria > Megalocaria dilatata. The sequence goes on along the minus strand of CM067855.1, from coordinate 82,125,331 downwards.
CCTAATTGATAATGTGATTAGTATAAGTGTAGATTATTGATTTATTATATCCCTATAAAGTATAAGGATATCGAATGAATTGTAATGAGTTAAATTTCATTAATTCATATTGTTGCTTCCAAATCAGTCTGAAAAACTAAAAACTGAACAAACAAATCGATATGGATTCAAAAGTAAAAAGTTATTGACAGATTTTTTGTATTATCGCTGTGCTGCGCGCTCGGAATTTCTGCCAAAAAGTGAAAAAGTATGTAAAGAATATTATTTGAGAATGATTCCGCATTCAGATGACTTACTTTCCTTTCTAAAATTCAAATTAACACTTCCTCACCTTCGTTGTCAGTCCATAGAAGATATCAAATAGAATTTAAGGCAATTGAAGTCGATTCCTGAAGAATGTTTTAATGATTGGATTATTCGTTGGCATAAGTGTATTATTATGTGAGGGGTCAACTTTGAAGGCAAAACATTATATTTGAATGAAAAATACATTATTTTTGATTCTTTGACCCATTCTTTTTAACACTGTTTCATATCACCATACGATCAAAACGCATAAACATGAGTTGTATTTGAATTATACAAAAATTGATAGCAAAATTTCTGCAAGTGCAAATAATTATTGGGGTATTATGTACAGCAGTAGTAGAGAATGAAATCAAGACTTAATTAAGTAGACATGTTCAATTAGCTGGCATAACATTTATCATATAAGGCAACCGTTTAAATTAACATAATTCCGGAAAATAATCAACAGATTGAGTAAGCAAATAAAATTTTCAGCGAAATATATTGAAGTTACACACGTCTCAGAAAGAGATAAGACGATATAAGAAAATGTGATTCATACTGAATGTCTGTAAGATTTTTCGATAAACGAAATATTCTGAAAATTTTATAGAAAGTATACTGAATAATCATACAACTAAAATATTTCTGCCAATGCAATGCTACTGCGAGTATGAGAAGGAAGAAGTATCTTTTTTATTTGAACTATAGTAATCTATTTTTTCAAGCTGTTGGGGTTTTCTGGGAATTCGTCTTGATGTTTCCTCAAAAATAACTGTAATTTTCAAATCGAAAGTAACATCTTTTTTTTCTACAGAATATATGAATGATGATATATTCTGACGTGGTGACAACATGATACTTAATGTTTGAAGTTTTTGATAAGAAAAGGCAATTCAAAGTACATTTACGTAAGATAATTTTGGTGTACGAAATATTTTTAAGACTTTACAGATGTTATATCGAAAGTTTATTCATACAACTAAAATATTGTACTACTACAGCTGCTCATTAATGAAAGAAGTAGCAATTATTCTATATTTTGAGTATAAAATTCAATTTTTTTAAAGTTGGACCCCCGAGGAAAGGGAAACCTATATCACCTAGTTGGTGTGGAAAGTTGTGGCCTGTTTACTCTCGTCTTGAACTGTTGATGATTGATTCTACATTGAAGGAAACAGTTGAAAGCGTAATCCACAAACGTAAATTCGGGGAGTTGTTATTTCAAGTCCATAAGAATGTGCTCGTTGCGCAGCCCTAGTGTTGCGTACGAATCTGGCGACAGCTGTTATAATTTCGTTCAATTTTTCAATAAATAAGAATAGCTGATTCAAAAAACATTTGACAACATTTTATTCTTTCAAGATTTAAGTCAATGTTAAAATTTGCTCAGATCGTCATTTTCGAAAATCACATTGAATTTTTTCGAATGTGAAAATTACATATAATTTATTTTTGACTCCCATATTATTGATAGTTACGCATAAATATCATTTTAATCAGAAAAACCTACATATTTTTATATCTCTGGAAGCGGAGGCAACAAAAAGATATAAAATGTCTAAGTAAAACTCAATGTTTTGAATGAACACAAGAATTATAGCTCAATATTCGAAAATATTTTATAATTGACACCACAAGCCGTTGGACAATAAACTTTAGTATTTCTCCAAAACAATAACTCTCTCAATCACCAACACCCCATTGTCTTACAATTACCTGACACCATTTTGCCTCTTCGTGACGAATGTTAGCGACCAACATTTTAACTTAATCTACAGCAGCCTGAGAAAGTCCTTTGCTTGTTAGAGAAAACCAACCTTAAGTTTTGGAGCCAAGAGTTCCTTTCTCTTCCAGCAACCCCATTTCCGTAAATCACGCCCTGTAGCATCAGTTGCAATAAGCTCTGCGCTAATTATTTTTAATGTGTCCCAGGTATTCCAGTTCACGTTATTTTTCTGGAAGATAGTTCCCTTTAGTTAGATAGTTTTTGTATAACATCAGTGTTAGGAACGTGATCCTTCCATATTTTTTTTAAAATTCATCTATAGCACCACATTTCGAGCCTTCTCGAATCGAAAATTTATATCATCGAACAAGCGCACCCCAATCACTAAAAACAAGTCAAGGCTTTCAAATATCTTTGACATAATGCTTAATAATGATCTGGCTAGTCTCTATGCGCTGCTTTACTTCCACTGAGTGGTTCCAGTGTTGCTAATTCTCGTTATTGGTTGTCGATTCAACAATCGTTATTTTCCGGGGGGGATTCGGTCCTGGATATTTAGCAAACGAAAAATTTAATAAGAATCAAATATTTGGTTTTTTGGTATTGAATATCTTTGGCTCATTTCTACAACTCTTGAGATCAGTGCTTTTACACCTCCCAAACTGCCAATAAATATGATTTTATCATCGGCGTATCTTAAATTATTGATAGATACCATTAATCAAAGTCCCTTTTTTACGTCCTCCTGAGCCAACTTAATGATTTCTTTTGAGTAAACGTTAAAATCTAAAGGAAACAACACACAGCCCTATCTCACTTCTAGATGAATTTTTATTTCCTCTGTGAAATTATTTCGGATGTTGATGTTAGCTGTTTGATTAAAATAGAGGTTATTGATGATTTGCAGGTCTTTATCATCCAGACCGATTGTCGCCAATACTGACCTTATTGTGTCATGCTTAACTCTGTCGAATCGAAGGTTTTACTGTAATCGATTGATGTCCCTACAGCGATGGAATGGAATCTGCACAGCGAAAATTGTCCCTCGTGTGCTTCTTGAAAATCGAATTGAACAGATCTACTTCATACTTGTTATTCTTTTGTGGATTTCCTTCAGAAACAGTTCTGAAATATGGACTCTTAGACTAAACATTCTATGTTGTTCACAATTCCTCGCACAAAGTTTTTAAGGAAGTGTTACTGAAGTTGATTTTAATCAATATTTTTGAATCCTTTCATTATTTTAGACTTCAGTGAAAATTGATGTGATCCACTGTATGGCATCTTCAGGAACCTTGAACGGAAATTTTCGAGTCATGCTGCTCTACCATTTTTAATCCTTTTTTTGACGTCTGGTACTTCATTATTTGTCATGGGCGTCCGGTACTACAGATTTTATATCATCGATATGTTTCATCCAAGTTTCTAACCCCTGTTGTTTACCCTTAATTCCTGCGTCGTCCATCAGACAAACAATGTTTCATATTTTTATAACCCTGTCGCTGGCTTAACCCTTTTGATGCGTGCTTAAGGAATCATATTTGTTGTCTCGCTCTTCTATTTACCTACTTAAATCTGCGAACTATCTCCATTTTGCTTCTTTGATATCTTATCATGTTTCTATTTACCTGCCCATAGACTATTTTATCTTTTGTTATTTTTCTCTTCTTCATCATATTCGATATGTTGTCCTTCCTCAAGGAATTCTTAAATTCTTCTTTGGACATAGATATTCATCCAAAATTTCTTGATTAACGACTTGCGATTTGCTCATATGTTCTACTGCCTCGCAAAATATATTTTAAATCTTAGTTTCATTTTTTCTTCATATGGTGCTGTAGTTTTTGATTATTTTTCAGTTCTGATAAGCCATACTTAGGGCCTTCTGTATGCTTTATCTTCATTAATGTAACTTTTAAATTTCTAAAAAACGGATTATGATCTTATTATATGTCCGCAACTGGTTATGTTTTCATTAATGATATAGCGTTGTCACATCGTGTGTTAGTCATAATGTAGCCACTTTAGTTTTCTGGTAATTTGCCCCTATATTTATTCTGGTAACTTCGAAGTATACTAAAGTCTCGCAAGTTAAATAAAGGTCAACATAATTAAACAAATGAAAAATAGGATCAATGAAGAAAGCCATTCAAAAAAGAAGGAATAAACAACTTAATTGAAATTCTTAAACAAAATGCCTACCAAATGGGATGTTAAATAAACTAATGTAAGCAGATAATGATACATCACGGAAGGAAAAGAACCCAAACAGAACAGACAATATACATTATGCATCTTATCCAAATATACAACCTAACAATGACTTTAAAAAATATATTCAAGAATGAAAGTGTTGCCAAAAATCCGTGGGAACATTATAGAGTAACATACATAACCCAATCCCAATACCATTAAATGTAATGTGGTGTATCAGGTGGATTGTAGAAGCTTTGAACTAAGGTATAGTGGACATATTTCACAAGGGATAACAAATAGGATGGCGCTGCACAAAACAGATATCATCAAATATAAGGAAAGATGTGCTTTAGCTATTCACGCATATAACCTGGATCATTACGTGAACTTTGAAGATGTGGAGATGTTAAAAACAGAACAAAATTACCACTCAGAAACGAAATGATCCATCTAAATCGGAACGATGATGTCATAAATGAAAAAACAGATACAAATAAATTGAGCAGTATATATATTTACCTTTTTGGAAATCAAACGAACATTGATACATTTATACGATGGCTCGGTAGATGAAAAGAAAACAAAATAACATAGAAATAAAAGTGAACAAAATTGCTATAACCTAACATTATGAAAAATAAATATTAAAAACAACAAAAAATGTTAATTGAAAAATTCTGGTATTTAAAACAGGAAAAAACTATGTATTGAAGACATTTTTGTGTTATTTATTAGAACCAGAATTGATAATTGTAATGTCTAATTATTTCATTTTGTATTGACAAGTGTTGAAGCATTATGCAATTTAATTATAGAACCTAATTGTCAGCTTAAAATTATAATTTTTAGCTGACACTTTCTTTGAATTTCTTTCATTCCCTTTGGTACTGTGTAATAGGTAGTCATTCAATATGTCTACTAAATTGACACAGTGTGTTCTAAAGACATATTTTAGATTACTTTGATTCAATATATACAGGGTGTTTCACGAATGATTGTACAGGCTTTCACAGCAGATGTAGGACATTTTGGTGAGTCTGAACCAGTGCTCGAAATATGTCCTAACTATATTAGTTTCAGAGATACAAGATGTTTCATGCATTTTATCAAAAACTTTCAATCGGCATAACTTTCGAACACCTGCATGGATCTTCGTGAAAATTTGAAGGGAATGAGTATACGCCAATGCCTGATATTTGCACCTAATCACTTGTCGATAGCACAGGTGCGGACTGGGAAAATTATATTCTTTATCTCATATCCTGTACATCGAATTTTCGAAAAGTGATTTTCTACAATCTACAATAAATACTCTTCCAAACAAGCTTATTAGGTTCAATGGCACACTTCACATCGTCATTTTATGAACCATGAATATTAGTAATTTTCAATTTATGGTAAACACGGACCTGTGAATCTCCGAATAATGCGTCTATTCATACTGAATCGAATGAAATTCTCAGTAACATGAATTAAGTATTGTACTGCATCTTATTCCATCCAAATCATAAATGTAGGAGCAACATAAAATATTTTTTGCAAAACTAAATTAAACCGAAAACTCGAATTAATATTGAGAATTTAATTGGACTATTATAAACTGGACTTAATAATAAAAATAGAAAATATATCTTATAAACATGTGTGGAACTGAAAAAAAAATTGACAATAAATGAGAGAAAAAATTATAACTTGTCTTCGAAAATACTCCTTCTCTCTCTTGTAAACATTTTCTAGCTCTTGTGATCAAATGAGATACAGCTTTCTTCAAAATTTCCGGTCGATTTCGTATTGCTTCAAATGCAGCTTGAATACGAATAATCAGATGCTCCCTGTCTATGATTTCTTCACAGTAAACTTCATTTTTTAAGTGCCCCCAGAGAAAACATTCCAAGCATGTAAGATCTGGGGAACTTGCAGGCCGGTCATGAGGTCCCCCTCTACCAAACTACTGATCTGTATAAACTTCATTCAAATGCGCTACAATTTCACTGGTAAAATGTGTCGAAGCAAGAACCAAGACGCCGAGCGGTTGAGGGATTTTCTTGGAGAGCTTCTATTATTTATTCATGGTTTACCATCGAACTTACTCTTTTTCGTTTACTTACTGACGGAAAGTATCCAGTTTCACAAAGTGAGCGATTAACATGTTCGAATATTTGGTGGTTAGGAATTTGACGATCCGAATATAGCCTTCGATATTCCCTAGCAGCTCCACGGCAATTGGATTTACAAAATCCATAATCTAATAACATATCAGTATACTCAGTATTCGTAAATGACGGCATTTCAGTAATTCTCTTAATAAGAATTTTATAAAAGCACAAAAATCTACCACTCGCGTATTTTTGTATATCAATAATTACCCGATAATGGTTTGAAATGTCAAAATTCTCAGCATGAGCCACTTAGATTTTGAAATGGATTGAATTCAGAGTAAACGAATTTCTGTGATCTTTCACATAGCATTGAAAATAAATGATATGTTAAGCTTCAGATCGATTCAAGCAGCATGTGAGAAGATAAATAGTGGACCAGAAAAAAAGGCTAATGAAAGCTGCAGAACATTCGATACAAGAGATAACAGTTGTGAAAAAGAAATAGGGAAATTTTCGAGAACAAATCACTTACGACAATTGATGGGGGAAGGGGTATAAAAAAAGTGTAAATGAGATGTCGAAAAGTATTTCGTTTTGTATGCGTTATTTAAAAAGGCTGCCTTAAGTCATGATACTGAAAAATTAAATTCATTCAATATGAATTAACGCATTATTCGGAGAAACACAAGTCCGCGTTTACGATGAATCGAAAATTTTCGATATTCAATAGCTAATAAAATATTGATACAAAGTGTGCCATTTTTTCAAAGGAGCTTGCTTGAAAGAGTGTTCATTGTAGATTCTGAGAAGAATTTCACTTTTCGAAAATTCGATGTTTTACAAGATGTGGGGTAAAGAATATAATTTTCTCAGTCCGGAGCTGCGTTATCGATAAATGATCAGGAGTAAATATTGGGCACTCCCTCAAATTTTCATGCATGCGTTCAAGAATTATGCCGATTGAAAGTTTTTGATAAAATACATAAAACATACTGTATCTCTTCAACTAATACAGACATATTTCGGGCACTGATTCAGAATCACCAAAATGTCCTGCATCTGCCCTGAAAGTCTGTACAATCATTCGTGAAACACCCTGTATATTTTAAAAATTGAATCATTAAAATTCAAATTGAACCAGTCCTTTTGAAACTTATTAAAATAAATAATATTTAAATTTCAATTCAAAATAAAATTATAATATTAAGGGCCAACCGGCGCAACAACACACAATTTATTAAATTAGATATAAGGGTGATTCATCAAGTATTCATACTAAAAACATTAAAAAGTGAATTCCATAATAAGTGGCACCCAAAACGTGGGGCTGCTAATTAATAATAATTAAAAATCTTATATTAATTCCATTTTAAATCGTCGGCCAAATCGTGGCTAGAAAGTTTGAATTTTTAGCATAAGATTTATATTAATTGAAATTGCAAGAAGTGATATTCATTAATTAAAATGAAAACCAGAAGTAAATTCTTAATTGGCGGAAAAGGAGATGAAGTAAAGGCAGACGAAAATATTATTAGATCAGAGGCAAGCGGGATAATGAAGATCTTGAAAAGAAGAGAAAAAAATATAAAGGAAAATTCAGAAAGATTGGAAATTATGAGTCTAGATATAAATGAATAAAAATTAGAAACAAATACGAACAAAAGGAGGGAGGCAGATAAGAAAATGAAAAGTAAACATGAAGAGATAACAGAAAAGCAGGAAAAGAAGATACAGAATTCAATTAATATAAATGATAAAACAAAAAATGACACAAATGAATAGTATGAAAATAATATAATAAATAATATTGATAATCACACAGAAGTTAAAAAAAACGAAATGATAAATAACAATAATTATACTAAAAGTGAATATCAATATGAAACACCGATGATGACTAATAATGCTATAAATGAAAAAAAAATACAATTGAAGAATTAATATCTGACAATGACGATTTGAAGAGTAGAAATTACTTCAAATATTACAGAGATAAGAATAAGAGAATAAAAATGAAAAAACAATGACATATATTCACAGAATGATGATTTAAGATAATGCTACAAGAATAAATAGTTGAAATGTAATGATATTGATATGACAAAAATAAGAGAAAATCTAATTGACCAAAGTGAAACTGAACCAATTAAATTACTAAGAATAATTAAAAAGAGGGGACAATGGAAATTTAATGTTAGATATGGGGACATATTCTATCATTATTGAGGAGTATGAGCTATAGTAATAGAAAGTTCTAGAAATCGAGACAGTGTGATTTTTGGTATAGATCAACCGGATTAATTTATTTTCATTTTGACATATTTTATGAAGAATAAACAAAATACAAGTAATAAAAAATGTTCATGTATTTTATGAAAAGAGGCATTGCTATACAAAAGCAGAAACAAAATATCAATACAATATTCAAATAGTAAAGAGAAAATACGAGCAAAAATGGAAAAATTATATAAAAAAAGATGGGTAGAAAGATCGGAAGAAAGTATTTTAGATTGAAAGAAGAAGACGTGATCCCAACACAACCACCTATAAGGTTATCGAAGGATAAAATTCAAAGCACAAAAATGAAACCACTTGATTTTATGAAAAGCCATCTCCTTAGCTCAAAAGGAAAATGCGACAAATTGTGAAAATTATCCTTGCTTTGACATACATCTAAAATCTCATTGAATATTGGAAAAACAGACTGAAAGCAAGAGTTCAAGAATGTTAAGATGAAGATCAGTTTGGGTTAAGAAGTGGAAGAGGTACGAGAGAGGCAATATTAGCTCCAAGACAGATTTCAGAAAGAAGAATAGACACGAATAAAAACACGTTTTTGATTTTTGTAGATCTAGAAAAAGCCGACGATGAAGTAAATTGAGAGCTTTTTTTTTAAATCATAAGGAAAAGCAGGCTTGGACTGGAAAGACCATAGATTCATCTTAAGCCTTTACAAGACACAATCTACTATTATAGACATAAATGCTCAAAAAAATGACTAAAAGTAGGACAAAGTGTGAGACAGGTTTGCCCTTTATCTCTTTAGCTTCTCAACCTTTTTTGTAGAAATGGCAACCAATTAAATGAAAGAAAAGACCAGAGGCGTCAACATCAACGGTGCAATTATTCTCCGCATCCGTTTTGCTGATGATATTGCAGTTGTCGCCGAATCACAGGAATACATTAACACCATGTTCCACATGTTAGATACATCTCTTATAAAATTTAAACTGAAAATAAATATCAAGAAAACAAAAGCCCTGATTCGGAGTAAATTGGAGAATTTTCAGAATTCAAATTTCCATCCTAAAAATATTCCAATTAAGCAGGTAAAAGTTTTGCTAGGAAGTCTTGTAACAATTAATAATAAATCAATCACATTAGTCCGTGCGGACGCAGTGGTAGGGTAAACAGACGCCCACTCGCCATAAATGAATGAATATTATAATAAATCTAATAATGAAATAATAAGAAGAATATTCTTAGCAGAACAAGCTTACAAATAAGCATCTTAGCATCAAATCTCGTAAAACATTTAAAGAAACCTACATCTAGAGCATCCTACTGTATGGATGTGAAACATTGACGACTGGACAATATGAACGATATAGAGCACCTACAAGCAATGGAAATCTGGCTGTGGAGGCGAGTTACCCGAACAAAATGGACTGATAGAAAAACAAACGAGGAAATCATTTCTGAATGAAAAAAAGGCTTATTAACACCATTACTCTGAGGAGAACAAAATTTCTGACTATATTCTTAGGCATAACCACAACATAACAACTATTGTGTAAGGCCAAATAATTGGACCTATATTAAAATATATATCAATTCGGCTGATCTGTCCCGCATATCATCTATAGCGTGTATGAGAGCTTCGATAAAAGAATTTGTACGAATCTAGACAGTGCAACTTATCCGGTGTTTTTTTTATAGTAATATAACATTGAATTGAAATAAAACACATTTAAATTAAGATTGAAGCCAATTTTTTTTTAATTTGAAAGATAATTGTATGACATTTATGTTTTAAGAATAATTTCCGGCATATGTCCACCACGAATAGCTCTGAGGAACCGCATTCGACAAGACCACTTTTTCGAGTAATTCAGGCCTTATTTCATCAATAACACGAGATATGTTAGCTTCCAAAGCATCTATTGTTTCTGTTTCATCATCATAAACCAATGACTTGACATAACTCCAAAGAAAATAATCCAGTGGAGTTATATCGCATGATCTTGGAGGCCAATTAATTGGACCATTTCTCGAAATAATGTTATCGCCCAATCTTTCTTTCAATAAATCAATTGTTACGGTAGTAGCATTAGGTGTAGCACCATCTTATTGAAACCAAAACACCAAACCAAAATAATAATTGATCATCGATCTGTAACGAACACCATTCACTGTAACATTAGCTCCAGCATCGTTTTAAAAGGAATATGGACCGATGATGCCTCCAGTGTGTAAATCATACCATACAGTGCATTTTTCAGAATGCAATGGAACCTGCAGAACTTCTTGAGGATTGTTTTCACTAAATATACGGCAATTTCGCTTGTTTACATAGCAGTTCAACCAGAAATGAGCTTCATCACTTAACACAATGTTACAAATTTTTTTGATCAACTTCAAGCGGTTCTAGGGCCCAATTAGCAAACAAACGACGCTTATTATGGTCAAGTGGCTTTAGTTCTTGAACCAGTTGGATCTTGTATGCGTGTTGACCTAGATCATTGCGCAAAATTTTCCATGTGGTGGATGCGCAGAGTCCAACTTGTTGTGAACTTCGACGAATAGACAAATCTGGATCATCATTAACATGACTTACAATAGCGATATTTTCTTCTGAACGTACAGTTCTTTGTCTTTTTGTCGTTTTTGCATCGAGTAGAGAAAATATTGTCCGATGGACGATTATGTTAACCATAACTTTCACGAAGTGCTCTATAAGTTTGGCGAATAGAACTGATTTTGAAAATAAAGTTGCGGCTTGAGTCTTTTCACGATAATTGATCAATGCTTACAGAACAGAAATGTCAAAACAACATGGCGTCTACCTTCTGTCAAATCACAGTCTTCCCTATCGAAAGTTGTATCACTCTATAAAAAAACACACGATACATCCGTATAACAATTCTAAACACAAATGTGCCGACTAGTTTATATTGATCGGTGGGACATAAGAAGGATACATGCGCAAGTTTCGAAACTTGGTGCTTTCGCTATAGTAGAAGATCCGAACCTAAATCGACCTTCACCAAGCTGATAATTAAATAAAACTAATTTTATAATAAATTTAGTATATTAGAAAATATATTAAAAATTGGTTTTTTTGAAAACCCATTTTTAATATATGGACAAAATATTTCCTATTATTTTTAAAAAAATGATTTTTCATTAAATTTTGCAACGTCAAGATAATAAGAAAATTTTATACTAGACTTCAAGTATAAAACATATAGAATGTGCAGACGTAGGGTTTTCTATAATTTACCTGGACTAACTACCAGGCTACCAGGTATAAACAGGTATGTCGATGCCAGTTACTTTCACTAGTGATGGTAATTGAAAGAAATTTATATAACCATAAGCGCTGTTTTATTGCGAACGCGTTGATATAGGGTTGTCTGCAAAAAATTTGGTCCAAATAGAGGTTTTCTAATTTTAAAGATTTGAATTTCAACGCGTGTGAAAATGATTGACAGAGAGATCCGAGGTAAGTATACTGTGTAATAACAAAGGACCGAACATTGCAGTCGGCTCTGATGCGCACTTTCTTATATTGAAGACCCGATCAGAGCCGACTGCAATGTTCGGTCCTTTGTTATTACACAGTATACTTACCTCTGATCTCTCTGTCAATCATTTTCACACGCGTTGAAATTTAAATCTTTAAAATTCGAAAACCTCTATTTGGACCAAATTTTTTGCAGACAACCCAATACGTCATTCAGCTAATAATCTTGCAAGTGTGAAACGAGCTACTTTCAGCAATGATGTTTCCGAGCGCCTATCTATGCGTTGCTATTGGATCTATGACGTCGGTTTGTCCACACTGTTACGTAACGTACTATTTTTCATTTTCACAAATCAAGAACTAGCATATACTAGTTTCCAAAAATTACAAAATAACGAAGAGAAAAGTCAAATACGAATCATCTTTTCCTCATGTTTGAGAACTAAATTCACGATTAACTCATAATAATACATATTACGTGTTGATATTTGTTGTGTTTTGCGCGTAATGAAGGATGCGTCATTACGATATAACGATGACAAATCTTTCACTATCCCCCTTTCGAAAGAATAAATGTAAATGTGCCTTGTCTTATTAATCGTAAGTTCAAATCTTATTTTCCTCCACTTAAACCAAACCAGAATATTCGGTAGAAATGCAAGTACTAATCATGCCATCGAATCCTTCGGAAGGCACTGCTGCAGCCTGCGGATTTCATGTTTAAATGGAATTGAGCCAATTCGGAAGTGACAATTACTCGGGGGCTTTTAGCCTGGACGCGCGTCGCGCACGAGGCGGCCCGACGCTGGCGGGGGTATCGCCACCCGACCACACTTGACAGCCGTTTGTCGAAAGCCCTGTTAGGACGGGAATGCTTTTTATCATTTTTCCTACTTTTCATTTTTCGCGTCAAGTCGCACATGTAGTCAGTCTGCTATGTTGGTTTAATGGAAGCGCTTTGACATTGGGGATTGACAGTTTATGGACTTCGTTAATTAATAGCATTCAAGGTTAAGAATGAGTCAGTGGTAATATTTACACCCATTTTACGAAGTAGATAAATTTATATATAGCGAATAAATTTAAGTATCCATTATTTTATTGAGAAGTTTCATTTGAAGATGGATCGAAATAATTGTTCTTCCTGCTTGGATAGATATATGGAAATATGGAATCGAAGAGAGTCTTCCAATCTATGTATTTGATTTTAAAAAAGACATTTTTCGATTTCTTATAAACTTTTTCTTATTTGAGGTGTTATTTACTATATTGAGTATAGTATGCAGTTATACAGTATGTTTGAGCGTTTGACTCCTCTCGATCGGGTAGAAGTAATAAAAGCATGTTATTAAAGAGGTAACTCAACGCATATTCACTCGAGAATTAGCTGGCTGTTATCGGTATTCTGCGTAGATTATGCGCCGCACTGTGAAAATGTTTCCACATGTGTTAACTTAACAAGGAAATAAGTCACCAAAACGAAGAAGAAACGTGCGAAGTCAGGAGAACATTGCAGCTGCAGCGGCCAATGTAGTCGATGAGCCAAATTTGTGAATTTCACGACGATTTAAACAACCGGAGCATTTTTAGACGTCAACTTGGAGAATATTGCGTAAATATCTGGGGTTGCATCTCTAGAGTGATGATAAAACACCCGTAACCGTGTGACGACATATTTATGCACAACTGAGGAGATATCAGAGGACTATGTTACTTAAATTTCTATAATCATAACTTTAGAACATCTATATTGAAGGGATGTACTTCAAACAAGATGGTCATTTACCTGATGCTGATTATCTGATGATATCTGACAAGGATTTGTGAATTGACCGCAAAGGTCATGCGATTTGACAGCTCTGGATTATTTTCCTTGGAGCTATGTGGAAGTGCAAGTCTATGCCAACAAGCCACAGAGTTTGGATCACTTGGAGGAAAATATAAAGTTATTGGTAAAATAAGGCCAGAATCATTGCGCAGAGTAATCAAACATTAGAGTGATTGAGTGAGTCAGTGTCAACGAAGCCCGTGGTGGACATTATATTGGAATTATTATCGCTGGGCAGAGCGTAGATATTTAAAACACAGTTGAACTTATAGAACTCTTTATTCACTTCTTTATTAACAATGGTAGTAGGTAGTGTATCTCTGTATATCATGTAACTACCGCGCAAGAGGGTCGAGGTTAGAGAGGCTTCATGGACGCTTGCTCGGCTGACCTTCAAACGGGATCCACACAGAGGAGGGCAGCATAGGCGAGTCTTCTTTATTAGGACGGGAATTGTCATTTGATATTGACCTGGCCCATATCCAACAAAACACTTGCGTGTATTGTTGGTTGCATCCCAATGGCAAAGCAAACTTCTCCCTCCCTTTGCCAGAATTATATTTCCGTTTTGTCTCACGATTTACTGAGTTTTTTTAAAGCTTTTCCTGGAATGTTACGAGTCTTCATCTGTGCTCTTCTTGTTTCCTCTCTTCTGTTCACCCTGTTCTGCTCAAATCTTCCTGTTAGGGACATTTCTGCATTCGTCACCTTTGTTACTTCTTATTACCTGGCAGTAATAGCAGAACCATTTGTTTTGCTGCTTTAGTGACCATTCATGTGACTTGTGTCCTTCTTTGTTACATCGGAAACACTTGTTTTCGGTTTGTGTGTTATTCTCTAGAGTTTGAGTTCGACCTTCTTGCTTGCTGAGGTTTTCTCAGCCTCTAATTGAGATAGAAGGATTTTTATCTCTTCCAACGTCATCTCCTTCATCGTTGTTAGCCTTTTTATCAGTTCAATGTTTCTTAATTCCCGTATTACGGATGAAACGGCCTGGTAAAATGCAGATATCATCTCTTGCGTTGTGAGTTCAATGACGTCTTCACAGTAGATTCGAATCTATCACAAAAATCATTTATAGATTCTCCTTTTCATATTGAATTTTGTGGTTAGCAATTCTTGCTGTACCACCTTCTTAAAGGATTGTATTTCTCAGGTGTTTTGTTCTTTCGAATCTTCCTCAGAAGTCAACTCTAGGGTTCTAGTCTTCTTGGTTTCAGAGGGTTCTATCTTCTCCTCAACATCTAATTTGCGTTTCCTTGGGGTGGAATGGGTACGAGAATAGTTTCTCTCAGTAAAAATTTTAAGCCGTGTTCTCTCGACTACTAGAGTGTTCTTCGATATCTGCGTTAGCCCGTCCACCACTAACTTGACAATCTCTATAATGTATTTTAAGACATTCGAAACTTCTATCAGTTGGGAGGCAACTTCATTTGAATGTTTTTTCTTTCATCAGTGACTTTGATGAGTGCATCTTCCAAGATTTTGATTTTTTTTTAATCGATTGTACTTTAAAACATATCTATGTTATACCTGGATTTTATGTTCAATCTGTAATCTTTGCTGTCCTTCACTCTACATCTTCATCTGAATTAATCTAATTCCATCATGAAATATATTCTGTCATCTAGTCTCTTCATTGTACTCAAAATATTTATCATCCACAAATTTTAACAGTTTGATTGGCAGAAAAAAGAACCATATTAATATGTAAGGGGTATTTATCTGAAGTGTTTTAAACTTCTTACCTTGGGACTTATAGCTCCCTAGATGATGAGTCTTGTCCTCGCACATATTCATCAATCATCATTGTATTGGAGTTTTCAGCATATGAACTGGCTGTGCTTGTATAGTTAACTAATCCAAATTCTGCCATTTCTAATAGTTTTCACTTCCAGACATATCTAAATCACATCTTATAATCATCTAAAAGTACTCCTAGGTACACATATCTAAGTTACGCTAACAGCATTTAACTAGGGTTAGCATTGAATGACACTATCATATGTAGGCTTGTGCCTACAGAATATCACAGATAGTTGACAGAATGGTGGCTCAGTTTTCTTCCGTGAACATATGTTGACGTCTCAGACAGAGCTAAATCCTTACATTCCCTCCCTTTGTCGGAAATGTGCCTCTGTCTCGCCAATTGATTGTCTGAAATGAAATATTTTCAAAAACCAGAATATATCTTAATTTAATGAATCTCTAACTCAATCAAACTTTATGATGGCTTCGGTGATTTGAAATCAAATTTCTTAAATTTTGATATCTATCTCTAATCCACTTTAATATTCCATTAAGGAAAGCTGTCTTAATATCCAGTTGATAAGAACACAAACCAGGCTTGTTTATTATTTCAAATGTAGTCCTGTTTACTATAATTCTCCAATATCTAGTCATCACTTGTATTGTGTTACTCAGTAAACTTCTCGATACCTCTTAAATAAACTTTCATATATCACATCTGATTGATCGTCAATAGTCTTCAGCTTGTGATTGCCACCCTTCTTAGTGTAATCTCCTTCAGACTGATTATCGAACGAAACTGTATAGGGAAATAAGGTTTTTCCCACGGTAATGTGGAGAACTTTATGCAAAGAAATAAATACTTTGCATAAATCACTCGAAGTGAATTATTCATTTTCCCTAATGCTTTTATGTAGACTATTATCTAAAAACATGTATGCACCTGGAATTAATAGCTCTTTAAGATTTTCATCCAAAAGTTTATCTAGAGCGTGTATGTATGTATGCATTTAGCTAACACTCTAAAGTTTTTCATCTGTAATTTTATCTAAAACATGAGTGCGTTTAAAATAACTGACTCTTTAAAGTTTTCATCTAAACTGTTATCTAAAGCATGAGTGCGCTCAAAATAACTGACTTTAAAGTTTTCATCTAAAGTGTTATCTTAATGTATTTTGAATAACCGAATCCTAAGGTGTTCATCTAATGAATTGTTTTATTTTTATTTCGACTTTTTGTTTAGTCTATTTCTGATTCTTTTATTGATCTACCTCTTCTTTTGTACATCAATATTCTCGTTGGTTGATCGACAATTAATGTACCTTTAGAAGAAATGAGATGTTTCTCTTCCTTCCTCCCAATCGCAGAATAGGTTTCACCCATTTCAGGTTCTCCCTCCCACTCTAATAATTCTCCACCTTTATTAGATTTCTGCGATTGTACAGGCATCTCATCCTCTATCATCATTAATTTTTTGCAACAATAATGATCATATTCTACTTCATTGTTAAACTAAATCTAATTTGACTTCAACTCTGAAGTTTATAATCCAAAATTTAAAATATCATACAAATTTTTTCTGCAAACCTTCTACGAATTTTAATTAAAAAAAAAATTATTTTATTCAAAATTTTTAGAATTAAATTAATTAATATTTTGTTTAGTTTATAATCCAGTTGGGATTATGTATTCTCCCTCTAAAACATCTAAATAAATTTCAATTTCTGAACCTGCTTAACTTACAGTGATGAGATTCTGAGACACATCTTAAGATGTGTCTGAGACACAACAATTTTGAATTCTCATTCTTAATCGATCTGTATATAATAAAATTTCTGTTTTACCACCTACTTCAATATCTGCGATTTAATCGTTTTTTGTTTTTTTGTATTCATAATCTTTTTGCCATCTAACTCCTCATGGCATACCTTCCCCTTCACAATAAAATAAACATCCACTGATTTCTCTTAAAATATACTTGTCAATAACTCGAAGCCAACTGATTATTTACTGTACAATCAGTGACACTGGAATTTGCCACAAAACTAATAAAATAGTTTTGCAAATTTCGTCTTCTTTGAAGATACATACCTAACGAAGAAGTCATTTACTGACTGTTCTGTCGTCTAACTTCTTCAAATTAATAAAAATCAATATATTTTTTTTATTAAATAAAATTGTCATAGATTTTTACCTAGAGACAACCACATACTCCGATTAATTGAATGATCATTTATTACAAGATTAATAATATTGGAATCTGCCATGAAATCAGAGGTCGTATTCCCCAAGGGCAGATTCATGCCTATCGTAAAAGTTATTTGGTGTGTGATCAACGATTCTTGTTGTACCACCTTCTCAAGGGTTTCTATATACTAAGTATTCTGCTCTTTCGAGCGTTCTTCATCTAGATTCATTAAACATCTTAGATTATCTTTAAACATTTACTATAACCTTAATGTCTCCAGTACCCTAACATCTAATTTGTATCTTCAGTTAGATTACATCTTCTATGCTGTTCATGTCTCGATTTTACTATATCTAAATACACATTTAGATATATTTATATATTATATATTTATTATTATATTTATATATTTAGACCCAAAGTCTAATTTTCATCTTTACTGGGGACATCATCTATGATGTTGAAGCTCGATGTTACTGTATCTAAATACCCATTTAGATTCACCTTACATCCAATTTTCATCATTACTGAGGACATCATCTATGAAGTTGATGTCTCAATTTACTATATCTAAATACCCATTTATATTCACCTAACATCTAATTTTCATCGTTACTCAGGACATCATCTATGAAGTTGATGCCTCAATTTTACCATATCTAAATATCCATTTAAATTCACCTAACATCTACTTTTCATCTTTCGTGAATACATCGTAAATGATTTTGATGTCTTGATTTGATTGTATCTAAATACCTATTTAGATTCACTTAACATCTAATTTACACCTTCAAGTCAGTACATACTTCCATTCAATTGTACTTTTACCTGAATTTACATCTAGTTTAAGCTGATTTGTATATTTAGTGAGTACATGCCTGTATTCGACTGTACTCGTAGCTGAATTTATATCTAGTTTAATCCGATTTGCACCTTTATTGAGTACATGCCTAAATTCGACTGCACTCGTGGTTGAATTTACATCTAGTTTAATCTGATTTGCATCTTTATTGAGTACATGCCTAAATTCGACTGCACTCGTGGTACTGTAAAATAAAAATATGTTAAACCTGGATTAGAATTAAACTCTAGTCATCTTTGTAAAGGCCTTCCTCTGAATTAATTTAACTTCTAATATCATAATGAATTATATTCTATCATCTTATTCCTCCATAATTTAATATATTCTTGAAACTTCATCGAACATCTAAATAATTTACAGTATTCTTACTCTCTTTTCAATTTTGATTGGCAGAAAAAGGAACAAACCATAGGAATGACTGTGAAAGACAATTTTTCAGTCTCAAGTATGGAAACTTCTTACCTTGGATATGAATTCTCTTATGCTTCTACTAAATCTTGAACTTTCACGTATCTATCATTCATAATATGGTATGGAGTTGTACGATTGCATTTATCAATCATCTGAGAAGCACTCGTAATCAGTTAGTCCAAGTTCTGCCAAATATTTTGGTATTTATGAAATAAAAATATTTATATCATGTATTGAGAACTTTTTATGCGTTATAAGCACTAATTTCATCTCTTTATATCATCTAATACCAGGTATAGGATAGAAATATTTGTTTCGTGCTTCTAAATTGCCTCAAACGCACAGCAATCCTTGCCAATTTGAAACTGGGAGTTCAAGTATCAAGCAGTACCACCAAGTAAATGTACACCCTTTTTCAACTTGTGGTGTCACGCACGGCAATGACTACCTGTTGAAAGTGGTTTGGCCAAATTGTACATAAACTGGATACATGCCTGAATCCTATTAAATCTCTAGCTCACAAACATACAAAAACCGCACAGCAAGCTTTGTATGAAGTAAGCCCCAAAATATTTATTGTTTACCAAACTTGTAAATTTAACAAAGTTAGGGTAAATGAAATAATTTAAGTATTAAATTATTATCAATATATCAGAGATCTAACACTTCATCATCTAAATTTTTAAACACCAAAGTGTTTTAATTCATAAAACTGTTTTAATGCATAAAAGATCAATCAATTTAACATCTTAGTTTCCAAGCTTATAATTGTTTTAATACTTAAAATTTATGGTCCATTATCTGAACTTTCAATTAATATAATAAATAAAACTTTTATTGGTTCATCATGTGAACTTCTTACCTCTTTGTTTCAATGGATCAAATTTCCAAGAGACAATCATCTAAGCCTCCAACCTTTCAGTTGTTTCATTGGATAAGACTTCCAAAATTTCAATTGGTTTAATGGATTAAACTTTCCAAAAGATAGAGACATCTAAGCTTCCAACCTCTCAATTGTTTTATTGGATAAAACTTTCCAAAAGAAAATCATCTTAACTTTTTAACCTTCAAATTGTTATAGTGGATAAAATTTCCAAACGATAAACATTGAATTGATTAAATGGATCTAACTTCTAAAATCCATTGTCTGAACAGTGTGAGTAACCTTTGTCCATTTATCCTCTTAATTGTTTTAATTCACAAAACATTCTAAATTAAATCTTAAGTGTGAAAACCATAAACTGAATCAACTAGTTTCTCAATTCTTGCAACTTGTGTATGAAAAATGAAGCCAATCAAATTCAACACATACTGCGAGTCTGATGTAATCTTAAATTGAAGAGCAAACTCACATCTATAGTTTGTAACTTCAGTATTCACATAAATAAACACCAACATCTAAAATTTCAAAAACGTAGTGAAGGGTGCACTGGGCCCATAACCTGTTGGAATTATTATCGCTAGGCAGAGCGTGGATATCTAAAACACAGTTGAACTCATAGAACTCTTTATTCACTTCCTTTTGCCAATTAACAAATGCGTTTTTAAGCAATAAAAAAATTTTTTTGAATCAAAGATTGATATTCCTTAAAAAAATTTCAATTATTTTATAAACAACGCATTTGTTTATAACAATTTTTTAAACAATAAGAGATAAAAATTTAAAAAATAAATATTTCGATGTAGCTTAATACAACATGAAAACGGACCATTAATAATATTTTGAAAAAAAAATGTTTTCGATAATTAATCTAAGTTTTTAATTTTGCAACAATGAAAATTGTAAATGAAAAACTGAAAAATAAACATTTTTAAATTTTTCCAACGGAGAACTATTCTGAAGTCTTCCAAAAATGGCTCCAAGAGAGGAAAAAAAATCTCAAGTTAATAGTTTAAAAATTATCTCACTTGAAATGTTCATGCACAAGCAGAAAAAAATTATTAATTATTATAACTATTGCATAACTGATTGAAATATTGAGATAAAAATTTTTTTTGGCGGATTATTGCTCATTTATCCAGTATGCCCCTGAATTTTGTCATTTATTAAACCCCTTTTTCGGGTATTTCCATCCCTCTTGGAAAATTATTAATATTGGGACTACAATTCCGGGAGTCGACATTTGTTTTAGAAAATTTCCTCCTCTCTTTGGATTTCAAAAATCTTTATTAGTTTTTGAGATATTTACAAAAAACTGAACCCTCTTTTTTTTAACTAATTGTTAATAACTTTTGCAATTTTTGCAAGCGGAACTTCATTTTTTTCAAAAATCATCTAGATGCCATTTCGAATCGAATGACACCTTGATCATAAATTTCGGAGACTGCTGAAAAAACTTGACCCAAAAGGCACTTGTCGACTACACTATAAAAAATATAGAACTTTTAATGAATCCTCATAAATAATCGTAGGCTATCAATTCAAATCAAATAACTTAACTTCTCTCTATGCTTGAGCCTGAAGCTCTTTTCGGCCTTAAAGAATAAATTGTACATCAGAGATACACAAGTTCCCCCAGAAACTACTTAAGAACTAAAGGGGATAAAAAAGTATAAATGCCTGCCAATATCAATGATACAGGGTCAAAGCGGCATCCGCTCCGGAATTTCCGCCCGACTGGAATAAGAGACGATCTCTCGAAGCTGGATCGATTTATTTGACATAAATATTAACGCGCCATCAGCATTTTGCCCGTACGATGGCTTGTTGCGGAAACATAGGGAGGAACTTCCGCGTAACTGGTTGTTTGGAGAAGGGCTAGACCAGTGAATCCTGGATCGCAAGTTTATTGCTTCATTAGG
This sequence comes from Megalocaria dilatata, assembly GCA_034642435.1. NCBI lineage: Eukaryota > Metazoa > Arthropoda > Insecta > Coleoptera > Coccinellidae > Megalocaria > Megalocaria dilatata. The sequence goes on along the minus strand of CM067855.1, from coordinate 82,103,433 downwards.
AGTTGGGTGGAATTTCGTAGGCTGTGTACCGGAAAATAGCTCCCATTTTAGGAGGATTATTGTAGGGTTATCACAGGCAAAGATGGTGGCATACAGATTATATCCGGGATATGGATGAAACCGTGAATACTTCGAAAAGTTTCTCATTGTCCATCAATATTTTCGTTCAGTCGAAATAGTATACTCTATTATATTGGAAGGTATGTAATTCGCCACATTGGAACTTCTGTTTGGTTGAAATATAACGCATTCTTTCTGAATGTATCGTTGCGATTAGACGCTAATACAAGGCTCCGATAAGTTAAGTTTAAGTTTCGAGCTCAGTCATTAGAAATCATTGAAAAATGGGTTTAACTCGTGAAAATAAGGCTGAAATAAAAGAAATTGTCAGGGAAACTGTTATTGCAGTACTCGATAGTTACCTGGATAAGTTGACTGATCAGATTATGCTGAAAATCAAGGCCAGAATGGAGGATGTATATGAACAACTTACATCTAGACTACAAGATACTGAAATCATACCCATTCAAGACAATTTTGAAAAATTGAATTTGAAACTGCAAGAGACTGAATCAAGGTTAGAACAATTACAACAGGAATTTGAAAAAACAAATGTTGTTATATTTGGAATTCCCGAATGTGATAATACGGAACAGAGGGAGAATCTTATCGCCATCTGTCAAGATAAGAATGTAAACATCAAGGCACAGTCAATAAGAGCCTGTTACCGTTTAGGAAGAAGAATTCAAAATAAAGCACGCCCGATCATCGTCAAATTCACAGACGAATATCATCGTAATGATTTTTTTTTCAGCGAGAAGACTTTTTCTGGGATGCAAGATTTTTGTGAAAGATGATTTAACAAAGAAGCGAATTGAACTGTTCAAATATACTAGAGGAAGATTTCATAAAAATGTGTGGACTATTGACGGTGTCAGTAAGGTTAGAACTGAAAAGGGAATAGTTTCCGTTAAGGACAAACAGGACGTAGATTCCATATTTCTATCATTGGGTAATTAGATATGATGTATACTGTATTGATAATTTCTGGTTATGTTAATTATTGTATAACTTGTCGGGGGTGTATACATTTAATTTGCATACAAACTCTACAATAGGTTGTAAAATTATATTTTGTGTTTCCTTTTATTTTTACAAATATATTATAGAATGGAATATTTCGAATCAGAATTGAACGAAGAAACGAACGCGTATTTTGATATTGATGGTGCTAAGGAGGAGATTGAATTTGATAAATTGTTGAACATAATACATTTTAACATACGGAGTTTACGAAAAAATTATGATAATTTATTGTTATATTTGAATGCTTTGAACTTGGATAACTTGGATGTAATTGTTCTGTCTGAGTGTTGGGATTTGCATATTCCTGGTTTTGATATATTTTATAATGAGTCGAAATATAATAAAAATGATGGCTTATTAGTTTATGTGAAGTTGTCAATAAATGTGAGTGTTCAAGTTTTTCAACTTTCGGAGACGAATTTGTTGCATTTATCTTTCGACATGAGCGGTAAAAGCAATGGCTTAACTGCATCGTATAGATCACCATCTACAAACATGAGCCTTTATGTTGAGGAATTGAATGAATATTTAACGAACTTGAGCTATGGGGATGTTGAGGTTTTTTTGGGTGATATAGACATTAATACTGGTGATAAAGACAGTATGAATGTTTTGGAATATCAGTCTTGTATGGGACAGAATGGATTCGTTTCTGAGATAAATGATTTCACTAGGGTAACAAATGATTCGTCCACTATCATTGACCACATTTATGTGAAACTCAAGGCTAATTCTCGACAGGGCATTTTCTTATGTCCTGGCATTATAAAAACTTCAATAACAGATCATTGGTCGATTTTTCTGTCGGTCAAATCAAGGTCTAGCGAAGGACATATTTTGCATGCCTCTCCATCAAAACAAACTTTTTTAAATAAGGATAGACTTGTCTCCTTCTTGAGGAGTGAAGATTGGCGCCAAGTCTTAGATAAGTCAAATCCCCAGATGGCGTATACCGCCTTTTTGAACTGTTTGAAGAAACATATGCGGAAATCATCGTATACAAAAAGTATTAAGGTGAAAATATATAAAAAGAAACAACCTTGGATTACGTTTGGGCTGATAACATCTATAAAACGGCGATATAAAATGAAAGTTTGGTTAAGAAGGAATTTCAATCCGGAGAACAATCGGAAATACAAAGAATATAGGAATTTACTAAATAGTCTGATAAGAAAAACTAAAGAATCTTATTTCATAAAACAGTTTGAACTTGCTGGTAATAATGCTAGGAAATTTGGGAAGACGCTGAATCAGATTAATAATAATTGTAACATTAAATCCAATATCCCTGGTGAAATAGTTGATGAGAATGGTTGTTCTGTCACGGAAATAAAAGAGGAAGCAGATAAATTCAATTGTTTTTTTGTTAATATCGGTAAACGTTTAGCACACGGTATAAATCGATCGACCATTGTTGATGCTTTGAATGTCCCTGCGAGTGTGTCCTCTATATTCCTCGAACCGGTTGATGAGAATGAGATTGTGAGCACCATTGTTTCATTGAAGGAGGTGCTAGCCCTGGACCTGATGGTATTGCTTCATTCCTTATTAAGCACATTCCTTCATTCATGTTGAAACCTTTAGTTCATATCTTTAATTTAAGTCTTTCAAATGGTATAGTTCCAACAGAATGGAAAGAGTCGCATGTAAGTTTCGTTTTTAAGAGTGGAAATAGATCTGAAATGACAAATTATCGCACAATCTCTGTGATCAATAATTTTGTGAAGATCTTCGAAAAGTGTCTCAAGAGGAGACTGATCTTATTTCTCAAAAAAAATAATTCCTTAAGTGGCAGACAATTTGGGTTTAGGGATAATACTTCTACCACGGATGCGATTCAGGAACTTGTTGATGGCGTCGTCCAATCTATGGACGAAAATAAAAAGTTAATAGCAGTATTTTTGGATTTGGCTAAGGCCTTTGATACCGTTGACCATACTCTACTTCTTGATTGACTGGAAAAGGTTGGCGTCAGAGGAGTTAGTTTGAAGTTGTTTCAGAGTTATTTGGATGGTCGTATTCAGTGGGTCAAGATAGAAAGCGTCTTGAGTCGGCCATTGAAGGTTGATATCGGCATCCCCCGGGGGACTGTATTTGGTCGGATCCTCTTTTTGGTTTTTATTGACTGGTTGCTTCGTGCTACGAGTCTTAAGATGGTCGCGTATGCTGATGATTCTTTTTTAACTTTCAGGGGGGATACATGGGAGGAAGCTTATCAGATTGCGGTTAAGGGTGTTAATACTATTTTTCAACTGTTATCACATTGTTTGTTAAGTTTGAATGTATTTAAATCAAAGTTCATTACATTTTCACTTAGAGCATCTGATCAGCCGGAGTTTAAGTGGATACATCTTCATATGGATCAATGTAATTTGTTGACATGTCAGTGCCCGGCTGTTGAAAAAGTCGGTCAGGTATTTGGGAGTTATTATCGATCAACATCTGAGATGGGTCGAGCATGCAGCTTACCTCATGAAACGTATTAAGAAACTGTTTCATATTTTCTATAATGTCCGGAATATTCTTTCTGTGAAGGAATGTTTCCGAGTGTACGACGCTTTAGTTTTGTCTGTACTGAGATATGGAATTGTTATATGGGGTGGTATAAATGAAAATAACATGCGAGGTCTCGAAATAGTACATAAGACGATATTGAAGATAATCTTGAAGTTGAGTAGAAGGTTCGGATCTGAAAGGCTGTATATGGAATCTGACCGGCTGAAAATCAAACAGGTTTATATTTATGAAGTATTGTTGAATAAAATAAAAGGAAGAGGCGAATTGGTGCAGAATGCATTCCTAACAAGACAGGTTGTGAATAGAAATCTTCTCATTCCGCGGTTCCATAGAAAACATCTGCAAGAAAGTTGGTTGTACTATGGTCCCAAATTTTATAATCTTCTTCCTTATGAGCTGAAGGTATCTTTCAATGTAAAGAGTAAAGTAGGTAAAGATCGTCTCCAGAAATACATTATGTTGAATTCTAGTAGATTCGAGACCATTCTTTTTGCTTGATTTTGTTTTCCATTAGGTGGTAATTTTTTTTTCTTTTTGCTGTTCACCTTTTCAAGTATGCAAACTTATTTGTTATTTGATCACATTATAAAGGAGTTTTCATCGTAAGTATGTACAGAATATGACGGTATGCAAGCTTGGCTTAGACTGTAATATTTCTGTGAACGAAATTGTTTATCTTTTATTTTTGTGTATTTTTTTTTTTTGATGAATAAATTAAATTGAATTGAATTGAATTGAATTGTACCTTCACCTAATAAAAAAAATCACCATTTTCGATGACACCATGAAGAATAGCATAATTATAACAAAAGCTCACCAGACCTAAATTTCACTACAGATACCTCATCATCTTTCCTCATGGTCAAAAGCATTCAAAATTGCTTCATAATTTTGTTGTTTTTGCCATTCCACAGGAATCACCAATGGTTTATGATATACGATATCCGCCAGGCATTGCAGTACCAGATGCAAAGGTTTCCAATATGGATTCTTTGTTGGGGCGTCATTTTGCATTTGTGTTTGAAAATACTATCGAAACAACGATTATGCGACAGAATTAACATAGAGATTATTTACATTTATTGCCTAAATAAACGTAAAACTTTACCATCATATTGTAGAAATTACTATGTTTTACTACCAAAAAAGATATATTACACATTTTCTTGTGACTCGAGTTTCGGGAAATGAACTATCCCATCATCAGACCTAACAGTGGTACAGTGGTATTTAAACAAAAGTGGTAAATATTTTGAATATTTCAACAGATTCTCGGTAAAACCTAATAGTGGTACAGAGGTTTACAATCGGAACGTGATAAGAAACCGGGTTCAAAAAGAGGGGGGGCCTGCTAACAGATATCGGAATGTCGGCAATCGACAAAGAAGGTTGTTAAACAGATGGTACCCATTTAATTATCCCAAATAATTTTTTGGCTTACATAGTTCCGTACAGTCATTCATTATTTTAAAATTATTTTGTTGTATATCTCAAATATTCTAACAGATATCGGAATGTCGGCAATCGACAAAGAAAGTTGTTAAACAGATTGTACCCATTTAAATATCTCAAAGAATTTTTTGGGTTACATAGCTCCGTACAGTCATTCATTATTTTTAAAGTATTTTGTTGTGTATCTCAAATATTTGGATTTACAAAGCTCCATAACATTGTAATTTCTACAGTTTGTTTTAATTATGATCAACTACCAAATAGTAACGGCTGAAACAATTCAGTATGAGAACACCTGTCAGTATTACCTATCAACTTGTTCAAAATTTAAAGTTCAGAGAAAACATTTGTAATATTCTGAATTTTACTTCAGAGACCAACTAAATATAATTCACATGTGTATTGGAATAGTTTTTGTGAATTAACCGAAACAGTCGTTCGGTAATACAACAAAGGTAATCAATTTTTATGGCATTTCAGCGAATATTGAAAATTCTTATATTTTCTTTTTCTTATAGGATTAACATTTATTCCCTATCCCTATTTATGTCTTTTGGATGAATTTGGAATTATTAGACCCCTCATTTTTTGATTTATGTGCTCTACATAAATAACTTTCATATATTCATATTAAAGTATATATTTCCTGTCAATTAATGTCATATTAAAGTATATATTTCCTATAAACTAGATTCGATAATGAAGCATGTCAGAAATGTTAGGAAGTTTGAACGCTCCCTTTATCATAGGAAATTCACCTAAATATATGCTTCTAATAGATAGTCAAATGAAATTTCATTCAAGAATCGATTTATTTGTGGGACCTATTTTATCGTGATGTGTATAACAGAAGCTGTTGATTTATATTATATTGATGCTTTTATTGATATTGATTGACCTGGGGCCTGAAGCCCAGGCAGATATACTGGCTACACACTATGATAATTAGACCACAGATAGTGTATGGCGCTGTAGCGTGGTGGAAGAAAGGCCAACAAACGGTTGGCGAACTAAAGCTCACCCGACTACAGAGACAGGCTTGCCTTGCAATTACAGGTGCGTTTCGCACCACACCCACGGCAGCCATGGAGGTTCTACTAAATCTACCACCCCTGCACCTACTTGTACAGAGGGAGGCGGAACGGACCACATACAAACTATTATCAACTAGCGACAGGTCAGAGGCAATAGTGATGGTAGGCTCAGGACTGCTGGACGAGCTTTTAACGAACAGTATCCTATCGATGCCCTCGGATCTAATGTCAAAAATCACGAGCCAGGAACGGAATTCCAATGTAATGGCCCCCAGCCGTGACGAATGGACCCAGCATGCTGAAGTTCTATTGAGAACCAACCTTAGCTTGTTCACAGACGGCTCGCGAACGACGAACGGAACAGGAGCGGGATTCTATGGGAGCAAACCGAGAACTAACATCTCATTGAGTCTCGGTCAAAACGCAACCATATTCCAGGCAGAACTATTCGCCATTGGGACCGCGGCGGAACTGCTGATAAAACGGCAAATCCACCACGGTAAAATCAACATATTTACTGATAGTCAGTCAGTACTGAAAGCTCTGTAATCCAACTGTTTTGCATCCATAACAGTCTGGAGTTGCCGCATTGCTCTAAACAGGCTCGGTATGTATAACGGAGTCACTCTTGTTTGGATACCAAGCCACTCAAACTATTTGGGTAACGAGGCGGCAGATCGGCTGGCATTTGCTGGAGCTGCGCTGCCTCTGGTAGGACCGGAACCATTCCTGGGAGTACCACATGACGTGGCTAACGAGGCGATAACAGGCAGAATGAACTCAAGGCTAGAGTCTTTCTGGCGGAGCCATTCTGGCCTAAAACATTCGAAGTTGTTCCTTGGAACAGCTTCGAACAAAAAGATGGCGAACCTAGCGCTAGGTCTGGATAGGGCCAAACTAAGAACACTTGTCGGAATTATGACAGGTCACTGCAGACTGAAAGCGCATTTGCACAAAATCGGTCTGGCTGAAGACAATGAATGCAGGCTGTGTCTTGAGGACACTGAAACAGCCATGCACATCGTCTCAGAGTGCCCAGCGGTGAGTCGCATCAGATTCGGGGTCTTTGGCCAGGCTTTTATAGCCCACAGCGAACTAAAAAAATTACCCCTGAACAAGATTATCGGTTTTAGCCAAAAACTGGATCTCGTCGGGGAGATATAAATTAGAGGTGAACCACAATAGTCCGTGCGGACGCAGTGGTAGGGTGGACAGACGCCCGCTCGCCATAAATAACATAACATAATTACATATATAATACTGAATATATATCATGAAGGAAATATCTATGAAATGAATAGTATTCTGTTTATATGTGTAAAGCAAGATATTTGGATACGAAGATAAATTGAGGTTTATTATAAAGCTGCTTCGTCTTTAATTCTCAACAATTTTAATACTTACATATTGCGAATGTTTCAACTTTTTATTTTTCCTTGAAATTTGAGGTTTTTTCTCTCTAGGGTTAAGTGAAGCGAATTGGGTAATAACATCAAATGTCATTCATTTAGTAAAAATTTGTTGGAATCAATATTATTTCAGTATTAATAGTGAAATCTACAGCAGAGCAGAAAGAAGTCTTAATTAGGGGGTCTCTTTAGACCGCGTTTAGCTTATATTGTCATGGATAATTTGGAAAAAACTATTCACGAGAATTCCAGACAGGGCTAAATCAGTGCTTCTACAATTTATAATGGAAAATCCGCGGAAGTATCAAAGTAGTAAGAAATCTAGGTATATTACCATGTGTTCTTTCAACCTGAAATAATAGAAATAACATGGAAATTTATAATAACTCCAAATTTGTTATACTCTGAGGATACCTAAGCATCTCAACGAACTTTCTTCCATAATGTAAGAAATACTTCCACAAAGAATCAGACCTCCCTTAATCACCAAGAGATATTCTAACTTTCCAAGTTTTCGAGAAAATATCTGCGGAAGTTGTCTTCGACCGCATACCTCAAACCGAACTATAAGGATTTATAGGTTTCTTCTTCCAGTGACTGCGATTATTAAAGTTTCATAACAAAGAGGAGTCATCTTGTTCCTTAACGACTTATGAGGGAAGGCAAGAAGAATTCCTTTCTTGCACGATGCATTAGAAACGAACAGTTGAAAAACGATACCCTCGTTTTCCGGTATGACATTGTTACGAGAAGTAAAAGTTCTAGTCTCGTTTTTTGCTGTTCTGTTTTACTGGCATGATGTAAGAAATTGTTTCTTTAGAAAAAGCGAGGATCTCGACGAAAATATATACAATGCAAAGTTGGAACGTTGAGACAAATTTTCTCGACCTAAATTGCGGGCATATCTGTTCAATCTAAAATATGAAGACAAATACTAATATTTTACGATATTTTACTAGAAACATAATTATTTTCAGTCATCAAGAATGGTGGCATAACATCTCAGCTTCTTCTTCGTTTTCAAGGTTTTTAAGTATTCCCCGAAAGAATCCCTAGGTGGAACTCTCAATCGCTTTTTGAGGATGGACTCGGCAATCATCAAGTTGAAAGTGTTCTTTGCTTTATATATGCTTTCACCATATAGTGGATGAATCTGAAAAAAATATATAGTTATGACAAAAAATTTGTGAATATTTAAGGATTGTTTCCATATTGAATTCCACAAAATACTATTTCGGTGATTGAATGTGAATGTCAGTAGTAATTGAAAAATGAGACGAAATGATCGGGATTATGTTCTTATAGATAAAACACAGTATTTTAATTTATTCGACCACATTTTTTCATCAAAGATCATTGAAACCACACTTTCTGGAAGAAAGTTAACTCATTCCATTAAAATAATAGGTCAATAGCCGACCAATATTATCCGTCCTGTGTAAAATGTATTGCGATCGAATTATATATTATCTCAACGTTCCGTTGAAATAGTGAGAGATTTGGTGAAGGATAGAGTAATGAGTGCTAATTATATACAAGAGTATAAGTTACTTCTCACTAAAACGATAATTTGAATATGTAGCAATTGAATTTCATAAGTTGTTGATAATGATGGTAATTTTAGTATGTGAAAGTTAACTTTCGAGAGAATGATTGAACGATCAAAAATAATTATTCTTGGATGATTGTTAGTTGATTTTGATTTTTTAAATATGATTTAGGACCGATGAGGGGATTGTCGGAAGTCTAGTTGTATTTTGAAGATATAGTGCATGTTTTGAGAGATTTTTGAATTAACTTATTTGAATATTCAAATATATTGAATATTTCAAACAAAATTTTTTGAGTCAATATATTGCCCAAAATCATCACTATAAACAATAATGAATTTGCACCATTCATTTTTGTTTATAGTGATGATTTTGGGAAAAATAATGAAAGGGATGACGCAGTAAACAGAGTTAGCTATATGACTCCATTCTATGCATTATAAAATCGTTATGGCCAGAATTGAAATTCTTGACTGAGAAATATTTTCCAATATGCTTTATCGAGGTATTTTTCACATCAACTCCAATGCTTTTGACCTTACTTCAGCACTGTGTATACCAATGTCAACAAATTGTACTGATGACGCAGTAAACAGAGTTAGCTATATAACTCCATTCTATGCATTATAGAATCGTTATGGCCAGAATTTAAATTCTTGGCTGAAAAATATTTTCCAATATACTCTATCGAGGTATTCCTCACATCAACTCCAATGCTTCTGACCTTATTTCAGCACTGTGTATACCAATGTCGACAAATTGTATCCTTTTCAAAACAGGATCTAGTGGATGAAACTCCTGACTCACAAATATTTTCCAATATGCAAAGTCACCTAGTTATCAATGGAAACCAAACAAGTTTAATATTAAATCATTATATTGAGTGTGCCATGTAACTGTAGGGTCGGAACGAGGACTTGCAGTAACATGTTATGAATCGATCAACATTTCATTTTCGTCTCGTGTTAAAAAAAGGTGATAAGAATCGTTTCTTAATTAAGATATGATAACTCTTGTCATAATATCTTAAGATGAGAGGATGAACTAACCATTTATGATCTATATTTGATTTGATTTAAATTAAGATATGATAACTCTTGTCATAATATCTTAAGATGAGAGGATGGATCTATATTTGATTGATTGGGTCTTTACTTGGTGGAAACTCATTGATCATGATCTAAGTATATATTAAAAAAACCCTGCTCTTTTAAATGATAACAGATATTGCTTTCAATAATATGAAAATCTGAAATAAGGAATAATACCTGAACCTCAACTTACCACCTACCTGAATTCATATTAGCAGAAATATATTGAATATAGATGTTATAAAATATTCGACACTTCGGGACATATATCTAGAGAGAACGTATTCAAAGGCTGTTCAGGAAAAGAAGTCTTTGAGCTTTTGTTAGTAATTGAGCTCTATTGTCTAGGAGATTATATAATACAGCATATGTGAGTTCATTCACAAAATTAACAATTTCCTGAAATGAGTGCTACTCAGGGTTCTATCTTGGGACCTCTTTTATTCATTTTTTTCGTTAATGATCAATCTGTCCATGTTATTAATTATTCATCAATAGTGGCGACCATAAGGGTTGTTTTGTTTACTGATGACACTTCGTTTATTGTTTCGGCTCCCAAACTCGTTGAACTCAGGGCTAAGTGCGAACTTTTAGTGGAATGTTTCACTGATTGGTGTTCCCAAAACTCCATTGTTCTGAACGCCAGTAAGGCTGATCTTGTGCACTTTAAGTTGCGAGATGTGGGTCGCCAGTTAACTTTAAACCTTCCGGCGAGAGACTTGAATTGTTCCGACTGTGTTGGATTTCTCGGTTTGTAGGTTGACGAACTTTTTTGTTGGAAGTACCATGTTAATTCGGTATGTAAGAGATTGAGTAGTACAGTTTTCGCCATGAGACGTCTTAAAGATATTCTACCGATAGAGTCCTTAATTTGCGTTTATTATTCTCTTGTTTACTCCCACCTTAAATAAAACGTCTTGTTTTGGGGAGGTTCATCTTCGAGCAATTTATTGCGCAGAAAATAATTATTCGTCTCGTTCTCAACCTAACGACGATGGAGTCCTGTAGACCTTTCTTTATCGATTAAATTTTGCTAACTTTTCCCTGTATTCTCATCTTCAATTGCTTGCTGAATACCAGAAAAAATTTAGAATCACTGAAGTAAAGCTTGGATTGCCATGTGTATAATACAAGAAATAAAGATGTCCTCTGAATTCCAAAACACAGAACAACTAAATTTCAGCACTCACCATTGTATTGTGGTATTAAATTACCATCTTCCTAAAAGACTGAAAGTTTGGGAGTACAAAAAATTTAAGAAACAGATTACGGTAATGATGCTGATGAATTATTATTACAGCGTAGATGAATATTTGAATGGCTGTATAGTTTAGAATATCTGAATTTTGTGTTGTTTTTTTTGTTTTTTTCTCCCTAACATGTTCTATACGGATGTATTCTGTCATAAAGAATGAATAGAATATTATTATATTATTATTACTACGATAGAATATATTAGCAAGATTGAAATATCTGGATAATAGGTCAATCACTAGGTTATACTTAGCTAATTTGTGTGAAGGGCATAAATGCTGAATCAGAACGAGGCCAACATGGACTCTCGGGGTGCAAGGGCGACGGACGCCTTCGCCTGAGTAGAAACGTCCTAGTGTATAGCTGGGAATGGAGCATGAGGTATCAGAAAACCAGACTCAAAATCGAAAATGGGGAGAAATAAAATTTCTTTCCACGCCAAGATACGAACCCGCCCGAAGGTTATAAAATAATTATTAAATTATTATTTATTGACGGGACACCCTTTCACTATTGGGTGAAAATTAACAGTGGTGTACCTAAAAGGGCGTTATTAAAAAGTAGCAAAGCCTAACCAGATCACAAAGGATCTGCAAACTGGCACAGCTACACTAAAGATTTCTAGGGATCTTTTCAGATGAGTGGTATTCATTTATTAATCCTCCGTGCAGCCATTGGTTTTTGGAGAAAAGTACTTTTTATTCCATATCAATAATAGGAACTCAATGTATCTTATTGGCTCATCCTGATTTTAGAAAAAAGAATTGAATGAATCTGAAAAACTGTCTACCCTGAAAGTTTTCAAACTGTAGCTCTTTCCTTTCAGAAGTTAGAATGTGTACGGAAGAACCGCCCGCACAAAATTACTTCTGTCCCACGATTCTTCATCATCAAGTCGAACCTAGTCATTTGGGACCATCATCTACTCAGAATTCGAAAATTAAAAATATATAGCCAACACAATAGCCCGCAAGTCAAAGGATTTTGTGTTCTGTCATCCTAAAGTCCGGTAATATAATTTTTGACAGTCTTTCGTCCAAATTTATTATTGAAAAACGTTATAACCCAGATTTCAGGGGTGTATTTTAGAAATTGTTGAAGAGTTATCTTGGGCATAGAACAGCAAATGCTAATATCGGGCATACTTTATCATCTGAGAATACATTGAAACTAGGGGTACTACAAGGCCCCCTGTTGTTCCTACTTATTACCTTCCTGATAATGTTAAAAATAAAATATTTAGATATTGCTCGCAAAATAGGGTTCCATCATTATCGAAAATGTGCCAAATAATTTTATTTGCTGATGACACGTCGTTTGGTGTTAGGGCTCCTTCTTTCCAAGAGCTACAAATTGTGTGCAATTTTTCAACTAGATCGTTAAATAATCTTATAATTAACATCGAAAAGACAGAATGTTTCATTTCTTTAAAAGGTAAATGTACAATGAAACTTGTTTTTCTCCACTTAGACATTATTACAAAATCGAAATATTGTACCAGGTTTTTCACTATAAATTGACTCTCCTTTTAATTTTGTTAGAAATGGAGATACAACAAAAAAGTTCCACAAAAGTTGTATGAAATCAACTGAGTTATTCCAAAATGATTTCACAAAATAGAATATATGCAGGGTGCACAAGACATTGAGTGCAACTTCATTTTTCCAAATGGATCACCCTATATATTTTCTTATTTTTGGCTAGCTCTTCTGCTTTTCATCACGAATATATTTGCATGTGTCGATCTATCTCTCTTACTTTCAAAACTACAAAGTCTCAAACCACCTGGCAGGCTCAGTCATCGGTTGATATGACTGTAAATATTACCACAGCCTAAGGCCGTGGTAATATTTACACTGAAATATATTTGATTTGATTTAGATTTTTTCCGCTTCTGTGTAATGCATGCTTCAGAAATAATTTTATTGAATGTCAACGTGTGTCATATTGTTACTAATGTCGTTTGTTGATTTATCACAGCCTACCACTTGACAACCGATTACTGAGCCTGCCAGGTAGTTTTTTGAATTTGAGACTGTAGTTTTCAAAATGAGAGATTTAGAACGACACATGCATATATATTCGTCGTCAGAAGGGAAATACCAATCCAAAAATAAAAAAATATGCATAGTGATCCATTTGAAAAAATGAAGCTGCACTCAATATCTTATCCATCCTGTATATGTTCCATTTTGTGAACTCATTTTGAAGAAATTCAGTTAATTTCGTACAACTTTGGTGAACGTCTTATTTTACATCTCCATTTGTAACAAAGTAAAACGGGAAAACAAATTATAGAGAAAAACCCGGTACGAAATTTCTTGGAATTTATTCAGACAAAATTTGAGATATTTCTTCCATATTGAGTACGACATGTGCTACCTATTACATCACTGATTAATATTCAATACAGCTTAGTAAACAGCCTTCTGTAGTAAGATTCTCACATTGTCTTGTTTTTTTATGTTGAGATTTACAATATATACTGAAGCGACCTGTCTCGCTCCATGTCTAGATTTCTACTCCGCTCTATTGCAGCTTCCCGGCTTAGCATATAGAGGACGCTACCGCTTTTCGAATACCGAGCTCACCGCCCTCACCCGGTTCAAGTAGAGCGAAGTGCGAGCGTACCGACAGCCGAGTTCCAACGTGGAACAAGGCCACTGGCGTCATAGGCAAAGTTGAGCACCACGCCTATCTGAAGAGTTCAGGTGCGCAAGTTCGAACGAAAAGCCACTTCCGAATTAGGAGATAGATGCTCATAACACCGCATTCACATCATAGATTCAATACTAAGGAGGGAGAAAATAACATCACAAAATTGTCTAGCGTTCGAAACTACCATACTAAGAGTGGGGGAGTATTGTTTATATCCAAAACATAAATGAAAAAATTTAAATTTCGCCCACATATCAGGAACGAAACTGTTTAATAATTTGCCCTCACGTATACGACCTTTGAAACTCAGAGAATTCAAGGAAAGTGTGAAGGCTTTATTTTAAAATAAGTGTTATTATTCTATCAATGAATTCTGAAGTGATATAATTGATGATAAACTTGTGTCACTCTTTTTTCACTTGTCTCATAGAGTTTCTCATGTCTGAAGAGACCAATGAATGCTTTAGTTATTTCATTTATTTATCAGAGTCATTTCCTGCAATGCTTATGCCAAAAATTATTTTTCAATACTTTTTTCCGAAATCGTGTGAGTAAAATTTAAAAAATTCTCATGATTCATCTCCACGACATTAGACACTAGCGTTCGCATCGCTACCTCATATTAATATTTCATCAGGAGTAAAAATAAGTTCATGAGGTTTTAATAACATATATCGTAACTAGTATATAATTCCATCGTCTCATCTGGAAACAACTTCATTCTGAAGCGTCATCACTAAGTTATCTGTCACTTCGCTAAAGTGTAAACAACATTGTTTCTGTGTGCTCTGAAAGTATCAACTTTTGTAGTGAATAATGTGTTTTTGCGTGGAGATTTACTTCATAAGTCATATATGATGAAAAATGCTGCCAAAAATCATCATATTTTAGTCGATACTCTAGTTGAACGAACGTGTCAGAAACAATTTGCCCCATTTTGAAGTGGCAATTTTAATTTGGAAGACAAAGAACGACCCGGAACACCATCAAACTTCATGGAGGAAGAATCAGAGGAAATGCTTGCAAAGACACTTGGAGTCTCTCAACCAGCCATTTGCCATCGTTTAAAAACAATGGGAAAGTTCCGATAGGTAGGAAATTAGATGCCTTATGAACTGAAGCTAAGAGACGTCGAAGGCCGTTTTTTGCTGCTCCAACAGCAAAAAAGAAAGGAGTTTTTGCATCGAATTGTGATTAGTGGTTCATTACGATAATGCAAGACGTCGGGAAACGTATGGATACGTCGTCGCGAGCCGAAGATTCACGACGAGAAGATCATGCTGTGTATTTCGTGTAACTAGCTGGGTGTGATGTATTATGAGATTCAAGAATCGAACGAAAGGATCACAGGGAAGGTCTTTCGAGAACAGGTAATGCGTTTGAGCCGAACGTTGCGAGAAAAACGGCCAAAATACTCCAACAGTAACGACAAAGTTATTTGACAGCCATGCTGTACATATATTGGATGGAGTAGTCCGTTACTTTGTGATAGTTCATTTTAATGGAATGAAATAAGGATGTATATGTATATCAGTTATAATAAAAAGTGATAGAAAACAAAGTAATTCCTTATTTCATTCCATGCTGTACATGTTGCGTCGTCTGGTAAAATATACTCAGAAACGCTCAAGTGGGAAGTCCCATCTCATCTGCCGTATATCGAAGACCGTACTCCTTCCGAATATCATCTCTTTCGATCGATGCAACATGGTCTGGCTGACCAGCACTTCTCCAATTACGATGAAGTCGAAAAATGGACCGATGCATAGATAGCGGTCAAAGAGTAAGTCGTTTTTTACGATGGGACCCGCCAATTTACAGAAATATGGAAAAAAATAGTGGCTAGCGAAGAACAATACTTTGAATGTGTTACCCATTTTTCACAATAGAGCTTCAATTTTCGAAAAAAGATCTACACAAACTAATATATACTCCTGATAAATTTCAAATCGATCGGATTTATACTTGAGAAAATATTCGAATATCAAAATTTCAAATGAGAATAACTCATGAACCACTGAGTACAGTTGGTCAGTTTTTGAGCATAACTAACATATTCGAAATCCAAACCCATCCTGAAAAGTTCATGTCTCTATATCTTATCGTTAGGAAAATGGAATTTTCAACTCAAGTTATCTTCCTGGAGAGTAAATCATTTGAGATTTGGCATAAATTTTCATTCTGTTATTATATACTTAAATAGCAAATTTTATTACGATTGTATCGCTAGTTTTGGAACTATTGGAAAAATAAGAGGAAAAATAATAGTGAATATCCTCGAAATTATTGGACCGATTTTGTCATATGATAAATTAACCGAAATATTTAGTCCCAAAACCTACCTAAAAAGTGTGAAATCTCTTAATCTTTCCATTCCAAGATGAGTTGAAGAACCGACTGGCCAAATAGAATTACTTTTGACCTTGGATTCTTCATAAGTGAGTTCAACCTCAAGCAACTGCTTGAGACCATTTTCGTCTCAAAATTCGATGAAAAAATCAGAGACGGCTGTTGCTTCTGTACTATTTCTCTATGCTGTGATTATGTTTCAATTGATTAAAATAAGATACCACAAAAACAAATCTGGTGTACCTTAATTTCAAACTTCTTAATTTCACTGATGATAACTTGATATGAAAATCAATTATTTTCACATCGCAGCTGGTTTCGAACCGTCTGACCCAATGGTGAGTGTCAGTAGATCCTCGGTTCCGATTTGAAACCTGACTTTTAAAGTTTTAAAAATTAATTTCTTATGATCCTCAGAAAATTTTGCATAGCCTTCTTGTAGTTATTTTACATATGAATACTAAATAAAAACTCAATCGTACAACTGTTTCTATTGTTAATATAGCGTTAAGCGCAGCTGGGTCCACATATTTTCTGACTTAAATATCAAAATAAGAAATTTCTTTGAAATTAAAATTGTAGGAGACTAACAGATTGGATCTGTTTTGATATTTGAATTTTGTAATATTCCTTCTATCAAGTAGAAAACCTCTTCTTATTATTTTATATTTTTTAATCTTCTGAACATTTGATCCGAATTTCTTCATTAACCTTTGAGTCCATATTTTACCACTAAATGCTCAATTTAAACTCGATCGTAGCATTGCTGCTATTGTGTTCTGAGCATTCCAACCTCACAAAACGTTTATTTATGTTCTGAATTCTCAAATCATAGGAGCCTCATAAGTGTTTAACAGGAACATTTCCGTTATTATTTTCCTTCCAAGAACTCAAATATTAGATCAGATGAATTCTACCAGAATAGTTATTGGCTATTTGAGGGATATCTCTTTTCCAAGTGACTACCAAGCAGTCTCCACAGTCCACCCCTAGAGGTAGAAAGTGTGATAAGGATTACGCCATATCATCGCGCGTGGCGAGAACCCCTCCGAAGAGATGAACCCACCAGCTTCCAGTTTGGGCCCCGACTCGAAAGCCAGAACCGTCTGACTGGTAGCAGCGAAGCACTATCCAACCCCTACTGGCTCAGCAGGTCAGTACCCGAGTTGGTTTGAGACGCAACTCACCCGCCGGAGAGAATTCTTATCCATCCACCCGAACGCAGTCCCATGAACTAAGATAAACTCAAGATTGACGACTACAATTGATCCTGGTACGAGCACCGTCTAGCGGCCTGTACGTCCTGACCCACCGAACCCATGTGAGGTCATTTGATTGATCCTGGCGTCAAGCACTAATGGCGGAGCCATTTCGTCGAGATCCACAAACCCTAAATAGTTACGCACAGATCCAGGGGCCAGGACAGGCCGGTCGAACCGTCAAGTCCCGTTAAACCCCGAGTCGTTTCATGAGAATATCCCGAACATGGGGGTCTGCGAACAGATAAATGAAATACCCTCCTAGTCCAGCATGCGGACTTTCAACCACTGCCCCCTCGAGTCCAACACCAATGGGGTGGCCAGGTTGTACAAGTAAAACCTGTGGGCAAACCACTCCCCCGAGGTAACGCAGTATGCTACATAACGCACTCGGCCAATACACAGAATCCGGAGATTCCTACTGCGATAGGGTAGAGTACGCTAGTTTTAAGGGAGAAGCCCTGTGCTGCGACAGACTCCCTTGTCACTGAGTTAATCAACCGGCTCAGCCCTCCATTTCACCTGAGTAAAACTAGGGCCCCATTCGGAGATCTTCCACCATACAGGTCCAGTGATTGGCGCGAAATGGCATTACGTTAGACACCAAGACTTAACCCTCCATTTCGCCGGGACGAAACTAGGGTCCTAGTCAAGAGATCGCCCCCATTACGTCAAGATCTAATGCCTGGGGGGCGGCAATATTAGATCAATCGGATTTGCAGTTTGGAAAATTCTGATAAAATTGAGAGAAAATTTTAAAGATGAGGAACTCCGAAACAATTGAACTGATTTCGCTGATTAACGGAATCTACCGAAATATTCAAGACCCAAACATACCCTATAAGCTTCAAGTCTCTATCCCTTTCTTTTCTAAAGTTATAATGCTTGAGATAGGGTTCAACGCTAATAATTTTTTTTTCAATTTTTAATCATACTATCCTCACAAAATTTTGGACGAATATGCATGCTACCATTTCACCTTTGAATGCCGAATTTCAGATCGATGAAGTCTAGTTTTGAAAATACCGGGAAAAATGTGAAAAATTTGCAAACGTGAATAATTGCGAAAATATTGAACCCATTTTGTCTATTGATACATTTTTACGAGATTTTTAGATCCCAAACATTCTCTGAAAATTTTAAAATCAATCAGCTTTGTAGTTTGGAAAATATTAATAAAAATGAAAGACATTTTCAAATGTGGATAACTTCGAAACCTTAAGTTTCTATTTCTGCTCGAAAGTAGTTGTTCAAGGTTGAGCTCAACGCTGATCCATTCACGAAATTTTCTTTTTGGAAATTCTAATCATAAGATAGATTCTTACGAAACGGAGCACGAACATGCGCGCTATTATTCTACTTCTGAATGCTATATTTCCGATCGATTGAATCTGTAGTTCCGAGTATGTTGTATAAAATATGAAACATTTATAAACGTGAATAATAACGATAGCATGCTATTACCTGGAACAATCGAACAAAAACTGATATGGATAATAAAACGGTGACATCAAAAGGTATATTGCCTTGAAAAATAATCAACGACATACCGATAATATGACTAATTAATATTAAAACGGGACGTACTGAATTTGTTTTTCGCAAACTCGAACAACCGATGAAGGAAATATTCATGTTCATTAAGACACTACATATGAGAATTGCTACTCAGGTTTTGTGACAAATAAAAACAAGTATTCAAAGAAATGTTTCATAAATTCGCAAAACCACAAAAACATGTGATTTGAACGCATCAACCACTTCCTCAGGCGTCTAAACACTTTGACCTCGCAATTTGTTTTTGATCTGCGGAAATATGAAGAAATCATTGGGTGCCAAAAAAGGAACGTAAAAGAATCTCCACATAGTCCATCAATTTACCCTTTTTAACATTACATAGTGAAGTGACATCTTTCTCTTTAAAAAAAGGATAATTTTCTGCAAAACAGGTTGATTCCTGGTTTTTCAAAATAGACATCCAATGTTCTTTGATTCTGTGTGGTGAATATCGGCCTGACTGTTACTGCTGAAACCTTTTATATAAGCCATTTAAAAACCATATGTTTTTTATATCGATATAAATGATCCTTATAAAGAAAAGAAAATATAGTTTTCAATGGCTTATATAAAATATTTCAGCAGTAGGGTAAAATTGAAATTAATTCTTCAGCCGTAAATAGAAATAATTTAGCTAAGATGTTGGTGAACATTAAGGAAAAGAAACTCAACTTTTTCGAATCGGGGATTTTCAAATTGAATGTGATGATTGAAAAGCTACACATATAGGCCTATATTTACAACAAAGAGTGTCTATTCAGAAAAACCAGAAATCAACCTCTTTTGAAACATTTTATAGAAAATAATAATTTTTATAATGAGAAAGATGTCACTTCACTATATAATGTTTAAAAGGGTAAATTGATGGACTATTTGGAAATTCTTTAAATGAAAAAATCCATAGAGTGCTTCATTGTATAGTTTCAGATTCATAGTCATAGATCCATGATTTGTCACCTTTCATGATCTTATAGACGTCTTTACAATCACGTCGATTCAATTGTTTCAATATTTCTTTGCACTTATCGAATAATGATGAATGTATGATAGTGAAACTAATGCCCAAGTATGCCTCAATCTCACGTTATGTAGCATTACGAGCTTGAAATATCTGTTAACGCACGATGTGTTTCAACACAACAGCTAATTTTAGACTACCTGTACGAAATTCATCCTGTAGTGAATTGTGACCATTATTTAATTCGGAAAACTAAGATAATGCGATTTTTAGAGTATTTTCCTGGTAATTATTTGCCAGGGATATTGACCGATTCAGGTTTGTTTTCTGAGTCATCAATTGGAATTACCACCGAATATTTACACTGTGGAGAAATACCTTGTTACACCCCGACAATGACACTTTCAAATCAGAATAATAACGAAAGCGTAGGAAGTTTGCATCAGGATCACTAAGGAGATGAAGGAGTAGCAGAGAAAAAAGCGTCAGAAAAAAGAGAAGCGGGTCTGAAATGGGGTTTACAAGCAGAAGTAAGAGTAAGAAAAGAAGCAACTCTAGGCGACTAGTAATTCCCGCTCTACATAGAGCGTCAGCAAAAGATACAGAAGCACACCTAGGCGTCCCAGTTCTAGAAGAGGCAGAGCAGGTCCCAGTGCGGAAGGACTTCGATGGAATCCAAGTCCAAGAACTCGCTTTGGAGCAAGAGGAGGAGCGCCATTCGGAAGAGACTGTAGTCCAGAAAGGAGTACATTTCCACTATGGGGAAGGAGACGAAAGTACCTCATGATGGAAAGATAGACGTGGTACTTACATAAAAAGGCGTGATGCAACCAGGGCCGCATTCCAAAAATCCTGGAAGCATAGATCTTCGAGGGAAAGAGCGGATCAATTTGACAGAGGAATGTCACCAGTAAATGGCCAGTCCAGTGATATAAAGGATCATTCAAAAAAACATATCCAAGTCTCGTACGCCATGTCAAATCTTCAAGAGGTGAGGAAAGTAGTTCAAAGGATGATAAAGGTACGTATTCAAAGAAAAAAATCAAAAGAGATAGCAGTGAAATAAAACCCAAGAAAAAAGGTCTAGTACAGATTAAGAAGATAAAATAGAAACTGAAAGGAAAATAAGAAGACGGTCTAATTCTTCGAAAAAGAAGAAGTCTAAGAGAGACAGCGATCTGCTACAGTAATGAAAAATTAAAATGCAACTTCTGATGATTCACAATCTGGCAGTGAAGACGGAAACATGCAAAATATGAGCGATGTGTAAATAAGCTATTTCTGTTCTTCTCCAGTGATGAAACCAACACATGAGAAAATTAATTCAACCCATGTGAGTACATGGGTAAGAGGCAAGTGCCAAGCTTCTGCATCAGCTACCTGCACCTTTAATATTATTTTAACTCTTTCCCTTAAAGTCGATTCATTTTTCACAATTAGTTAAAGGTAATATTGAATTGTTTGTATAAAAATGAATATTTAATATTGAGGACCAAATATCTCGGTGTTTTACTGAAGATAGCATGCACAAGGCACTTGCACTTGCACACAGTATTGTATTTGAGTTTCATTGTATAATCTATATTCTATATACCGCCGTTGCTTCCAACAGAGATGACTTTCATGAAGAAAGAGCTTCTGGACTATGCGGTCAACTTCGATTATTTCTGTGATTTTATCGCCTGTGCGAGGTGAATATTAAACATCAAAAAAACCTAAACGGAATCGACGAAACCAAAATTTCACGTAATTAGCTGTTACAGTATCGGGACCATAAACACCATTCATAATTTCAGCAGCCTGGCTTGATTTTTTGCCTTTATCAAAGAAAAACTGTGAAATATACCGAATTTTCTCTTTATTGACTTCCACTCTTATCATCCTATAACTCACAACTGAATGACACACTTAAATGAAAAAAAGCAAGGGAATTCTTTAGTGGGAAATATCTTCCTGACAACGACCATAAATCTGCCACTGTTTGATCAATACTTTACGAGATATCGATCATTACAGCCATCTACCGAAAAAATGAAGGATTTCTTTATCCTCAAATTATGTCGTCAGCACAAAAACGTGGATTAAGGCATCTATTATTATATTTCAGCTCACACCATGGTGAAAGCAACGCAAAAGATATCAACTATAATATACTACTCTGTCAAGAAAGTACCGGGAATTTTCAATTAAAACAACATTTTTACATTTAATCGTCAAAATTTATTGGGTCGCCTTCAAAATAGGCTCCATTTGCTCCAATACATCTATGCCAACGGCACTTCCAATTATCGAAACATTTTTTATAGGCGCTTTCCGGGATGGACTTTAGCTCTCGCGCAGAATTTTCTTTTATGGCTTCAATCGACTCAAAACGGGTGCCACGAAGGGGCAATTTTAGTTTTGGGAAGAGGAAAAAGTCGCAGGGAGCCGAATCCGGCGAATAAGGTGGTTGCTGAAGCACGTTTGTTGAGTTTTTGGCGAGAAAGTCAGTCACAATCGTAGCTCGGTGAGAAGGCGCGTTATCGTCATGCAAAATCCATGAGTTGTTCGCCCACAAATTTGGCCGCTTCTTACGGATACGCTCACGCAAACGTTCCATAACGCCTAGGTAATACTTCTTGTTTACCGTCTGACCCTCTGGAACGAATTCGTAGTGCACCACGCCACGGATATCGAAGAAAACAGTGAGCATCACCTTCATTTTCGAGCGGCTTTGGCGTGGTTTTTTCGGTTTCGGCTCATTTTTTGCCACCCATTCCGATGATTGCTAGCTTGTTGTTCGCGATGACGTTTTTGAAGAAAATTCAGGTCTTTCGGTACGAGTCGTGCGGCCACCTTTCTCATGCCCAAAATATCAATCAAAATCGTACGTGCGGACTCGTGGGATATCTTAAGATCATGTGCTATCTCTCTCAAGCTGGTACGGCGGTTTTACAGCACCCTTTCCTTAATTTTATCAACGTTATCTTCGATCGAAGCCGTCGATGGGCGTCCACTTCACGACCGTCCTTGAAGGCTCTGTACCACTGATATGCACGAGTTTTCGATAGAGCATTATCACCAAAGGCCTTTTGCAACATTTTCAATGCATCGGCACACGAAAATTCATTTGCAACACAAAACTTTAAACAAATTCTTTGCTCAACGTAATCACCCATATTAAAAATCGGCACGCATCCTGACATCGACTGACTTGATCAGCTGTTGCAAACACACTAGTTGACAGATTCCGCTCAAGCTTGGCATAGTAGTTAAGGACAGTGGTACCAACCTAGGAAAAAAAATGTTTAACTGCCTCATTGCCCCGCCAGATTTAAATCGATAATTCCCGGTACTTTCTTGACAGAATGTATATAACTATATATTGCGTATAAATGCAATTTCTGAATGTTCTTATCAGTCTCTATGGCTAAGCTCTTCGAATATCTGAAGATTGATAATCTCTTGTTACGTAAGTGAAAGTACGAAATCCCATTCCTTATTCCAGTTAGTATGGTGTTGTGTTCATTCTTATATCTGTCACTATTTTGAGAATTTGATAAAACTTAAACTGGATGATTTCTTGAAAAATACAATTATCTAAGATCTATTTTTAGCCATCCTATCTATAGATGGTTAGACTCTTTCCTCGTGGCTATCGATTAGATATTCTTGACGTGAGACAATTTTTAGGCAAACCAAAATAAAATTTTTTTCAAAAACCGTGAGAAAGTACTTTTGAAGACTTACTGTAACTTCCCATTGAATCAGTTTGCATCGGCAACCTACAATTCATTTCCAAGTTAAAGCAACTGTATAGAACGTGCCGCTCAATAACAAAGTGAAAACTAATTGAGAATCAAAGATATTACAACACAAACTTATGATATTTCACAATAAAGTATTGATTGTAACCTGAAATCTTAAGAAACATTTTACTTATGCCAATACCCTATCGCTCAAAGAATTGAGTAACAAGAAACCGCCCACTACCGGCCAAAATGGGGTGAAGCAACCTTGAGTATTTCAGCAATTTTACGATTCAACCCTAGATCATAAATATCTTCATAACAATGGGATTCCCGATTTTTTGAGGAGCGTCTACAAATTTACGCATTTCTCAAAAGTATGTAAAATCGGCCCCGATGATATGTCGCGTTTTCGTACAGGCGATAGAAAACCCGCACCCACATTCAGTCGTTTATTGTCCGTAACTAATCGCTTAGGGGTGGCCCACACAGAGCCGCTCTTCTTTGAGCGCCCAAAATGCAGCTGGATACACAATGAGTAAGGTTATTTCAGTTGAATTTGAAACATTACAGAGGCGAATTCGGAAATTTCCTCACCGACCAGCACAGAAAATATTCATCAAAAACTTGCTTCGGTTGGTACATCAGGAATGAATTGAGGTTGATAGTATTTCAGAACTTGTGTAATTTTCTAGGAAAGTGAATTCAAAAAAATTATCCAACTGATATTCAGAGGGTCCCAGAATGAGTGGATAATATTGAATCACTGTATAAAAGAGCTATTGGTCGCTCTAAAAAAATACAAAAACAATCTATCTACTAAGAGTTTTTGTGTAACACACACAAATAAATCAAATCCATCTGTTTCTTCATGTGATGAATATTTCATTATGTCAAAGTTTCATCCTTCATGGTGGCCAACTTGAAAAAAATTTGCGCTTTTCATGTAGATTTCAAAATAGTAAAAGGCATCTTTATAACTTATTTAAATGCGAAGTTATTGCCAGAAGTATATATAGAGGGAGCAAATTCGACCGAATAACAAATTATTGAAGATTCAATAATTTCTCCTCTGAATGTGTACCTGATGATAAGTGTTTCTTAAAAAAGATAACACTGTTCATTTTATTATCCATGCTTCAATGTGTAGATGTTTCGCTGATTAAAATTCGTGTTGGTTTTTCGTTTGAACATAATCATTTCGCTAACTAATTTCTACTTTGACATTTTGTTTATTTCGTTACAATTTGGTCTTTACTTGGATTAATTCTCAACTTTGAAGATCTCACGAAATAATTACACATCACCTGAATATTCAAATATGCATTTCATTTATGGTGAGTGCAGAGGTAATGTCAGTGAAGCTGCAGGTCTTTATAGAAAAAGATATTCTAACATTTGTCACCCGGATTACCGCGTATTCATCAGAGTCTATGGGTGTTACCTGGAAGGATGAATTCCTGGCAGCAGTGTTGGTGGTTCAAGCACTGGACGAATCGCTAACAAGATTACGAAGAATACATTTTTTGAAGAAATTGAGGTGAAGAGCAATCGTACGATGCACTGGTATATCACCATATATTGGAAAAAAATTCCCTATAACTGAATACGAGTGCTAAGATTTTTATTTATTTATTTATTCAACATTAGGTACTCAAACAGATCAAATACCAATGAAAGATATCTACAAATTACATTGAGATGAAAACAAAAATCAGCGAAAATCTTTACACCAAATCAAACCAAAAAATTAAAACCTCACTGCATCAAAAAATGTTTTTTGAGTTGTAGCTTGATGTTAGAACAATGAAATACATCAATAATTCGTAGCTCATTGCAGGCTCGAAACGTTGTAATTAACGAGGGGTTTTTGGATGCATTTGGCCTTCTAACATTTTTTTGTACTTCTGGAAAATTTCGAGAGATCTTAAATTTCAATTTGGGACATTAATGGGTACTTCCTGCAATAAATCCGGTAGCTGCAACTCACCACTCATAATTTTCCTCAACATAATTACATCGCCTATACTACGTCTATTTTCAATAGGAATCAAATTAAAATATTTTCTGGCTATATAATACAAACTTACATTATCATTTAAATTCTTTCTATGTAAATTTTATACTGCGGATTCCAAACGACCGAAGCGAAATTTAGTCAGCTAAAAACGTAAGCATAGTATATAGTGAGAACCGGCCTGATACCTCTGAAAACCCTACATTCCCTAAACAAAAGTCCCAACATTCTACTAGAAAATTTACAACACCATCAATATGTGATTCGAAAGTTAAATGTCCATCCAGAATTACGCCCAAATCCTTGATGAGATCAACTCTTTCCAATGTCGCTTGATCAGTACTATAATGGAAAAGAAAAGGAGTTTTATTACGTGTGAAGAGTATTATCCTACATTTAGAAATATCCAAAAATAAATTGTGCGGACGACAAAATTTATTATTGATATAAATCAGGAAAAACAAAGGACCGAGATGAGAGCCTTGTGGCAGACCAGATGAACATGCGGACTCGCCGACCTCCATCCGTCTACAGAAACGAATTGCGCTTTATCAGTCATATAGGATTCGCACCAGCGCAAAAGACTACCCACCACACCGATCTCAGAAAGACGACGGCTGAGAATTTCTATGAGAAATTTTATTAAATGCCTTTGCCCCTTCCAAAAAGGTCACAAAAAACAAAAGGTTAGTCTTTTAACATTGCAATTGAGACAAGATTGCAATCCAGGTATGATTGCTTTTCTTTAGACAGATGCCAGTTTTAATGGCCCACCCCCTAATTATTTAAATATTAACATAATTTCAAATGTAAGTAACTATAAAACTTTCAGAACGATTTTGCCCAGTAACGAAATAGATCGATATACAAGTCTCTATCTCTTTCCGTTCGAAAGTTATATTATTTATTATAGACCTCAGAGCTGAGCCGTTTACAATATTTTTAAGCTTCTTATCATACGATTCTCACGGAATTTTGCACGAATGTGCGAGTTTTCCTTTTACTTTCAAATGCTGATTTAAAAATCTATTAAATGTGTACTTTCCAAAATATTAGGTTAAATATGAACAATTTTCAAACGTGAATAACCACGAAACCACGATTATTAGCAATCTCATCCGGGATATTTGAACAAGATACTACGCTATTCTATTGAACAAGCGTGCAAAAATGAATTGCACTGATTCTCCAGAAAAAACTCTTAATAGAAGATAACATTTATATAAAAAGTCTGAAAAAATATCACTGTATACAGGGTGTTTACTTCTAAATGCCTAAACTTCAAGTGGAGATTATAGATGTTATTTTCAACAAAAAATGTTAGATAACACATGGTCGAAATGTTGATGGTTATTCTCCAATATAACTTTTCTTGATTTCACGAAATATTTCAAGTTTTTCCATTACATCAAATATACTTCACGAATCTTTGTAGACTCATCATATTTGACCACATATCTGGTAACAACATTAAATTTGCTACAAGGTAAGAAGTTCTGTATGCCAAAAAATTCCCATTTCGGCCACGGTAAGGAGATTTTGATGTGAAGAAAATCAGTAATAATTCTCCAACGGTTTTATAGATGAGAAATTTCTGATTATAAACATGTTTTCCTTTTAGCAAAAGATACCCCATTAAGTGTGCTTTCGAATGACATATCAACTTTTGTGCTAGCTGCTTGTCCTCTGCCATAATATTATGGCTAAGAAGATAACAAAAAATTGAAATATTCCAAACCTAAATTTACTCTACATTGAAGCTCTTTATGATTGAATATTAAAGTAAATATATATATATATATATATATATAGATAATTGAATGAACAAAATTTTAATAATACCGATTTTATGAAAGAGTTTAAAGAAAACAGAGAGTAGTGTTTTACTACTACTCATAACAATTGATCGAAATATCCACTGCCTTGTTCAATACATTTCACACATCGTTTTCGTACTTAATCTACAACACTGCGAAGTTCACAAATTTACTGACGCATTTCTGCACAACACAATTTTATTCTTTAGATTAGATCTTCTCGAGTATGTACGCGAATTTGATATACTTTTTCTAATAGGGTTTTTGAGATATAAAAGTTCGAAGGCGTAAGGTCAGGGCTGCTTGGTGGCCATCTTAACGGACCATACCTTCCATTCCATTGAACCTCAAAATATTTATTCATTAAGTCCGGTATATACGGGCTCCATTCTAACACTGGCTGATGAACAACAAGGCTTTAGAACAAGAAGATCATGTACGGATGCTGTGTTCGTGATGCGACAGGTAGTGAAAAAATCATTTTTATGAGATCATAAAAGGGTGAAACCTTCAAGGGGTTACAGAATGGGTAACCGGGAGTTTACGATCCTCTGTTATGCCGATGACGCGGTACTCTTCGCGGAGAGTGAGGATGACCTTCAGAGAATCCTCCAACTCTTCTTCAATGCCGCGAAGCAATTCAATATGGACATAGCCACTGACAAAACTAAATGCACCACAACAGCAAAAGAACACTCCGATGTAAACTAGAAGTAAATCAGAAGATAATAGAGCAGGTGATGTCATTCAAATACTTGGGTGTCGAATTATCCAGTTATGGCCGCATTGAAGATGAGGAATCGCAACAAGTCATGGTGGCAAATAAAATTGCAGGTCGCCTTAACGACACCATATGGAGGAATAAACATCTGAACATAAAAACGAAGGCAAGAATTCATAAAGGTACCATAAGACCGATCATGACTTACACGGCTGAAACCAAACCAGATACTGCGAAGACAAGGCGTATGCTGGAGACAGCGGAAATGAAGATTCTTCGTGGAATTTCCGGAAAAACCCTGTATGACAGAGAAAGAGTGATGAGATCAGAAAGCTGTGTGGAGTGGAGAAAATCGGAGAGTGGATAAAGAAGAAGAAAGGAAGAATGGAACGCACACATATAAAGAATGGGGCAAGACTTAAAGGTGAAGAAGGTGAGGGATAAATCACCTCTAGGAAGAAGAAGTATCGGGCGACCCAGAAAGAGATGGAGTGATAACTTACGCACCGAATAGAGACATCATCGAAGAAGAACAGGCTCCAAGCCTAAGTGGAAGACGGAAGAAGAAGAAGACATAGGGGCTATTATGAGCTGGGCAGCCTTTCATTTGCATTGGAATTTCATGCAATATGTCTGTTAAGCTGCTTTGGATTGATTTAATGAATTCTTCAGTATTGAGGTGATCGCAAAGTATTAATGGTCCGAAAAGTTCACCTCTCATGACTCCCAACCACACGTTGACTCTAAACTAATGTTGGAAATGAGAAACAGTTTTCGCATGGGGGTTCTCTATTTTCCATACATGGCTATTTCGCAAATCTATCATACCTGATTTCGTGAAAGTGGCCTCATCAGTCCATAATAGCCTATCGCCCCCCACTCTCCTAACCTATTCTTCAGGTACCACTCACAAAATATTCGTCTAGTCTCAGCAACTATAGGTAACAGTTCCTGCACCGTTTTCAAATGATATGAAAGTGACCTTTTTCGACTCCTCGGTGTACTGTAGAATGATGAATCCTGTCCAATGTCCAATGTCCAACCAATTTGACGAGCACTTGTTCTGGGGTCCTCGAGGACAGCTTGAAGCATAGCAGGTGCATGCTGGCCCTGCTGACTATTTCGACCACCTTCTCTGATTCGGAAACCATGAATCCTTGCACAAATTTCTCTCTAATTTGTTGTCGTCGTTTGGGAAAACGCAAACCGCACTCTAGAACAGCTGCGCGAGCATCTTCATTCGCGAATCCATAAACGAACAACATATCGTAATATTCGATGATTAAAAACAAGGCATAATTTTGTCGAATTTTTCTAGAATATTTATCATAAATTGAGTTAATTCGTTAGATTCAAGAAAACGTACTAAAACCCAGAATTATTCCGCGACAGAAAGTGTCAGAATTTAAATTCGATATTTACTTTGATATTCAATCACAAGTTTCAACATAGCAAAATAAGGTTTGAAATATTTCAACTTTTCTTTGTTATCTTCTTAGCTATTATATTATGACAGAGGACAAGCAGCTGCCCTAAAGTTGATATTTCATTCGAATGCACACTAATTGGGATCTTGTT
Organism: Megalocaria dilatata; assembly: GCA_034642435.1. Taxonomy (NCBI): domain Eukaryota; kingdom Metazoa; phylum Arthropoda; class Insecta; order Coleoptera; family Coccinellidae; genus Megalocaria; species Megalocaria dilatata. The sequence goes on along the minus strand of CM067855.1, from coordinate 82,073,398 downwards.
TGCTGAAAATGAAACAGAAATAATAATTTTTCATCGATAAAACCATTGGAGAAGTACGACTGACTTTGGTCACTTCAGAATCGTGATATTCATCTCCTTACCACGCCCTCAATACGAATTTTTTGGCACACAGAACTTCTTATCTGGTGGTAAATTTAATGCCGTTTCCAGCTATGTGGTCAAATTTTATGAGGCTTCAAGGATAACTGAAGCATCATTCATTTTATGGAAAAACTTTAAATATTTCGTGAAATCAAGAAATGTTAAATTGGAGAATAAGCATTGACATTTCGACCTTGTGTTATATGACATTTTTTTGCAAATAACTATCATCTCTCCTTGAAGTTCGTCCCCTTTAAAAGTACAAACCCTGTATATAAGATAAATATAATATTAATGTGTGTCTATAAAATATATATTTCTCTGTTATTGTATACAACATGTATAGGTAAAAATCTATTCGTTGGAGTGAAGCCCCTAGAAAGAATATACAAATTACTTAACTGAAAATATGAACTATTATATATAATTCATGGTTGTTACTGAACTGCAGATAGCCCTAATATTTAAAATTAAACACATTTATATGATTAGAATAATATTTTTCTATTTTTAGATTATCAACAAATATTTCACTCGCCACAGTACCATCTGAATTCTTTTTCTTAACAACTGTAACGCGAAGGTTCTTGTTTATTAATAATTTATGATGAGCACTGGTTTACTACTAACTTTATTTAATGGTTTATTTTGTATATTTACTTACACGTGTATATATATATATATATATATATATGTTTATATTAAAACTGTTGTAGGGAGGTTATATTGTTGCCTCTCTGTTCTAGATTCATAGAATATAATAATGAATAAAGAACAGGTGCATTCCACTAATAGGCCTAACATCTCCCTTCTCAACAAATATTTAGTCAATTATTTATACATTAAAGATCCAATTTTCTTGGAGGCCTGACCGTTCTTCCTGATGTGGTTTTTCTTTGACTTAGCAACTCATTACTGGGACTTGGTTCCAACTCAGAACTGGTGGTAAAACCTAAATTTTCAGGACTTTTTTTTGTACTTTCATTAATATTACAGTTTTTATTATTTTGTGTGTTCTCCAAGTTAATCTTACTTTCTATCTCTATATGATACTTTACATTTTCTTGTGAATTAACTGAAGAATGGTGTTCTAGCCCCCAGAAGTTATATCACATGTGACAACATTTATAAATTTTCTATTTCTGTAAAGTTTTCCACCTATATCCAAATTATTTTAGACATTAATTTAATTTTAAAAATTTTTTGAATAAAATTTTTTAGAAATTAAAATTGTAGAAGACTAACAGATTAACAGATTAAATCTGTTTTGATATTCAAATTTTGTTATATTTCTTCTATCAAGTAAAAAGCCTTTTTCTATTTTATTTTATTTATAATATATAATTATATTTAGGCTTCAATAAATCTCATTATGGAATGTCAATGATTTTAAATATAACCTTGAATCGAGTATTTTATTATTTATATGGTCTTTAAAGGGTTTCTCACCAGTGGATGAATCTACAATGTATACAATGTAATAAAAGATAAATGTTCCTATCGACAGAGAATTATTTTATAAACAATAATCAATAACTTTATTCTCAGAACCTTTGTTCACAAGGAAATGAGTAATCTTCAAAAGAAAATACATATATGGAAAAAGAACTAAATTCTAGAAATTCCAAGACAATGATTAAAAAATTATAAAATAGAATATGGTTCAATATCTACAATTAAATTGGTAATTTGTTTGAACTTTTTACGATTCCTAATATCTCTAATACAATTTGATAATATATTATACATTTTGATACACATATACTTGGTGTTATTTTCTGTTAATGTAAGACCATGTTTAGGAAAATGGTAAGGAACTGTCCGTCTTGTTTTATTCATATTACGCAAACATTCGACGTAATGTGGATTTTTTCTCAGAAATAGAGCACACTCTATGATGTATATCCCAACAAATGTCGAAATTTTATTTTCTGGAAATCTTCCCCTACATGATTCTCGATAATTAAGCCCATACATTGACCTCACAGAAGATTTTTGAAGAATGGATATCCTTTCGGCTCTAGGGGTGCCACCCCAAAGAACAACACCATATCTCATCAATGAATCGAAATTTGCGAAGTAAACTGATCTTAAGAGCTCCCTATCTACTCGGCGAGACAATACTCTCATCATATATAGAACTCTTTTTAGTTTTTTATTTAAATATGTATATATATATATATATATACATATATAAATATATATATATATACATTCTGTCAATAAAGTACAAGGAATTATCGATTTAAATCTGGCGGGGCAATGAGGCAGGTAAAAATTTTTTTCCTAGGTTGGTACCACTGTCCTTAATTACTATGCCAAGCTTGAGCGGGATCTGTCAACTAGTGTGTTTTCAACAGCTGATTAAGTCAGTCGATGTCAGAGTGCGTGCCGATTTTTACTATGGGTGATTACGTTGAGCAAAGAATTTGTTTAAAGTTTTGTGTTGAAAATGAATTTTCGTATGCCGATGCATTGAAAATGTTGCAAAAGGCCTTTGGTGATAATGCTCTATCGAAAACTCGTGCATATCAGTGGTACAGAGCCTTCAAGGACGGTCGTGAAGTGGACGCCCATCGACGGCTTCGATCGAAGATAACGTTGATAAAATTAAGGAAAGGGTGCTGTAAAACCGTCGTACCAGCTTGAGAGAGATAGCACATGATCTTAAGATATCCCACGAGTCCGCACGTACGATTTTGATTGATATTTTGGGCATGAGAAAGGTGGCCGCACGACTCGTACCGAAAGACCTGAATTTTCTTCAAAAACGTCATCGCGAACAGGTTGCTTCAGACATGCTGGATTGCTGTAATTCCGATTCTACATTCATGGAACGCATTATAACTGGTGATGAGACCTGGGTCTACGAGTACGATATGCAAACAAGCCAGCAATCATCGGAATGGGTGGCAAAAAATGACCAGAAACCGAAAAAACCACGACAAAGCCGCTCGAAAATGAAGGTAATGCTCATTGTTTTCTTCGATATCCGTGGCGTGGTGCACTACGAATTCGTTCCAGAGGGTCCGACGGTAAACAAGGAGTATTACCTAGGCGTTATGAAACGTTTGCGTGAGCGTATCCGTAAGAAGCGGCCAAATTTGTGGGCGAACAACTCATGGATTTTGCATGACGATAACGCGCCTTCTCACCGAGCTACGATTGTGACTGACTTTCTCGCCAAAAACTCAACAAAAGTGCTTCAGCAACCACCGTATTCGCCGGATTTGGCTCCCTGCGACTTTTTCCTCTTCCCAAAACTAAAATTGCCCCTTCGTGGCACCCGTTCTGAGTCGATTGAAGCCATAAAACAAAATTCGGCGCGAGAGCTAAAGTCCATCCCGGAAACCGCCTATAAAAAATGTTTCGATAATTGGAAGTGCCGTTGGCATAGATGTATTGGAACAAATGGAGCCTATTTTGAAGGCGACCCAATAAATTTTGACGATTAAATGTAAAAATGTTGTTTTAATTGAAAATTCCCGGTACTTTCTTGACAGAGTAGTATATATATATATAGTTATGGAATTAATAAAGAAAATTTTTTTATTTACTTTTTACCCCAGTTTTAGTGGAGTCAGTTTGATATGGTTTAAATATATATATATAATTTCAGTATGAATACTAGTTAGATCACCCTTGTATGTAGTTGCTTGTATTATAGGTTTCCAGCTAGCTCTTAAGATTATAATTTTGAATAATTGTATAATTTTTTAATTTTAAATATTATCAAATTTGATTTTATCTTATAGGGATGGTTCAATTTGAATTTTTAAAAGGTTGAATTTTTGAATTATATATTATATGGAAGTAATTTGAAATATAATCAGTGATTAATAATCTAAATTCTAATTCTATGTTCTAACCTAACCCTATCTAAATATCATAACGTAATTCTAACGTAAACAAGCAATGACTTATTTTGGAATTTTAAATTGGAAACTTTTACATAAATGAACTGATTTCTACCTTTAGTAAGTTTGATTGTCCATTAACAATGTTCCTTTGATGTTGGCGTTGCTCTATTTCAGGATTTTGTTTTATTTCCTGTAGAATATTTCCGGCATGTTTGGATCTCCCAGCTCACTTAGTTGATTGCTTCTTATGGATATAAGTTGATGTATTCTTGATTTTTATTGGGGATGTTTCCATTCACAACACTCATGTAACATATTTTCTGGATTCACTTTCAATTCAAAATAACCAAATAATCTTCTTTTTATTGATGATGATACTTTTTGGAACTTTTTTAATTATGGACCGACATGGACACTACTCTGAATATATGGAGACTGATTAAATTTTGTTGTGTCTGTCCTATTTATAGTTCTCAAGAAAAATTTAATTTCAAAGCTTACTAGCTTCTGTCAAATCTATTAAAAAATGATGCTTTCGATGATTTTACTGAAATAATTATAGGTGATATTTTCATTTACTTGAAAGTAAATAGAGAGTTTTCCATTTTGTATCCTAGTACTTTGAGCCGGCATACCTTTATTTCATATAGGAATAAACAAACGTGGCAATCTGATTTTCCATCTCGTATAAGAGATCATAGGTTATAAATGCCTATGAAAAAATATTCAATCAATTCTGGGATGTTTTACACTCCATTTAGAGATCACCATTGTATCTGCTATTCATGGGATCATTAGATAACAATGCGAAAGAACGAAATAGATAAACAGAGATTACGAAATTTTCCCAAATGAATTATACTAGTATGATAAAAAGACTATTAGGTGAAATCTGGATCGACGAATTGGGTTTAACGTGGATCTATAAAAATCTTATTGCAATTTCATTAATGAAATAAAAGATTATATGAGATTAAATCCTTATTGTAAAATATGCATAAATTTTAAAATCAAAAAAATAAGACGGTGGATACAAAATAGATTTTTTACTTCAATGAAAATAAGGGGTCGGTTGAAGAATGAAAGTAAACTTGGTAGAACAGAAAATTATCGGAATTATTATAGGCCGTATTCTGAATTATCTCGTACGCAAAACTAGAATTGATTATTTTTGTGATAAATTGATAAAAGTCTCACTATAGCTGATCATTGATGAAATGGGTAACACTTTCAAAGATGACAGGGTCAAAGCAGATAATTTCAATAAGTTTTTCATGAACCTTTTTGAGAAGATGTGATCTAACATTACTCATATTTGTAAAAAGTAGTTTGTCAATTTCAATAAACGTTACAAAAAAAGTGAGAGTTTCCGAGATGTGCTGAAATGAAATTCACGAATAACACATATTCTTGAAAAATGTAACACAGTGAGCTATTGCCAACTGGGATTTCAAGAAATTGAATCAACGCGAGATACCATGAAAGATTTCGTTCCTCTGCTAATAGAATCAATGGATAAAGGAGAAAACATCTTTATATCTGTGTTCTCAGATCTAGCGAAAACCTTGGATGCCGTTTACATGAAAACATTCTACAAATACTAGGTATTTGGTGTAACTGTTTGCAATTGCTGAAACTTTATTTATATAAAAAATACTAAAGTGCTTCATTTAACGAGCAAATGAGCGATCAAAGAGTTTGAAACATGGGTAATCTGCAGGTACTGGTTTGCGGGTGGATCTAGTTCTCATCTAGGTTAACCAATTGCTTTTGTTGAGTATCACGAACTATGCTAACGATACAAAACCATGTTTCAAAGGATGCTCCCGGGATCGGGTGTACCAAGCGGCAGAGGAAAGTTTGAGGTTAAGTCATTTCTGGTTTCAAGAGCTTGCTAAGTCCTGATACTGCCAAATCTCCATTCATTACGTTTCCTTCATGTGGAACAGACAGCCTGATTCCTCAACTATTAGAGTGAATGGGTCTGAGTGGAAATGCAAATTGCACTCAGGTCTTTTCTTGGACAAAATTATGGGATGATATATGCATGTGGAGTATTTGAAGATGCATCTTCGATTTGGTTTGAACTTTTCACAATCTTCTCGACGATTCAAGTACATTTCTAAAAACCTTGAATAACAAATCAGATTTAATCTGTTAGTCTCCAACAATTTTAATTTCAAAAAATTTCATTCAGAAACTTTTATAATTAAATTGATGTCTTATAAGGATTGCTTATACTTAATAGACGGATGAAATCAAAACTCATTATACAATATCAAATGAAATGAAAAAAACCAACAAATATGAATAATCAATTAATATATATATATATATATATATATATATATATATATATATATATATATATATATATATATATATATATATATATATATTGTCATGGAATTTACAGCTAAATTAAATAATAACCTGAATATATTAAGGAAAAGACTCACTGTTGTATATAAATTGACTCGTTAAAGTGTAACCAGGCCAACATTAATTAAATAATATCCATTTTGATAGAAATATTAATAATTCAATTCATAAAAATATTTAGAAGCTCATATCATGATGAAAAAACATATTCACAGTACCTAACGACTAGTCTAGTGAACACGGTAATAAAAAACCAGTAATCTTGTTGACAATTTATAGATAGAATTCACACGGAGATTTCAATTTACAATTATTCAATGTAAGGCTGCCAAAGTTGCAAGAAATAGAAGTAATTTGAATTTAGATATCTAGTTTGAAATTGATGAAGAAATTGTTGAAAAGATTTGTTATTATCATGCATTATATATTAACTTCAGTGAAATTATTGACAAAGAACAAGCTAAATTAAATATATTATATCTCACCAAAATTATGTAAATAGGACAAATTTGATAAAAATTCAATTAATACAATGAAAGATAGCATCTACGTCAGATATTCTGAAATTATTAATGTAAGAGATATCCTTCAAGATGTTTAGGCATCAAGAGAATTGTAATAGCATCTAAGCTAAAGAAATTTAATACATTTCATAAGTAATATTGAGTAATTAATAAATTATAAGCAGTAGAAATTAAACTTTGTTAAATTTTGACCTTGAAATACTGTACGGATGGAAAGCAAGACTTTCACTGTTCTGTTTAACTTGAAACATACATCAAAATGTAGTTTAAAAAATAGGCTACTTTTCAACAGTAATTTCAAACCAAGAAGTATTGTAAATTTTGTAAAATCATCGAAAGCATCAATTTTCAATAATTTTTACAGAAGCTAGTAAGCTTTGAAATTCAATTTTTCGTGAAAACTATAAACAGGACAGACACAGAAATATTGAATCAGTCTCCAAATATTTAGATTAGTGTCCATGTCGGTCCATAATCAAAAAAAGTTCCAAAAAGTATCATCATCTGAAAAAAGAAGATTATTTGGTTATTGTGAATTGAAATTGAATCCAGAAAATACGTTACATCAGTGTTGTGAATGGAAACATCCCCAATAACAATCAAGAATACATCAATTTATATCCATAAGAAGTAATCAACTGAGTGAGCTGGGAGATCCAAACATGCCGGAAATATTCTACAGCTAATAAAACAAAATCCTGAAATAGAGCAGAGCCAACATCAAAGGAATATTGTTAATAGACAATTAAACTTACCAAAGGTAGAAATTAGTTTATTTATGTAAAGTTTTCTAATTTGAGATTCAAAACGAATCATTGCTTGTTTACACTAGAATTACGTTGCGATATTTAGATAGGGTTAGGTTAGAACATAGAATTAGCATTTAGATTTTTAATCACTGATTATAATATTTTAAATTACTTTCATTTAATATATTTGTTAAAAATTCAACCTATTGAAAATTAAAATTGAACCCTCCCTAAAAAAAATAGAATTTAATAATATTTAAATTTCAATTATTCAAAATTATATTCTTAAGAGCTAGCTGGCAACATTGAATACAAGCAACTAGATACAGGGGTGATCTAAATAGTATTCATTCTGAAATTATATATTTTTAAAACATATCAAAATGACTACAGTAAAGTGTGGTAAAAAGTAAAATAACAAAAATTTAATTTATTATTCCAGAACAATACATATATATATATATATATATATATATATATGCGGTATTTCGTTCTGAGCATGCGAACCAGAACTTTTTAGACAGGTGCGCATGTTTCAGTATTGTTTGATAATTGTATATATCCACTTGAGAAAAAACAGCATTTCTAAGACATTTTGATTTAATTTCCAAACTATTTCATGAAATTTTTTGAATTGATTTTGTAGAGGATACATAGAATTATTCTGCTTAATCATCAAAAAGGAGTGTGAGCTATGGTAATAGAAAGTTCTACGAATCGAGACAGTGTAACCTACATCTTTATAACAATTTTATACTCAAACAAACCTGATAGGATTTCGTTGATCTCTGGGGCAAATTTGCAGATAAGTACACGTTTCTAACTTGTTGGGTCTCGTCAGTTCAATATAACGCCAGCGACTACAAGTCTGTCAAGTCGCTATATTCGCTATACACGAAAACACTAAGGTAATAATCATACACTAGCGCCGTCTAGAGCTTTCAAAAATACATACAAGACATACCTTTGTGGGCTAATTCAAGTAAAGGAATGTATTCTCGATAATTTTACGTTACAAACGCAGAAAAAACTTTCCTCATGCTCAAGTCGGACCAAAATATGCCGTAATGCTCACAATTAGCATATTCATATTCAAATAAATTGATTCGGCGAATCTGTCCCAAATATAATTAATGAGGAGTGTAAGATATGATGATAGAAAGTTCTACGATTTGAGACAGTGTAACATACATCTATATAATAATTCTATACTCAAATATACTCGATAAGCTTTTGTTGATCACTGAGGAAAAATTGCAGACAGGTACACGTTTTGAACTTGTTGGTTCTCGTCAGTGCAATATAACGCCAACGACTACAAATCTGTCAAGAATCAATATTCGCTATACGTATGTGCGCTAATGTATGATTAATAACTTAGTGTTTCTGTGTATGGCGAACATAGGTAATTGACATAGCCATATAATTTTTAAAAAATTCCCAAGAATTTTTACAATTGAATTTTGAAGGTGTTCCACAGAATTATTCTGCTTAATATTAAAAATTTTGAAAGAATTTTTTCTATTATTTCTAGGGCGAATATTATGATCGAAACTACTGTAACTTTGTGAGTTGATAAATTGCTTCATATTCATCAACCAGGTATTATCATTTCGCATCGTCTACTTTTTCCGTATTTTGGTCACTTGGGTGGAATGTTTCTATTTAAGTGCTTCTTTCTTCATTACTAGTATAATAGTTAGCTTGCTCTTTCAGAGAGTAGCTTTTTTTTCACTATTAGAAAAATACATACAAGTAAAAATAATTGTGTTGTATTTATTGATGACAGCTACGTGATCATTATCATCCGGCTCCGGTTCATCCGGCCAGCCGTTATAATAACGATAATATTCGAAAGAAATAATTTTGAGGCTTCAAATTTTTAGGGTAGGTTTGCAATATTAAAGCATTCTGCAGGTCGAGTTGTATAATTATTTGGTGGTTATATTTTCAGCGTACTTAACTTGAAGGCCATCAGCCAGCCTTCATATCATAACTCCCCTTACGCCTTCAGCTTATTCCCCTTTGTCTTGAAATAAATCCTTTCTGCTCAAGTCAAAGTGGAAAGTTCATATATTTACTGTTTTTTAATTTTGTAAAATTATAATATTTAATTATTTCCTAAACATAATAAATATTGAAGTTCAATTTTCTTTCAGAAACGTCTTAATACTAAGCGGTAACTTGATAATATTGCCATTCATTCGACATTGTGTAATTCCTGATTAACTTTATAATATTTCGGACCTACTAATTCGACCTCGTTAAATTGAATTTATAATTTTTCTGGTCTCCTTCTTATGATCGCATTACTGGATCTTATTCATGTGTTCAAATATTTTATCTCATATTTGTTAGTGATATTGATCGTTTTTCTGTACTTTAGATATTGTATCTCATGTTTATTGGCTATACTAAAATTTTAACATATACTCACTGACGATAGAAGTGTTACTTCTAGAAAGAATAATTTCTGCAATTCCACCTCTTATAATTTTTTTCGAAAACAAAATTTTATCTCTTGGTTTATTTTGAAGAAACCGATTCACGAATGTTAACTAGTACATATATTTTTAGTAATTGTGCCACTGTCTAAGGATATTGAGCAAAACAAACTGATGCGGCTTTGAACATGTCGAAATTCTTATCATTTAGAGACGTTGATAGGGGTAAAATTATTGGCTATTGAGATGTTGGTCTGTCCTATCGCGACATTGTTGCCGTGTTCATTGTAGTGCAACGGCGATAAGGCATATTTATGGTGTGTGGACTGAGAAAGGAAGAAGAAAACTAGCTAGTTCATCGGCATACCATAAGGTGTTAAGATAGGCACAACTAGATCTACGAGAAAGTGCTGCTACTCACTATTCACCAATTTTCTGTCTAATGATGCACACAAACAAATTGCTGCTTTAGCATTTTCTCGTAGGATCCACAATTAGTGATTCGTTTGACTGCAGACTACTTTCCTAAACATAAGAGTTGGTGCAGAAAACAGATGTACTGGACAGCAGAACGGTACAACGCCACCTTCAACAATGAATCACGATTCTGTCTTGATATGAGCGATGCCCGTAGAATGAAAATATGCCACGAAGAGACACGTAATATTGAGTTTCCTGATAAGAGTTATGTACAAAATTTCATTCGAAAAACGACTTGGGGGCTATTGCTTATGGAAACCGTGCCCATTTGTGTTTATTCGATGCAATAAACATTATGTTCATTATATCCTACAAAACATTGCACTGCCTCATTAGGATGCGCGTCAAGATGTCATTTCTCAGTGTGACAACACACGTTCCAGATTGCCTTCAAACTGTAAATTTTCTCCAAGGAGCAAGCTCTCATGTTTTTTTTAGTGGTCACCCCGTTCAACAGATTTAAATTCGATCGAACATATGTGGGATACGAGTATGATGGGATGTGAGAATTTTAATTAGTTGCTTAGAATGAGGTGTCTCAAACAAGCATCAGCCGTCTCATTTTGTCGATGCATATGTATACTCAGCTGAAAGGTCGTCAAACACATTATTAACTTTCCTTCTCATTTTTTGCAAATGTTGTCGTTTCGTTCTTGATTCAATACTCACCGATATAGCTAAAAATTACGTTGAAGAAAATTTTGCTTTTGGGTGTAATTTCTTGATGCCATTGGGCTTTTATGGCCATTTCATGTCAGATGTCGTGCTTTAATGCACTAAGCAAAATATGCGAACTTTCTATTCTTCTTTCCAAGTCGTTTTTCATGACGCCTTCTCCGATGTCTTTTTATAGTGACTACTTTTCCGGAATTCTTTTCTGAAGATATGGATATATTTTTCTGTTCATCTAAGGATTTCTTTCGTACGGACACTGCTAGAAATATTTGTGTGTACTTAATGTGCAGTGAGTATTTCAACGCTACGAGGAGATTGATCTGCTCACTAGTAGAGCTGATTCAGGATGGGGAAGAACTACAATAGCAAGAAACGACCGCTTTTTCAGTTCTTGTGCTTTGACAATCCGAACGTTTACAGCAATTGCTCTTAGAAATCATAAAGAATTAAGAAATATAAACCTAAATGGGTGTACAGTTGACAGGCGACTATATTTTGTTGGATTATCAACTCGAGTGAGGGCTACTGGACCACCATTTTCACGTGAATACCGAATCACAAGGTTGAATTTTGCATGAGAAGATGGTCTCATGGTCTCAAACAGACATGTTAAACTGTTATGAGAATAAGGCGAGAGATACACTCAAATATGTATTGCCGAGCGATTTCCATTTGGCTGCCGCTCAGTCATGGGGAGGCATAGCTTTTGAATCTTACACGAACTTAGTTTTCTCTAAAATGCAACCTCGACTGCTTATAACTACCGGGCAGTTTAGAAGATCATGCTTTAGCAATCATGATTGTTCCTGAAGAAGTAATGATAATGCACGACTTTACTATACTTTACATTACTCGGATCGGTTATATTGACGGGGTAAAAATCGCAAGATTTGTTTGTTCTGCTATAACTGCAAATTTGAATCTGATTGAACATATTTGGGATGAAATGAAGAGACATGTTTTAGTATTTCTAGAAAGCTTCGCGACATACTGGTGAAGGAATTATATAATATTCCGCAGTATGTGATCAATCTGATTCTTCACCGTTTGTTCACTGTTATCATTATTAGAGGATGGAATACTGGCTGCTGAAATTCTCAAATTTTGAGCTGTTTGACCTGAATGCATATCAAATTAAATGTTTAGTTTTCATTTTCTATAAACTTTGAACTTAAGATTCTTTTTTGTTTTCATTCGAAAACATCTTATGAATTTTATTTACTATGTTACAACTGAAAAAAATCGATTTTTTTCTTCATATAATTGCAAATTATGAAATGTCCCTAACATATATACATTCTGTCAAGAAAGTACCGGGAATTATCGATTTAAATCTGGCGGGGCAATGAGGCAGGTAAAATTTTTTTTTTCTAGGTTGGTACCACTGTCCTTAATTACTATGCCAAGCTTGAGCGGGATCTGTCAACTAGTGTGTTTGCAACAGCTGATTAAGTCAGTCGATGTCAGAGTGCGTGCCGATTTTTACTATGGGTGATTACGTTGAGCAAAGAATTTGTTTAAAGTTTTGTGTTGCAAATGAATTTTCGTGTGCCGATGCATTGAAAATGTTGCAAAAGGCCTTTGGTGATAATGCTCTATCGAAAACTCGTGCATATCAGTGGTACAGAGCCTTCAAGGACGGTCGTGAAGTGGTCGCCCATTGACGGCTTCGATCGAAGATAACGTCGATAAAATTAAGGAAAAGGTGCTGGAAAACCGTCGTACCAGCTTGAGAGAGATGATCTTAAGATATCCCACGAGTCCGCACGTACGATTTTGATTGATATTTTGGGCATGAGAAAGGTGGCTGGACGACTCGTACCGAAAGACCTGAATTTTCTTCAAAAACGTCATCGCGAACAGGTTGCTTCAGACATGCTGGATCGCTGTAATTCCGATTCTACATTCATGGAACGCATTATAACTGGTGATGAGACCTGGGTCTTAAGGTACGATATGCAAACAAGCCAACAATCATCGGAATGGGTGGCAAAAAATGAGCCGAAACCGAAAAAACCACGCCAAAGCCGCTCGAAAATGAAGGTGATGCTCATTGTTTTCTTCGATATCCGTGGCGTGGTGCACTACAAATTTGTTCCAGAGGGTCAGACGGTAAACAAGGAGTATTACCTAGGCGTTATGAAACGTTTGCGTGAGCGTATCCGTAAGAAGCGGCCAAATTTGTGGGCGAACAACTCATGGATTTTGCATGACGATAACGCGCCTTCTCACCGAGCTACGATTGTGACTGACTTTCTCGCCAAAAACTCAACAAACGTGCTTCAGCAACCACCGTGTTCGCCGGATTTGGCTCCCTGCGACTTTTTCCTCTTCCCAAAACTAAAATTGCCCCTTTGTGGCACCCGTTTTGAGTCCATTGAAGCCATAAAACAAAATTCGGCGCGAGAGCTAAAGTCCATCCCGGAAAGCGCCTATAAAAAATGTTTCGATAATTGGAAGTGCCGTTGGCATAGATGTATTGGAGCAAATGGAGCCTATTTTGAAGGCCACCCAATAAATTTTGACGATTAAATGTAAAAATGTTGTTTTAATTGAAAATTCCCGGTACTTTCTTGACAGAGGTGTATATATATATATATATATATATATATATATATATATATATATATATAAAATTTTAATTATATGGGTATTTCGAACAGAAAATGAATAGTCTCTGTACATGTTCGTTTAGTTATACATTTATGGAATGCACTTTCCTGATATGCTTCATAATTCAATGGCTCTCAAAAGTATCAAAGTAGAGCCTAAGATGCTCATTTCTGAGAAAGAATGCCATTAGACACAATTGAAGCAGCACGGTCCATGACTTTTGTCATTAACGTATACAACCAGGCAGGAGTCTGCCTCGAACCACTGTCGTAGATGCACAAAACGTTACAGGGAGACGGATTCTGATGAAAGGTGGGCCCGTTTGCATTTTGATGAAGTGGTTATTTCGAATCTGGCAACACTTCTGTCATTCTTGGTGAATTATTTATGCAAATTAAATCAAGTTGTAGAAATTACTATGTCGTACTACCAAAAAATCGATATTTTACACATTTAATTGTGACTCGAGTTTCTGGAATTAACTATCCTATCTTCAGACAATTGAAGACTCAACAAGCAGAAACGATATTCATGTATTATTATGGTATATATATATATATATATATATATGCAGAGGTAGAAGATGATGTAATAAAAACAGGTTGAAAAAAGGTTTAAAATGAAAAGACGCTTAACAACTATTAGAATGTCGGCACGTCAGAGAAGATTGGTAAACAGATGCTACTTATTTAAATATCTCAAAAATTTTGGATTTACATAGATACGTACAGTCATTCATTATTTTTATTGTGAACTAATTTGAAAATTTCAACAGATTCTAAATAATCAAGTTTCTTTCTTTTTGATTCTATACGTAAAATTTTAAGTTTATCTATTGTCGGAAAAGGATGGCCGTTTTCTAAACAATGAGTGGCAAAAGTAAAAGTTTGTTTATTTCCAATGAAATTCATTTTATGTTGGTTGAACCTTGTTTGGAAGTAACGTTCCGTCTGTCCTATATATTTATTACTGCACGTCGAACAATATAACTCATGAACTTCCAATTTATGTATGTTTGGAGTTGGGTCCTTTGCATAAATAATACGGATGATAATTTAGAATTATCATATTCGATAAAACAAGCCGTTGACGTTCTCATCCAGTGAGCATGACTGTGAACATTCCTGCTGTAGCCCAGAATGTGGCCGAACATCCATCAATATAAATTCGTCATTGTACTCAGGAACTGGGCATTTTTTGCGCCTTTCTAAGGAGAATTTTGCATAAAAACCTCGGTGTGCCGGCTTACAAAGTTCAGCTAGTGCAAAAAGTGAACCCTTGTGACAATTCGATGTGTTTCCACTTCGCTCTATGGGCAAATGATCGCATGGCGGCAGATGAGCATTTTCCCTGAAAAATCATCCTTAGCGATGAAATTCATTCTCTCCTCGGAGGATATATAAATAAGCAAAACTCCAGTATGCTGTTCGCGTCTGATTTAACTTGCTAATAAAAGAATCACCATAAAGAATCGAAATTTGCCCTTAAATCGAAAATAATATGATCCACTCAAGTTCAAATAGAGAAGTTATTCATTCCAATATATGCAAGAGCAGTTTGTTGTGTAATAAAGAAAAGGCTCTTTTGAAGACAGCAAGACTAAATTACTAAAGACATAATCCCTTCACTTGAGTAATATTGAACCAGTAAAAATCCATAAGAATTTGAGACCGGTTTTCTGAAAGTTTTCTACTAAATGTTCAGAACACCTGTGTGATTTTCATACAGATGATGAACATTTTATATGGCTGAGATTCATTTAGCCGTGAATTTACTCAAGCTTCGGTCATCAGGAAAAGACCATTTTTGTAATCCAGCCAAAGTAAATTCTGCAAATCGCACAGGATTAGAAAGAAAGGAATGGTTGCTTCTAACGGGAAATGTAATTTGTTCTGTATTCGAAAGATTTCCCCTACGAATGTTCCGTAAGCATGCGATTTCTTCAGACAAATCTCTGTTTTCTTGTTGTAAATATCGATTTTTCCCTATATGCCCTCATAATACCCGGAGACTCTGAAGTTCATCATGTTCGTGAATGAAACTTATACTGACAGTTTGCCGCAGATACGATTGTTAGGGGGGATTTTCTAGGGTTTTCGGGTATTCAATGTCAAGGCGTTATATGGATAAAAACTTCACTCTGTTTCTTCCAATAGAATTCCCCCAGAAAGAAAAGAGGTTTGTTAAAGGCGATTATAGTGGACTTCTGATTGAAAACTACGTAATATATAACATAACTTTAAGGAGCCTACTAAATATCAGCAGGTCTATCAATCAATCCTCAATGAATATTTTTACATGCTTATTCTTGGTAGCAGCGTTATATCGTTATATTTTTATTGGTGGAACAGGGCGAGTATCAGTTTATCCAATTTTTTTGACATCACTAATCCGAAAATAATTACATATGATATATCTCTGTATAATTCCTAACATATTACAGAAAAATAACGGTTGTAACTTTTCATGCAAAGTCAAAACACATACTTCCATATATCTAAGACCCTCTTCACCCACAGAAATTTCAGAGCTAGTAAATACATTGAAAAACAAAATGAGTAGTGGAATTGATCAAATTCCAGTTTGCATCGTAAAGCTCAGCATAGATACTGTCAGATATGTTTTGTGTCATATTGTGAACACTTCTATGAAACCCACTTGAATTAACAATAATTAAGCCAATTTTTAAGTCAGGAGATCCAGAAAAATTAAGGAATTACAAATCAATTAGTTTATTAAACAGTTTCTCCAAAGCTTTTGAGTTAGCTATGGCCACTCGTGTTCTAGAATATTTTAATAACTCTAATCTTTTTATTCCTTCTCAGCGTGGATATTTAAGAGGTAGGTTAGTTAAAACCGCAATTTTCCAGTTTAAATCAAACATTTTGAAATTCTTAGAAGAAAATAAACTTGTAGCAGGTCTATTCATAGATCTCACAAAAGAGTTTGACTGTTTGAATAGAGAACATTTGTTGAAAAAGTTGGAACAGTATGGTATAGTTGGTAGTGCCTTGAACTGGCTTGCTTCTCATCTATCAGAACGGTGGCAGTGGGTCAAGATAAAGTGAAACAATGTATCTCATTTTTCCACATGGCTATAAAATGAATTTGGTGTCCCTCTGGGCAGCATTGTATGGGTGCTCCTCTTTTTAATAATTATAAATGATCTAGATAAAGAACTAAATGTAATAGAAGACTCTGAAATTACAAATTTTGTTGACGATACTAATGTGTTAATAGCTGGGAAAAATAGTAATATACTAAAGGAAAGATGTAACACCCTGTATAGCTGCGTTGAGGATTGGTTCAAAAAGAATAATTTCACTATCAACACTAACAAAACAAATGTAATAATATTAAGAGCAGGTAATCTGAAAGAAAAACCCTCAGAGGTTTGTCTTATCAAACAGAGAGTTCCAAGTTTTTGGGAATCATTATAGATGAGTTCTTGAAATGGAACATTCATATTGATTATCTTTCCAAAAAACTCAACAAAATCATCTATGCCTTCAGAATTATAAATAAATATATAAATGAAAATGTAAAAAAACTGTACTGTATTACTGTACTGTGCAAACTTTGAATCGCTTCTAATATATGAAATAATATTCTGGGGTGTTGTTGAATAAGGGGTTTAGGGACTCCTGCAGGCGTGAATTCACTGAATTGGGTTCTCTAACAGTTTATGGTTTGTACCTGCACGAGTGCTTTCTATACCCTAATAGAAATAAGACGGAATTCCTCAAAAATAACACTAATTTCACATATAACACAAGAACTACTGATGTTACTCTTCCACAACATAAGCTATCTCCTACTAAAAAGTGTCCATCATATATTTTTTTAATTGAAATGAGTTTCCACCAAGTAAAGACCGAATCAATCAAATATATATATATATATATATATATATTTATTTTTTTCATTTTTTATTTTTCAACAAATTACCTCATAATATTAAAAATATTGGAAACTATAAAATATTGAAAGCAAAAACCAAGAAACTCTTGACTAATCTAGAACCCTACAGGTTGGGAGATTATTTCAAGTATGTAATGGTGAACCATTGTAATTTACACTATTTCATTTTCTATTTTTTCTGTTATATAATTGTGAAAATTTAAAATCTGAAATAGAGAATCTATCTCTCTATCTATCTATCCATCTTTGAAAAACTTAAAATACCATTTAGTCAAGCAGCACGGCCGGATTGAGGAAAATTTTGAAAAATATCATCCAGCGATATTAATATCATTAAATTGAAAATAAATAATGACAAGAATATGTGTTTTCATCTATTTTGCATTATTATCATAGATATTGCTCTAAAATTATATAAAATCCTGAGGCACTATCAACAGAGGCACTTAAGTGAATATTTCCATTGTTGTTTTAGTAACAATTCTTGTATATTTGTTTGATTACTTGGATAATGTATATCTAAGAGGCGTTTATCATAGGAAGAACAGAAAGGTTTTTCAGAGTTTTGGTCCTCTGACAAAAAACAGAAAGTGTATAAAAAACAATTCTGTTGTTCCTTTATGGTAACTAGTATAATATTTTCCCTGATTAATTTTTTTTCTCTTACGTCAATATAATTCAAGAATGATACCAGGTATATAAAGGAATGTCGTAAGAAATACTTGATAGATTCGGTCTTCACCTGAAAAAAACTCATTTTCAATGATTATAATAAGATCCCTTTTTTGTCAATATGATCAATTTCATTGTCATTTAAATTATGTCCAAATTCTTTTAAATTACTCATGTGAGTTGAATGTGATGAATTGAAGTGTGAATTTTCTGATGTTCATGTATTCTTCATTGAATAATCACCCGGTTTGACCAATATATACTAAAAGACAATCATTGCAAGCCAACTTGTGGACCCCTGATTTATTATCTGTGTTTGATTTGTGATTATTCTTTATGTGAGTATCCGAATCGAAAGGATATATTATTTCTCAGAGGGTTCATTGAATATTTAACATATCAAGCAGAAAAATTCTTTCAAGTATATTCGCTTTACACAGAGACACACAGAGAAGTGTGAGCTATGGAAATAGAAAGTTCTACAAATCGAGACAGTGTAACATATATCTGTAAAACAATTCTATACTCAAACAAACTCGAAAAGGTTTATTGATCACAGAATCAAATTGCAGACATGCTCACATTTTAAACTGGTTGGTTTTCATCAATGCAATGTATGCCAATGACTACAAATCTGTCAAATATCTATATTTTCTGCACACAGAGACACTAAGGTATTGATCATACACTAGCGCCATCTAAAGTATGCAAACATACATACAAGACAGACCTTTGCGAGCCATTTCAAATAAAGAACTGTGTCTCGATTTTTTCACGTTACAAACGCTGACAAAAATTTCCTCATGCTCAGACTAAAATATATATTATAATTTAAAAATAAATCTAATTGTTCACATGAAATGAGTATATTTCATAAACATATCCACACAGATATTACCATACCTTCCAATAACCCCTTTAAACGAAAGAGTGTCATCTTATGGTATAACAGCTTAACCCAGTCGAGTGAAAGCACCTATGAATCTGCAGAATTATTCGAAAAATTCAGTATAATCATACAAAAAGCCTCAAGCAATTAGTTCTATCTAAGCTACATAGATAAGTAAACAAAGAGGAAAAATGGCGTGAATTCATGTTTATCCCATCAAAAAAACCCCACTAAGAAAAATACATCCTACTTACTTATATTAATGGAATATAAGAAGATATGTCCAATTATTCCATGAAAAATTGTAATCATAAAAGAACGTGTACATTTACTGACAACTAGAATACAAATAAAAGTGAAGAGCACTGACGTGAAGTCAGGTGTTTTGATTTTCTAATTGAACAATCTAAACGAAATTTTTAAGGGACATGCATCTTATTATTCTTCTAAATGCTGCATTTAAGAACGATTGAAACAGTTGTTTCGAAAATATTGAAAAATATATGGAAAATTTTCATACGTGAATAACTGTGAAACTATTGAACCGATTTTTTCCATGAACGAACTAAGCTACAAAATTCAGACACTAAACCTTCTCAGAAAGTTTCAAGGCTCAAGTGAAAGTAAGCGTTTTTAAGGATGAACGGCCGGCCGGCCGATGCGGCCGGATAGTATTACTTTTGACCTCAGATTCTCCATCAGTAAATCGAATGGAGTCATCTAAAACCATTTTCGGATCAAATTTTGGAAATATCAGACTTTAGAGCAAAACGATAGCACGCTGTTTTCTAACACTAGCGTGAAAAATTAATCACAATAATCAGATCAATATCGAATAATGATAATGAATCAGGAGTCTACAAGTTGGATTGCAATGATTACCTTCAGTTTATTTTGGGTCCAACGGGATCATTCAAATGCAGAATACTTGAACATCATACAAAAATACTTCAAATACATCATATTCAACAAATGTCAACCATTTGGGAGGATTTGGACATAATTTCAACAATGATTATTGAATGTTCCATATTGGGAGTGAACGATCAAGACTGACACTTCTCGTCAGTGCCCTGTAATGTCTAACGATTACAAATCTGTCACGCACTTATATTCATTCATTGAGCTGTCGGCACTCATTTCGAGGAGCCTATCCGTGACGAATATGAGTGATCATCATGGCAATTTTGCCTTTGTTCGCAGCAAAACGAAATAGATCGGGGGTAGTTTTCTCGAACCAGGTCCTCAAGTTCATCAACCAGGATATTTTTCTTCGTCCTGGACCTCGGCTTCTAAATATTTAAAAATGGATCTAATTAAGGCATATCCATATAGTTTTATTGCGCATAACGTGTTCCAAGTAATTTTTTTGCCTTAATCGTATTTATTCATGATATATTCTGCGGAGAACCTCATGGTTAGTGACATGGTCGGTCCATGGAATTTTGAGAAGTCTTCTGTACAACCACCTCTCGAAAGCGTTCAGTTTCTTCGTGACGGTCTCGTTTAAAGTCCAGGACTCAGCACCCTACAGGAGAACGAAGAAAACGTAGCAACGGATCCAGTTGAATTTGGATCTTGATTTAGGGATGCGAGATTAAATTTCTTCATTTATGATAGTGCTGAGAGAGTTGTATTGTTTCAGTCTCTTGATTTGAACTTGGTTGACAAAGAGGTGGAATTCCGAGATATTATTGCTGACTATCATTATTTTTGTCTTTTTGACATTAATATTGAGTCCATATAGGTTACTATGGTATGTGATACTATTCATCAGGATTTTAAATCTTCCAAATTATTAGCAAACACAATGGTGTCATCAGCATATTATCTTATGTTGTTCATGCGTAGTCCATTTATCAAAATACCTTTCTTCATCCCATCCAAGGCTTCACCGAAGGTTCTTTCGGAATATAAGTTGAAAATTAAAGGTGAAAGTATGCAACCTTGCCTGACATCGACTGACTTAATCAGCTGTTGCAAACACACTAGTTGACAGATCCCGCTCAAGCTTGGCATAGTAATTAAGGACAGTGGTACCAACCTAGGAAAAAAAAAATTTACCTGCCTCATTGCCCCGCCAGATTTAAATCGATAATTCCCGGTACTTTCTTGACAGAATGTATATATATATATATATATATATATATATATATATATATATATATATATATATATCCTAACATAATATACATATATATGTATATGTATCCTAACAACCTTCCAATTTTAAGAAACTGATATTCTTGTGAGTTTTGGCTTCGTATCCCTCTTCACGAACATCCCACTAATCGAAACCCAGGCAATCCTTGAATCCAAACATAACTCAGGTTAATTGGGATAGGTGAGCTAGACATTAGTGAACAAACTTGAAGTGTTTCCAACAGAACTTATGGATGTTGTCAACTCCTGGCGGTCCAGTTATTCGTGGATTCAGCGTCTGTTATATATATTTGTAAATTATAATATAATTTCCCACACCCCTTATAAATAAAAGCTGAGGGATTTGATCAGATAATCGACGTAACGGTACCGGCAGACGATAATATAGCGAGAGCTCATACGGAGAAGCTGACCAAACATCATGATCTCGAATTCGAGCTTAAAGAGATTTCGCTCATAATATCGGTGAATGGCTTGGTTGAGGCCCACCTACGTGAAAATACCAAACGCTTACAGCTAGTCACCCATTTGATCAGTCATGCCCAGAAGGAGGTAATGTTGGCCAATTTTGGACCACTTTTGCATGTGGTGGATGCATAGAGTCCAACTTGTTGTGAACGTCGGCGAATAGACAAATCTGGATCATCATTAACATTATGACTTAAAGCAGCGATATTTTGGTCTGTACATACAGTTCTTTGTCTTGTTGTGTATATATATATATATGTTATGAAATTATTTTAATGAAATTTTGTAAATGAATTCTATTTAGATCACCCTTGTATGTAGTTAATGTATTCTATGTTTCCGGCTAGCTCTTAAGATTATAATTTTGAATAATTGAAATTTAAATATTATCAAATTTGATTTGCTATTTGAGGGAGGGTTCAATTTGAATTTTTAAAAGGTTGAATTTTTAAATTATATTATATGAAAGTAATTTGAAATATTATAATCAGTGATTAATAACCTAAATTCTAATTCTATGTTAACCTAACCCTAAGTAAATACCCTAACGTTATTCTAATGTAAACAATGATTATTATTTCTAAACTTCTTTGTGGAAAGATTAACAGTATTGAATTTTTACTACCTTTGGTAAGTTTGTTCATCAACTTATGATTGTTCCTTTTAATTGTCCCTTCTTCGTTTCAGAAATAATACTGGTTTCGTTGGAAACAACACTTCTAGAACGTTCTGAAATTCATAGGCTACTTTGATGATTTTCTTCAATATATCCAATTCGTTTGAAACTTGATTTCTATGTGGGATTTTTCCAGTCACATTCAGGTAATGTATTTTCTGGATTCAATTTCCATTCACAATAACCAAATAATCTTCTTTTTTTAGATGATGATACTTTTTTGAACTTCTTTAGTTATGGACCGACAAGGATTCTACTCTGCATATAATTGGAGACTGCCGACTTTTTCTGTGTCTGCCCTATTTATAGTTTTCAAGAAAAATTGAATTTCAAAGCTTACTAGCTTCTGTCAAAATTATATAAAAATTATGCTTTTGATGATTTTACAAAATTTACAATTTTTCTTGGCTTGAAATTACTTTTGAAAATTAGCTTATTTTTTAAACTACATTTTGATGTTTGTTTCATGTTAAACAGAACAGTAAAAGTCTTGCTTTTCGTTCGTAAAGTATTTCAAGTGTCAAAATTTAACAAATTTTAACTTCTAATGCTCATAACTTATAAAATACTTAATGTTACTTATGAAATTGATTAAATTTCTTTAGCTTAGATGCTATTACAATGCTATTGATGCCTAAACATCTTGAAGGATATCTCTTACATTAATCATTTGAAAATATCTGACGTGGATGCTATCTTTCATTGAATTAATTGTTTTTGATAAAATTTGTCCCATTTACATAATTCTGGTGAGTTATATTTAATTAAGCTTATTCTTTGTCAATAATTTCACTAAAGTTTATATTTGATTCATTATAATAATAAATCTTTTCAGCAAATTCTTCATCAATTTCAAATTGGATATCTAAATTCAAATTACTTCTATTTATTGCAACTTTGGCTGGTTTTATATTGAATAATTGTAAATTGAAATCTCCCTGTGAATTCTATTTATAAACTGTCAACAAGATTACTGTTTTTTGATTACCGTTCAAAAAATTTTAATTTGACTAGTCGTTATGTATCCTGAATATGCTTTTTCTTCATAATTTTAGCTCGTGAGCATTTTTATGAATTGAATAATTAATATTTCTATTAGAATGGATATTATTCAATTAATTTTGGTCTGGTTACACTCTAACGAGTCAACTTATATACAACGGTGGGTCTTTTCCTTAATATATTTATGTAATTATTTAAGTTAAGTCTAAATTCCATGACAGTATATATATATATATATATATATATTAACATCCAACGTTGTCGTTATACGCAATCCCCAAGCGTTAAATTCAATGCGCACTCTATTTTTCGAATCTGGGTCTGCCTTTTTTCGTCGACCCTCTGGTTGCCAATCAAGAACTTGTTCAGGCAGGCAGTTCTCTGACATTCGTTTACAAAGCGAACCATGTGAGCTGCTTCACTTCTTTGTCTTCTATATTTCCCTCTTTGCCATATATTTCCCTCTACGCCCATTATTTGCTTGACTTCTTAATTCCTTATCCTATCCCTTCTGTAAATTCTAAGTGATCTTCTCACTGCATCCATTTCAATACCTTCTATCCTTGACTTAAGTCTTTCTGGAACTTCCAAGGTTCAGTCCCGTATGTGAGTGAACTTTTATTCATAGTTTCAAATAGTAGAAATTTTCTATGTTTAGTTATAATTTCATAGAATACTGTTGAGACATCCTATCATCTTATTCGCGGACGTTATTCTCTCTTCAATTTATTTGATGCCAGTACCACTTTCGTCGATCGTTACTCCTAAATAGACGTAATCCCGACAGCCACATAAACTGGTATAAAAACAAGATATATAAAAACATTACTGAAAACAAGTTTTAAGAGAGACTTTGCTTCGTCAGTATTCAAATAATTCATGTTCAATAAATATAACATCAATCAACAACAAATATTTACTCACCCTACAATCATTTAGAAAACTTCTGGTAAACTGAAAAATCTTTAAATGTAGTGTAACGGTTAACTATATTTTAAAATATTTTTGTGGTTTACCCTTGATCTGAAAGATTGAAAGACAATTTAACGGCCTCTATTATAGCACAAGGACTATCTGTATAAAGAATGTTGAGGAAACCAAATGATTATATATTATGAATAAAATAACATAAATAGAGGTTAATTTTTAATAGAAGGTATATAAAATTATTTGAATATTTTGGTATTAGCCTTCTTTATATTTAATTTCAAAAAATTATATTAAATAATTATAACTTCTGCAAATAAATTAAAATAATGTCATATAAGTAACACTTATATCAAATGACGTATAAAATAAACATTCATTATAAGACATGCAAATGGTATAACAAAATCCAATAAATAAAAATTGTTTATCAAAATCCAATAAATTAAATATTTTGAATAGACAAAATTTTGTTTCTGCTGATCAATCTTATGAAAACAAATATCTTTCAGTAATGTCTAACATATTCTTAAGAATTTCACCAGAAAACTATCTTACTTAGAATATTCAATATTATTGGATATCTAACTAAGTTACTTTATTTAAAAACTCAAGATATCTGAAAACATTACTGAAAACAAGTTTTAAGAGAGACTTTGCCTCGTCAGTATTCAAATAATTCATATTCAATAAATATAACATCAATCAACAACAAATATTTACTCACCCTACAATCATTTAGAAAACTTCTGGTAAACTGAAAAATCTTTAAATGTAGTGTAACGGTTAACTATATTTTGAAATATTTCTGTGGTTTACCCTTGATCTAAAAGATTGAAAGTCAATGTAACGGCCTCTATTATAGCACAAGGACTATATGTATAAAGAATGTTAAGGAAACCAAATGATTATATATTATGAATAAAATAACATAAACAGAAGTTAATTCTTAATAGGAGGTATATAAAATTACTTGAATATTTTAATATTAGCCGTCTACATATTTAGTTTCAAAAATTTATATTAAATGATTATAACTTCTGAAAATGAATTAAAATAATGTCATATAAGTACCACTTATAACAAATGACGTAAAAAAAACATTCAGTATAAGACATCCAAATGATATAACAAAATCCAATAAATAAAAATTGTTAATAAAATCCAATAAATTAAATATTTTGAATAGACAAAATGTTGTTTCTGCTGATCAATCTTATGAAAACAAATATCTTTCAAAAATGTCTAACATAATCTTAAGAATTTTCCCATGAAACTATCTTACTTAAAATATTCAATATTATTGGATATCTAACTAAGTTACTTTATATAAAAACTCGAGATATCTAAAAACATTACTGAAAAACAAGTTTTAAGAGAGACTTTGCTTCGTCAGTGGTCAAATAATTCATATTGAATAAATATAACATCAATCAACAACAAATATTTACTCACTCTACAACCATTTAGAAAATTTCTGGTAAACTGAAAAATCTTTAAATGTAGTGTAACTTTTTGAAAGAAATTTTTTACCTTATGAGTAGGTATAAGCAAATTTTTTCTGCATGCAAGTGGGTAAATCTGGTAGAAAAATGAGAAAAATTTATTTTAAGTCTTGTTCTATGATATTAGATTTGCTGTTCTGAGCTATTTCTTGAATTTTTTGGATTTGAAACTGTATATTGACTTTCAATCTTTTCGATCAAGGGTAAACCACAGAAATATTTCAAAATATAGTTAACCGTTACACTACATTTAAAGATTTTTCAGTTTACCAGAAGTTTTCTAAATGATTGTAGGGTGAGTAAATATTTGTTTTTGATTGATGTTATATTTATTGAATATGAATTATTTGAATACTGACGAGGCAAAGTCTCTCTTAAAACTTGTTTTCAGTAATGTTTTCAGATATCTTGAGTTTTTAAATAAAGTAACTTAGTTAGATATCCAATAATATTCAATATTCTAAGTAAGATAGTTTTCTGGTGAAATTCTTAAGAATATGTTAGACATTACTGAAAGAAATTTGTTTTCATAAGATTGATCAGCAGAAACAAAATTTTGTCTATTCAAAATATTTATTTTATAGAATTTTGGTTAACAATTTTTATTTATTGGATTTTGTTGTACCATTTGGATGTCTTATAATGAATTTTTATGCATTTGATATAAGTGGTACTTATATGACATTATTTTAATTTATTTTCAGAAGTTATAATCATTTAATATAATTTTTTGAAATTAAATATGAAGAAGGCTAATATTAAAATATTGAAATAATTTTATATACCTTCTATCAAGAATTAACCTCTATTTATATTATTTTATTCATAATATATAATTATTTGGTTTCTTTAACATTATTTATACAGATAGTCCTTGTGCTATAACAGAGGCCGTTAAATTGTCTTTCAATCTTTTAGATCAAGGGTACACCACAGAAATATTTAAAATATAGTTAACCGTTACACTACATTTAAAGATTTTTCAGTTTACCAGAAGTTTTCTAAATTGTTGTAGGCTGAGTAAATATTTGTTGTTGATTGATGTTATATTTATTGAATATGAATTATTTGAATACTGAGGAAGCAAAGTCTCCCTTGAAACTTGTTTTTTCAGTAATGTTTTTACATATCTTGAGTTTTTATATAAATTAAATTAGTTAGATATCAAATAATCTTGAATATTCTAAGTAAGATAGTTTTATTATGAAATTCTTAAGATTATGTTAGACATTTTTGAAAAATATTTATTTTCATAATATTGATCCGCAGAGCAAAATTTTTTTTATTCAAAATATTTAATTTATAGGATTTTGGTTAACAATTTTTATTTATTGGATTTTGTTGTGCCATTTGGATGTCTTATAATGAATGTTTATTTTATATGTCATTTGATATGAGTGGTACTTATATGACATTATTTTAATTTATTTTCAGAAGTTATAATCATTAAATATAATTTTTTGAAATTTAATATGTAGAAGGCTAATATTAGAATATTTTGAATAAGGAATTATATTTTGAACATTTTCTGGTGATGGAACTTATAATCCTTTAACATCCAATCGAAACATATATATATATATATATATATATATATATATATATATATATATATATATATATATATATATCTATATATATATATATATATATATATATATATATATATATCTATATATATATATATATATATATATATATATATATATATATATATATATATATATCTATATATATATATATATATATATATATATATATATATATATATATATATATATATATATAAGGTGATATCTAAATAATTTGTTCAATATTTTATATTTCTTTAGGTACTTTATTAGATAATGTCCACCACATGTGGTGATACTATATATGCCAATAAAGTGATACAGTATCTTTAGGACATGTTTTAAAATTTAATTCTAAATGTTTTTATGAGATTTATTAAGATTAGAATCTGTAGAGGTTCTGGAGAATTAATTATAGCTATTATTCTGTCTCTTCAGGAAGCTTTCCTTGTTAGTGTACTCTGGCATAAGTTGGTCTACTTTGTTCGGGAATACTTTTGGTGGGTTACTGATTCATTTCATATTTTGTTTTTAATTGATTTGGTATTTCGTAGCGTCCGGATTTTTTATTGTGGTGCTCGGTTTACAGGAGTTTATAGACTTGACATCCTTTGTAATTTGATGTGTGACCGTTTTGGAATCGTCTTGATCAATGCATTTCGCGGACATAAATGGTCTGTTCCAGTATGATTTTGAGTGGTCATATTCTTGGCTCCTAGTGTATTAGATGATTATACGTTTCTTTCTTGGTGGTTCGACGTTTATTTTCTTATTTAGTAACAATTCTATTTTCTTTATGTCTTTGTTGTGTTCTTTAATTTATAAATCAACATAGAAAAGCGGTAATGCGTTTTTCATTCGATCTTTTAAGTTGCTAATGCTCCAAACTTCGTGTCCTAATTCATCTATTTCTGATTTTATTTCGTCTGTCGGAACACTGAATATTTCTGATTACACAGTGAATATTTCTGATTACTATTCTATAGGCCCTATCAGTTTTATCTTGATATGTATGAAAAATATTGTTTTCATCTCGTAAATATCTAACTAGAGCTCTGTCGGTTTTGAGGTATGACACCGTTAGTATTTACGCAATTGTTTAAACGGTATTTGTATAATACTGTTCAACATTAATAACTGTTGATAATAATTTTGTCATATCTTGGAAGTCTGTTACTCCATATATAAAAATTGGTGGTGGTTTATGTATTTTCTGTGTTGTTTCTGTATTATTAGTAGTTTGAGTTTCGTAGTTCAGATATTGGAATCTGTCACTTGTTTCAATTTCTGGATTTTCAACAACTCTCGGTGGAAGATTTGAGAATATTTTCATAAATCATAAATTTTTCAATAAAATTTTTTCCCAATAAGCTAACATCATTTTTAAATTCATAATAATCACTTAGATATAGTGATGCAGAGTGAAAACATAAACAATATTTTGTTAAATCTTCAATTGATTCTTGGGTAGTCCGGTTAAAACAGGAAGGTTATAAATCGTTCAATTTAAATGAATCTACATCAGTAGATAAACAAAGGGCAATTCGATTTTATGACGAGAATGCATCAAATGAATACTCCGTTGTTCACAACAGCGAAATTATAGAAGCAAACTTGATAACGTGTTAACAACGTACCCTTGCAATAAAGTCATATCAATTAATGGAACGGAGGGATAAATTTTACGCCCCAGGATTCTATGCGATGTTGTCGAATTGTTTCAATATTATCTAAATATTTTACAGCAAATATACTTTTTGTTTCAAGCAGAGAGAAAAAGAAATTCAATATGCAGAATCTTCAAAACAGATCTCAATGAAGTGAAGTCAATTTATTGGAAAATACGGTTGTACGGATGATGCAAAATTCCTGAAATTCGTAATAAAAATGGCCTTTTACTCTGAAATAATTCTCCGATCTTTTGATCCGTTTTTGATCCACTACAAGTTGAATATGGTTGTTGATATAAAAGTTCAAAATATATAATTTGAATTTTTGCTGACAATTAATTAGTCTATTTTTGGCTATTCAATGAAATTCGAGAAAAGACATAAATAAATGGAATAATGCCGAAAAAATTCAATTCATGAAGTATATGAAATTATATCCTTATGAGTAAGTATAAGCAAATTTTTTCTGCATGCAAGTGGGTAAATCTGGTAGAAAAATGAAAAAAATTTATTTTAAGTCTTGTTCTATGATATTAGATTTGCTGTTCTGAGCTATTTCTTGAATTTTTTGGATTTGAAACTGTATATTTGGTTCAATTTTGAATAATTAATTTAATTATTTTATTTAATTTTTTTTTAATCTAAAATGTTATTCTGTATGACAGAGATGAAATTGCTCATAATCAAAGAATTATCTACGAAGTTAAAGCGTCGGATACTTAATCTTAACTCCGGACTTTTCTAATCACAAATAACCTCGAAGACTCTTTCTCATCTCCACAACCGTTTTAACATCATTCATACCTCTAACAGCTAAATTATATTCAAGCTCATTTTTATCAAGACGACTTACGTTCATTCTGCCCACCATGATATTGAATTTATCCGACTATGTTTCTGATACAAGTAAAAGAAAAATCCGCAAAACCTGAAAATCCCAAAACAAAATAAAATATATCAATCACTGCAATGTCAAGATGTTATGGACCTTTGGCCCCACGTTGGGCACCAAAATTGTGACGTGGACAGGTGAATTCCACCAGAATAGTTATTGGCTATTTGAGGCATGGCCTCTTTTCCAAGTGACTACCAAGCAGTCTCCACAGTCCACCCAGAGGTAGAAAGTGTGATAAGGATTACGCCATATCATCGCGCGTGGCGAGAACCCCTCCGAAGAGATGAACCCACCAGCTTCCAGTTTGGGCCCCGACTCGAAAGCCAGAACCGTCTGACTGGTAGCAGCGAAAGCACTATCCAACCTCTACTGGCTCTGCAGGTCAGTACCCGAGTTGTTTGAGACGCAACTCACCCGCCGGAGGGAATTCTTATCCATCCACCCGAACGCAGTCCCAAGAACTAAGATAAACTCAAGATTGACGACTACAATTGATCCTGGTACGAGCACCGTCTAGCGGACTATACGTCCTGACCCACCGAACCCATGTGAAGTCATTTGATTGATCCTGGCGTCAAGCACTAATGGCGGAGCCATTTCGTCGAGATCCACAAACCCTAAATAGTTACGCACAGATCCAGGGGCCAGGACAGGCCGGTCGAACCGTCAAGTCCCGTTAAACCCCGAGTCGTTTCATGAGAATATCCCGAAAATGGGGGTCTGCGAACAGATAAATGAAATACCCCCCTAGTCCAGCATGCGGACTTTCAACCACTGCCCCCTCGAGTCCAACACCAAGTGGGGTGGCCAGGTGGTACAAGTAACACCTGAGGGCAAGTCCACCCCCCCGAGGTAACGCAGTATGCTACATAACGCACTCGGCCATTACACAGAATCCGGAGATTTATACTGCGATAGGGTAGAGTACGCCAGTTTTAAGGGAGAAGCCCTGTGCTGCGACAGACTCCCTTGTCACTGAGTTAATCAACCGGCTCAGCCCTCCATTTCACCTGAGTAAAACTAGGGCCCCATTCGGAGATCTTCCACCATACAGGTCCAGTGACTGGCGCGAAGTGGCATTACGTTAGACACCAAGACTTAACCCTCCAATTCGCCGGGACGAATTTAGGGTCCTAGTCAGGAGAGCGCCCCCATCACGATTGTGACGTGGACATTGAGGAAACCAGTCACAAGGCAATTAATCTTGCGGCTACAACTCAGTGAAGATGGGCGTGAGTTTATCAGATTCAGAAAGGGGCGCCAGGTAAAGATATGCCTGCATATTTGAAGGAAAGTAGCTGAGTAGTACTCTACCAGAGTAGAAGAAAAGAAAACATCACCGAATGATCCAATTTCAATTATTCATCAGAAACAGTGCAGTGGTCGATGACATGAGTTAGGAATCATATTTGCACGAAATTTGTTCTATTTCAATTAGTACTATCTATCCTATTAGTTCGTTACGCCTACTCTGAGATACCTGTATAGGACATAAAATTAAATGAATGGAGTATGCGGTTAGCTCTTGGGGTAACCTTATGACAATTTTATTTAAGAAATTCACAAAGTTTTTATGTTTCAGAGTTTATTCAGAATACTGACATGTGTGTCGGTCTTTCGACCTTCTTCGAAGGAGTACAGGAAGTAAATAAACTGAAAATTGAGAAAAGTTCCTTTTATTACACTTAGAACATCTGTGTACTTCTATGGTGCATGGAAATAACAGCATCCAACAAAGGGGTGTTTCCAAAAAGTATTTGAGAATTTGTTGAATACTCCTTTTTCTCAATGTTCTGTAAAACCGGTTGATTTCTGGTTTTTCGAAAATCACATCCTATGTCCTTTGATCCTATATTGTAAATATCGGCCTGTCTGTCCTTTATAAGTAGCATTAAAATCATCACATTTAGTTTGATAAATCCAGGATTCGGAAAAGTCCTTTCTTTATTGTTCAAATAGAAATAATTCGGCTTAGATGTTGGTGAACAATAAAGAAAGGAACTCCAAATTTTCCGAATCGGGGATTTGTCCAATAAATGTGATGATTGTAGTGCTACATATATAGGACAGACAGGCCGATGTTTACAACATAGAATCAAAGAACACAGGATGTCCATTTTGAAAATCCAGAACATTGTATTGAAAATAATGAGTTTTTCAAAGAGAAAGATGTCACTTTACTATATAATGTTAAAAAGGGTAAACTGATTGGAAATTCTTTCAATCAAAGAAGCCATTGATAAAAAGGATAATTTGATAAATTCCGAATACTCTTTGCGAACAACCCTATATTAGAAGCGGTTATTTCCATGCGCCATATAAATACACAGATGTCCTAAGTGTAATAGAAGAAACTTATTTTTTCAGTTTAAAGGTAAGTTACTTTTTGTGCTCCTTTTGAAGATGGTCGAAAGACCGAAACACGTTATGATGCTTTCGGTAGACTTCTTTCTGTATTTTAGAAAACGGAATTGGTGAACCCATTTCTTCAATTTGAATCATAAACTTATATTGAATTGAAGCTTAAATTTGTTTACTGATTAGATTAGACGGAAAAATAAACGGACGGTTTTGGATTGATTTTATAATATTTTTATAACGCTGTGAAACAAAATATCATCCTAATATCAGTAATTTTTTTCTCTATATTTCAATTACCCAAACTACTATTACTATTATTTTCATTAACCGATTCATTCTTCACAAAATTATGGCTGTATTTTCAAGAATAAATCAGGGATCATCAAAACTTTTGGAGCTGTACATAACCGATA
Source organism: Megalocaria dilatata (assembly GCA_034642435.1). Lineage (NCBI taxonomy): Eukaryota > Metazoa > Arthropoda > Insecta > Coleoptera > Coccinellidae > Megalocaria > Megalocaria dilatata. The sequence goes on along the minus strand of CM067855.1, from coordinate 82,040,436 downwards.
ATTTTTTTGTTCAGTTTCAATATTCAGAGCAAATATTTCAATTTGAGAATCTATCCGACTTATCCCTCATATAAATTATAGGATTTTCTGTACGTACGATGCATATATTTTCCTGGAAAGGATCATTGTTCAAAATAACCCCTGTTTTAATGAAAGCATAGAGTGGTTTTAAATATTGTTATTCATGCAAAATAATCTATTGAAAAAATAGATCCAATTTACATGTTCAGTATGGTGTTGGCGTCAGGTATCCGTGTAAAGCGGACACCAACAAACAAAAAGCATCGATAAATCGACGTGATCAAGGGGCCGTTGATCGGATGACGACCGAGGAAAATAAATGAAGAATAGTTAGTTTCATGTTGTCCCGAGCTCCAACCGCATTTCCATAGCGACGATCTGAATAACAACCTTTTTTAGACATGCTCGCTTATTTTCCGTTCATGGATAATGACGTCATCGATGTATAAGTCGAATGTAATAAAATTTTGTCTCTTGGGTAATATTATGATATCGGATAAACTATATTCTATACTAGCTGTGCCCGCGACTTCGTCCGCGTGGAATGTAATAAAGAATAATTTAAAAGAATTTATCTGAAACAAAAGTAGCCTAAGTTACTCCTTCTTGCATAAGCTATCTGCCAGTGAAAGTCCCGTCCAAATCGGTCCAACTATTTCAGAGATTAGCCGGAACAAACAGACAGAAAGACAAAAATTTTAAAAATATATATTTCGGTATGTGTACCGTATTTACATTTATATGCATGTAGTAGAAAGCGGTTATTTTAATAATACAAACAGACACTCCAATTTTATTTATTTGTATAGATGTATAGATTGTGGTCTGAAAGTTTCATCCTTGAAGTATTTTATGATTGAGCTTTTTGCACAAACAATTACTCGCGTTGTGACTGACTTCCACAAAAAATAGTCCCAAATAATATTTTATTTGCAGATGGTTTAATGGTAAAGATTCTGTTCATTTACCTTTCCAGAGAGAAAAATATTCTTTTCAAATATCTTATTCGGATATCGCTCATATTAATTGGTTAAATTAGAAGACCTCCTGTCATTTTGTCGAAAATCTGTAAAAATCAAACATGTAGAATCCAAGATATTATATTAAAAGTCGCAAATGCGAATTGGTCATTCTACAGTTTCTACAGTTCGAACGTTCATTGAGTGAGATTATGGCTGTGAATACGTAAATATTAACTACCATTGAAAGAATTGCGTGGTATGTAGAAATACCAAGAGAGAGAGAGAGAGGGAATAGAAATTATTTATTCAAGAAAAAGGAGAGAGGTAGTGTGTGTAAATATTCATAAAACCTATTGATAGCCCAACTGAAAATTCAGAAAAGATCAATTTTCCATATTTTGAATGACAATTTGGACCGAAGATTTTTACGCATAATGTCCAATATAAATTAACTGTTGACGTTAGTATATCAAGAGTTAAAGGAACAAAAAGATTGAAACTTCTCGTATGAGTTCTTACTGGCGATGAAACATGCTATTCAATTGAGAATCTCTCACATTCTTTCAAATGATTTTCATTGAAGAAAAAGCAATAGTTTTATTCGAAATAGTATTCTTACATAAATCTAATCAAATGCAATTCATTTCCTGATTTAAAGTATACTTCTATGAGCAATTTTCACTAAACGAGTACTTGTTTTGTTTCCTTGCCTTCACAAATGTTACCATAAACACTTTAAAAAGCACATATTATGGCTACATTCAAAGATGGAAAGAAAGCGACGGCAGGTGGAAAGCCTATTTAACTGAGTACATACAGAATACTTTATTCTAACAAGGGTTTTCCAAGTGCGATGATACAAGTATAAAATGTAAAAAAACACATGAGTTATTCAGTGAGACACAAATTTGTACAATTATGTATGGAGAATAACATCATTCAAATGACCAATACGACTTCTCCGTATACGTCAGCCGAATTTTTCATCGCTCCCTCACATAAATTTAGCTGTATTTCATAAATGATACGTACGATGTTTATTTTTAATTGCTCAGTTTTTGGTGTCATAAGGTGTTAAATCACACGACCTGAAAGGATAATTAACCGCACCATTTCTTGAGATAATTTCAGCACCAAATTTTGTAACTAATAATAAATGAAATTCAATTTCCACAAACTTTTTATTATTGAGCGACAATTGTTTCGCCACGCTGTGGCTTAATGATACTCTTTTGAATATCTTCATGTAGTCTGGAAAACTCAAAGACAACCACAATAACTTTTAATCAAAAAAATGTATATGAGACAGTAATTTATTTCCACAAAAATGTTTGTACTTCTACAACAATAAGTCGGCTAAACTTGCATTGCATAATCTGGTCGGAAAATTAAACCAATCTCTCGATAATCGAGAGATAGCACTAACAGCGTTTCTGGACATTGAAGATGCTTTTAACAATACGCTGCCGGCTTCTCTCGCTGAGGCTATCGCTGCGAGAGGAATCGACCCACTAATCTGTAGATGGATACAGGCAATGCTATGCGGCAGAACAATAATGACCTCATACCAGGATGAGGTCTTCGAGTTCAAGGCTGCGAAGGGCTGTCCGCAGGGAGGTATTCTCTCACCCTTACTGTGGACCCTTCTCGTTAATGACCTGCTAGCGATAATTTCGCTGTGGGGAATCGACGTTCAAGCATTTGCTGATGACCTGGCAATCATAGTGAAATGTAAATCGGAGGTGACGATATCGGCCGTCCTTCAAGAGATACTGAACACTATTGACAAATGCTGTATAAGAGAAGACATGTCTCTTAACCCGCAAAAGGTAGCTATAGTACCATTTACTAAAAAAAGAAAGTTGAATGGTTTAGAACCGCCGACTATCCGAGGTGAAATAATGCAATTCTCATTTGAGGCAAAATACCTCGGAACAGTCCTGGACAAGGCCCTCACCTGGAATGCACACCTGGATAAAGTGTGTCATAAAGCCAGAATGGGTTTCTGGACTTGCAGGCGGATCTGTGGTAAAACCTGGGGCCTAAAGCCCAGGCAGATGTACTGGCTATACACTATGGTAATTAGACCACGGATAGTGTATGGCGCTGTAGCGTGGTGGAAGAAAGGCCAACAAACGGTTGGCGAACAAAAGCTCACCCGACTACAGAGACAGGCTTGCCTTGCAATTACAGGTGCGTTTCGCACTACACCCACGGCAGCCATGGAGGTCCTACTAAATCTACCACCCCTGCACGTACTCGTGCAGAGGGAGGCGGAACGGACCACATACAAACTATATCAACTGGCGATTGACAGGCCAGAGGCAATAGTGATGGGAGGCTCAAGACTGCTGGACGAGCTTTTAACGAACAGTATCCTATCGATGTATTTCAATGTAATCGTCCCCAGCCGGGACGAGTGGACCCAACATGCTGAGGTTCTATTGAGAACCGACCTTGGCTTGTTCACAGACGGCTCGCGAACGACGAACGGAACAGGAGCGGGAGTCTATGGAAGTAAACCGAGAATTAACATCTCATTGAGTCTCGGTCAAAACGCAACCATATTCCAGGCAGAAATATTTGCCATTCAGACCGCGGCGGAACTGCTGATAAAACGGCAAATCCACCACGGTAAAATCTAAATATTTATATATAGTAATAGTACTGATAGTCAGTCAGTACTATGAGCTCTGGAGTCCAGCTGTTTTACATCCAAAACAGTCTGGAGTTGCCGCACAGCTTTAAACAGGCTCGGTATGTATAACGGAGTCACTTTGGTTTGGATACCGAGCCACTCAAACTATTTGGGTAACGAGGAGGCGGATCGGCTGGCATTTGCTCGAGCTACGCTGCCTCTGGTAGGACCGGAACCATTCCTGGGAATACCGCATGACGTGGCTAACGAGGCGATAACAGGCAGAATGAACTCAAGGCTAGAGTCTTTCTGGCGGAGCCATTCTGGCCTGAAACATTCGAAGTTGTTCCTTGGAACAGCTTCGAACAAAAAGATGGCGAACCTAGCGCTAGGTCTGGATAGGGCCAAACTAAGAACACTTCTTGGAATTATGACAGGTCACTGCAGACTGAAAGCGCATTTGCACAAAATCGGTCTGGCTGAAGACAATGAATGCAGGCTGCGTCTTGAGGACATTGAAACAGCCATGCACATCGTCTCAGAGAGCCCAGCGGTGAGTCGCATCAGATTCGAGGTCTTTGGCCAGGCTTTCATAGCCCACAGTGAACTGAAAAAATTACCCCTGAACGAGATTATCGGTTTTATCCAAAAACTGGATCTCGTCGGGGCGATATAAATTATTATATTATATATTATTATTATAATTATCATAAATGATAATAATAATAATAATCTACAACAATTGTTCCACCACGATGTGGCTTCTTCAGGTATTACATTGTACTGTCTAAGACAGTACAATGTATTATATTGTACAGTACAGTACAGCAACAACTGTGATTCAGGCTAAAGCTATTACACCAAGTTGTCAGAACTCCCTACGACAAGTACGACCTGCCAGCTGTCACTGAAACGCCTCTGTACACCATCTATTACGACCGATCAATAATAACTGACAGAAGTATTCCCCACAATAAATCGGACATCGTAATACGAGATAAACGAAAGAAGGAGGCATTGATCATAGACGTGGTAATACCGAACACCCATAACCTACTTAACACCATTGCAGAGAAGAAAAAGAAGTGCACAGATGTGGCAGATGAAATAAGGAAAATGTGGGAAATTGAAATTGACTTATTGACCTCCACACAAATATCGAGATGCTTGGGCTACACAACAAGCATTTTCAACTCATGCAGAAGGCCGTGATCCTGAACACAACACGGATCGTCAGAAGATTCTTGGAGCCAGGAATAGACAAGAGTGCTTGGTATATATTATGCCCGTACCTCGTCAAATACCAGGAAGGATAACCTGAAAACAACTGGAAAGAATAATAATAATAAAATTTATCCAGAAATCACAGTGAGGGTAAGTTATTCCAAGTGAGTTCAATAAAATTTCAAATAAAAAAAGTATTGATAAATAATCAAACACTCCATAAGGCGTGTGCGATTACAATACACAAAAAGGAAGTCTAAAAAACAAATTGAATAAAAAATAGAAGAAATGAAGGGCGTAATGCATTGGATGGTCCATGATGGAAGGAGACTAGTGCCAATACCAAACCTTACACTACAGTTGGTCCTCAAGAGTATTGAGAAGGAGTATTATATACAATTTAAAGTGTATAAGTTGTATTAGTCCAATTACTTAGGGAATCGGGTAGTGTGTCTGACATCTTAGGTGGATTATAAAAATAATCGGTCTTACCTAGCACCTAAAAGTGTTTGGGACTTGCCAATTTTTTTAATGAAGCTGGTAAAAAGAAAGAGTTTTGAAAGTTTATGATGAAGCATTCGTTTCCCAGTCATTTTTATTACCAATATCTGATTAACGACTCCGCCAGACTATCGTTTAACGAAAGAACGTCCCAGAGCACATAAAATTTGTAAGCCAGTGATCTTATTCTTTCAGAAGCATGTCCTATATGTTCGAACCACCTTAGGTACTGATCTAGTATGATGCCAAGATATTTTATAAATCATGTTTTGAACATATTTGGATAGGTGCACGTACTATTGGGTATCTCAAAGTGGAGAATATCAGCATAGGAAACTTAATGAGCTTGGAAGAAAGAATGCTAATTCTTAACATCTTTCTGCGACATCTACATTGAATCCTATAATTTGGATGAAATATCTCCCAATTTCCCTTTTTCATGTATATATAGCTTTTTTTTGATTACTTCAGGGTCATATCGCATACAATAAATATTGTATAATTTTTATGGTAAAGTACTCCAACAAATGAACAAAATATTTGTTTACCCTAATTATTGCTGAAATCTCAGATTCTCATCCAATGAATACGAATATACATACGCAACAACAGAAATGCAGGTTATACTGTCTCGATTCGGAAAACTTACTATTCACATTGCTTACACTTATCATATTTCAGAATCAATTCATCAATTCACTTGAAGATAGATTTATTTTTTATTCATAAATTTCGAGATGAATTTCCGTTAAGTAAAACCCGTTACAACCAAAGAGTTTTTTCTTGTCTTGAAGTTAAGCTTTTAATTGAATTCCATCCGAATATTCATTTGAATAACTGATTCAATTGATTTAATTTTCATGTACATCAGACAGCAATTGTCTTTTGGCAAAAATAAATTTGATCTTTTCGAATTCTCTTTGGTTTTTTTTAAACTTGTAATATAAAGATTCTTGGCAGCTAATTGTCCTCCTACTGTATGAATCCTGTTTTTTTATACTGAAGGGGTATATTATTTATATTACCTTGATGAATATTCTCTCAAAATTTCAAATATTAAGCAGAAAAATCCTGTGAAATCTTCACAAATTTTAATTTGAAAACTATGAAAATTTGTCGAAAATTAAATTAATTAATAATATCTCAGAAATACAGGTACTTTCAAGAGGACATTGAAACCTTCAAATATTGCACAGCAAACAGTAAAAAGAATCCGAAGAAACTGCAGAATATTGACCGAAACTACCTAGCAAACTTTATCCGATACACCTCATCCAAATGGACCTTGTGAATAATTAATTGTCACCAAGAAAATACAACATATATATTCGAAATGTCTTTTTCATATCGATGAAAAATAAAGCACACTTTGTAAAAAAGCGTTTTGAAACTCCAACCCATTATCATCTAAAAAAATTTACTGAGGGTATTGGGTGCGAATTTCAAACGCTGCTTGAAGAATATGCTATAATAGTTTCTCAAAATAGAAAAAACTTTTTGAACTATTATGGAACATTTTTTGGAATGGAATTAGCTATCAGTTAGTCAGCTATTAAGTTAGTATTAGTCAATATTCTATATTTTTTCTGATTTTTCTCTAGGTGCTATACAATGGTTCATCATTCCATATATCCAGTTTGAAGGAATAGTATTTCTGAAAAATTTTTATTCAGTTTTATTTCGAAAATTTCTGAAGAATGTTTCATATTAAAATTTATAGAGGTTTCACAGAACTCTGCTTAATATTTGAAATATTGGAGAAACCCTCTTTGCAGTAAAAAACACTTCGAATTCACTTCTGTTTTGCAAATTATATTCATAAGTTATTTTTTTCAGACACGTGCGCATCACATTTTTGATATAATTGAATATATGACCATAACATTTCCTTATGATTTTTCTGTGAAGAAATATACAATTCAATACATGCTATAGGGTAAGACCTAATTGGTTTGTTTCGGTCAGTTTCTCGCCAGAAGTAATGTGACCAGGAGGTAAGTAATATATTGTTATTGATTGTTTCTATTTATCATAAAGAAAAACCCGACTGACGAGAATAAGTGAGAGTTTCAAACGCAGTTCAAGGGAATGTTAAATGGCTTTAAAGAAAAAAATATTCTCAAATTGATTTCAAATAATTTTTGGAATAAAATCTGTTTCAGCGTTTCTAAGACATATTCTTTCAATTTTATTCTCAGAAATTTTTGGGAAATTTTTCAAATCAAAGTTTGTAGGGATTTCAAAGAATTATTCTCATTTTCTTTGATTTTGTGCTGTTGGTTTCAGTCTGATACCCACTGTTTTCTTATTTGAGTTCTGTAAAATATTTCACGTTAAGGGGCACCTGATTACATTGATCTATAAGTGTAATCAATTTTTTTCAATATTGAAGCGTGACTTTCTCATCAAATATTTCTTCAAGATATATTGAGCAGCTTCTTGCTCCTATTTAGAGATAGTCTTTTTATATCTAAGTTGAAGCTGCTGTCGGAAAACTATTTTCCAAAGTTTATACCGAGGATATTATTGAATAAGGCAATTATTACAGAATGCTTGATTTTCATCGATCAAGGTTTAAACTGAAATTTACATTAAACATTAAATTATATTTACCAACTTTCAGAGGTTTTATAATTTGTTTCTATAAAAAAATAATTTTATTAGTTTTAACATTTATCAGGTTAAAATTCAATAAAATCATATTACTTGATACAGGATATTTCTCAATTGTAGTACATATTATATCTGAAAGAATTATATATTATAATATATCAATTGTAGTATAATCACTGAATGCTTCATCGAAAAATATTCGGTACGCCACCTCTCAGTGCAATCATACAGACCCTCAATATTCTCTTAGTTCGGTTTTCTTAATTAATCTTTTCCTTAGTTATTCCTAATCGGTTAACCCAGTACTAATAATAGTCATTTCAAGGTTATTAGGTTCTTGAATATTCCTTCGTTAAATTATTTTTCGGAATCGCTCAATTATAGATATCAATCTCATTATCTAATGAGATTGTAATTCAAAATTACATACATTTGAGTATAAAATTTTTTTCGCAACACACAAGTTTCTTCAAACATTACATTTCAACAAATATTTATCAAAATTTCTTCAACAACTAACGTATTTAGAAACTCTATTATACTGGCTGGCCCTTTCACGTATTTCTTTATACAGGGTGTCTCAGAAACCAACGTCAAGCCGGAACTGGTTGACGAGGCAAGTCGTACTAGTTATCAGAAATATATGAAAAAAGTCTGTGGCATGCTCAAAAATGATAGTCATTTAAATCAATTCTAAAAATTGTACACCCTGTGAAGGCCTTTTCTCCCCTGTTGTCACAAATCTTCACTTTTCCCAAATATGTAACTCTGAATAATGCTTCACTGAACTGTTATCAAAATTTCAAAAACAGCTGCTCCAACTTTGAAAAAATGGCATTCCCAGAAATATTTTCAAAATAAAAATGGTGCCCAGTTTTAACTAGGCAACTGAAAAAAAATGAAATACGCGGGTTAGGCAAGTGACCTCAAAGTTCGGCGCATTTAGTAAGAATTCCAAAATGGTATATAACACTTCATGAAATTTTTTTAAATAAATCTGTTATTAGCAAATTTATCTACCTTCGAGGAAAATTATTCTAATGTGCTATTTTAAGATGAGTTTTGAATAAAATTCTGTGGATTCTTTAAGTTGAGTTTAAGTTTACAGTTAACTGCTATGTTGCAGTAATGTTTAATATTTTCTCCAATTTTCCGATTATGTCAAATCCACTGTATAATTTTAACCTTGATATTTCAATAAACCTTATTATTATTAACAATTTTTGAATTGAATCTTCAGTTTTATTCCAGAAAAGATCAGCCTTTTTCGATTCTCTAAGGGATTTCTAGAAACCTTTTTGCTAATAACTTGTAGGTTTGGCCCGCTAGTCATGAAAAGAGAAATGTTTCAAATTTTTCAATCAACAACCCAGTTGCAGTGGACAGTTATTGATTATATTATAGAAGACGAAGTATTTTTATTTGGCTATTTCATGGAAATTTCGTGAGAGTAGATTTCATTTTCAAAATATACTAATTTATTGTGCTTTAGTTTGGAAAATTTATGAGTACAGGGAAATTTCCACATACGCAATGATATGTTACAACTTGTATTCAAAATTTTTATACTTGGTAAGTTAAGATCTCGAAATTCCAATGAACAATAGCGATATTCTTGATTTTTGCAAAATGAGTAGAAGGATTTGGGGAGAATAAACATGTTGTTATATGTTTTCCTATATCTAATAATCATGGAGATTTTTTCCACTTTCAAATTTGATTTAAAATCGTACTTTTGCATACGTAGCCAGAAGACTAATTCTTACTTTCCGAACATAAGAAGTAATGTGAGTGGTATATAATCTATTATATATATTTTCATCCGTAAAAGAGTCTATGCACTTTAAATGGATATTTTCAGGACAATTTCATCACACTCCTAACAAGACCTGAGATGCCAATTAATAATTTAACGCGTTTCATATGAATATCTGCGCCTTCGCCAATTTGCGTACGTAGCTGACTGAACTCTACCATGATTCTGAATGTCAACGATCTTCTTAAACTAGATGAACATATATTCATTGGAACTAACAAATAGTTGCAATTAGAGTCAATCATATTTCTGTAATACGGACGGTATAATCTATTATAAACTAAGAACCTTTGAATTAACCTCATTCTGACCAACATTATTTCTTTATCTCCTGATGCTCTAGTTGTATGCATGGATACGATTTTTAAAGCGGATAATTTAATAATGCTGAATAAGGTCCATTTAAAGTGGCTCTACTATACAACGCAAAATGGTACACTGGATAATTAGTAGTGTTAGAGTCCCGGTATACTTCGAGGAACAATTTTTTACCAATTTGAAGTAGAAGACGTTCTGTTCTGTTTCTGAAATCAAATGAAAACATTTTTCTGGCTTACCGTCGGAGCTCTTCTGCAATGACTTAGATCAATTCATTGATCATCTTCAAGGGTTAAGACTGGTTCGATGTATTACCCCCACGCAATTTTCTGCTTTCCTCTTCAAGACATCATACGATGTTACGTTACTGTATCTCATTATGATCTATGAATGTGGATGTGTTCCTAACGTATTTTTACTTTCCATTATTTCCTCCATTTTTATTGCTGGTAGTTCTGGATATCTCAGTAGATGGAGAAGCAATATCTGACAATAGTGTGGGAGCTGTAGCCCTACGATATTTCCGGGCGAGCGATCAGTATGAAGCGAAGGTACTTTGAGGTAGATATGCATAGGAGACTGACTAGTCAAAGATCGCCGGCCATCTCCATTGTACATTTTGCAATTGAAATATACCGTCAACAGATAAAAATTAATAATTGTTATTATAATTAACATTGGTCCTTCTGGCCGGATTTCAACGATATAAACAGCAGGTGCGGAGCCAGCTACGAGAGTAAGACAGAATTCCTTCAGTTCAATTCCAAATGAGATCGTTACTTATCCTAATACGAGAAATGAATATTGGTCAATTTTCACAATTAACGATGATTTTAGATTTCAATACGATAAATTTCGATAAACTGATATTAGTTTGTATTTCCAGTATATCCAAATAATTATTCTCTATTTATAAGAATAAAAAAACAATTATTCCAGATGTAAATAATTTTGAACTTGACTGAACTCAAATTTCACAGAGGTCAATTTAAAGCAGCGTTAACAAGAGTTATAAGTTCGATTAGAGAAGATCAGACCAACTTTAAATGAATGCCTCAGAAGTTTTGTGTAGCTTGTGCCAATTAGGAGTTCTATTGTATTCTGATTAGGCTATTCTACTGTGTTCTTATACAATCTTAGGCACAGCATTTTTAATTTGTTACCCCAAATAATAATGTAAGCCGAAACCGTATGTTTAGAAAATTACTCTTCTTTCCAGACGTACTCTGAACATAGGACCTTTCGTTTCCTAGTCCAGCGCTCTATCCACTTAGCTATTGTTTTAAAAACTGAATTTTTCAGGGGTGAAAACAATTCAGAAGTATACATTTTGCATCTTTCTGTTCGACATATTTATGTTTTTGAGATGATAGTCAACCAAAATGTGATACTAATGAAGAAAATTCAGGTCTTTCGGTACGAGTCGTGCGGCCACCTTTCTCATGCCCAAAATATTAATCAAAATCATACGTGCGGACTCGTGGGATATCTTAAGATCATGTGCTATCTCTCTCAAGCTGGTACGACGGTTTTCCAGCACCCTTTCCTTAATTTTATCGACGTTATCTTCGATCGAAGCCGTCGATGGGCGACCACTTCACGACCGTCCTTGAAGGCTCTGTACCACTGATATGCACGAGTTTTCGATAGAGCATTATCACCAAAGGCCTTTTGCAACATTTTCAATGCATCGGCACACGAAAATTCATTTGCAACACAAAACTTTAAACAAATTCTTTGCTCAACGTAATCACCCATAGTAAAAATCGGCACGCACTCTGACATCGACTGACTTAATCAGCTGTTGCAAACACACTAGTTGACAGATCCCGCTCAAGCTTGGCATAGTAATTAAGGACAGTGGTACCAACCTAGGAAAAAAAAAAATCCACCTGCCTCATTGCCCCGCCAGATTTAAATCGATAATTCCCAGTACTTTCTTGACAGAATGTATAGTACAGTAGACCTTTAAGTAGTAAAGAAAAAGCTTGATTTTTTTGGTGTTTGGTCCACGATGTACAATGAGCACTCTTCATTCGTTAAGGATTCACCAAAACCATGCAAAAACTAAACCTTTTTGTTATCACTTCACCGAGGTAGACTGTAACTGAAATGAATATATGACGAAATTTCAATTATTGAATTGAATACATCGTAGTGTTCTTTGAGTTCACCCGTTATGTAACCATATTCAAGATCAGCGAATAATTTTCTCTATATTTGTAAGATCAATAGGAAAAAAATATTTCAATTAAAATTGAAATTGGACACAATTAGGGATCGAAAACTTAGAGGAGATATGATTAGTGGTTTTTGTGCAATAAAAGGATTTCTTGGAATGGATTTATGTGCGCCTTTCACCTCAAGTACAAATTAACTGAAAAGGCATAACTACAAACTCGAGATGGAAAAACATTTCAGCAGAGGACAGTGAAATTTTATTTCTAATAGAATATTGGAGCTTTGGAATGGGCTCCCATTCGACCTAATGAGAACTCTGTCAAAAATGGGGTACGTGGAGATGTGGAAGATGACTGGCCAAGCTATTTTCGTTTCACTTGTAGTTTTGGACGGCATATCTATTTGTTCCTTGATTTTCTCTTGACAAGATTGGGAATTTATTTATTTAATAGTAATGTAAATTATATCTGAACTCAATTGTTCTTTGTAATAATAATAATAATAAAAATTTAATTTACATAATATAGTAGTGTACCCTCAAAAACTTCACTCCCATATACACAATATTCCTTTTCATAGAGCAACAACGACTTCTTCTTAAATTGCGGAGACAGAAGCATTTTTCCTACACCATACAACTATCACATAATCCGAAGTTCCCTTGATGCTATTTGTAATAGATGACAAATTTATAGAAACGCTTAAACCGTTGAAAATTGTGATAAAAGTTCCAAGACAAGATATATTTCTGGTATAGGAGTTTCAACTCATTAAACTTTTTCGAAAGTGACAATTTCTGAAAGCTGAGCAAATAATTTGCTTTCATAAGGGGCCGAATTCATAAAATAAGGATATGCTCATACATTCAAAATATTGAGGAAGTAATGCACTATGTATGCATTTTTCATAATAAATACAAACAAAACCTAAGACTTGTAAAGTATAAGCATATTTACTTTAACTAAACTGCTCATCTTTGTTGAACTGAAAGTATGTCCAGTTAAAGACACATCTTCATACCGAGATGTGTAATTGAATCAACGACGCGATGGCAGATGTTGTGCATTTGAGCGATGTTTAACATCACAAACTCACTTTACTGACACTTGTCCGTGAATTAAACGAATTATATCGATTTGAAGAGAAATGTGTGAAACAATTATAATAATATCATTATCATGGTGATGTTTCTATTCTCAATCGAGGACAACCAATAAAACCAAAGTTGGGTATTTTTACAATCAATTTAATATTGAGGAAGTTTATAAGTATAGGTCTTGTTGTGTACAGTAAAATATAAATTGAAGATAGCAAATCGTGAAGGAAATTGACGATTTTTCCACAAGTTTTAACATGGGTTTTTTCTCATTTAAGATAATTTTTAGTATTGTAGAGTCTTCCCGCCTCTGCTCATTTCAACATCGTTTTATAGTATTATTTTTAGTTATACTGGCATAGTACTGTTGAAAAAGTAATACGTGTTGCAGTTCGTTATTTTGTAGTTAGTCTGCTTTTATCTGTTTCATTTTTTCGGACGGCTTTTGTGTTTTAAGAAGCAACATTGGTTAAGCGATCCCCCGCATGTTGTTATTGAAACTGTTGTTTCAGCTGGAAAAAAAGGTTTATTGGCCCCAACGTAAACAGAAGATGCTGCTTCAGCTCTTTCTTCTTCAACATAAATCTGCATGGCTCCAACAATTCTTGCAAGAGCTGGCTTCTATTGCCCCTAATGATTTTAATTTTCATCACAAATTTGAACGAAAAATAAACTGAACAATAATATTATAGAAGAACTTTTTTTCCAGTAGATATATAAAATTATCAAATATTGAATATAAGAAAAAATGAAGAAATTCAAATGAAATATAGTATATTGACCAAAATGACTCAGCAAACTTTAGCCGATACAGTTGATTTAATCGAGCTTATGGATAACAAATTCCATTTCAAACATGCCCAGCATGAAATTGAAGAGTCTCTTGAAATACCATCCCTTGAAAATTCTCTACCACGGAACTCTTCAAAAATATGCAGCACATCTTCAGAACAGCGTTTGAAACTCCTATCGATACTCGTCAGTCTACTTTTCTGAATGATGCATAAAAACATTCAATGAGAAATTTATATCACATATCTTGACCTACTTCATATTCCCTCCACGATACTGGAACATGACTGAGGTGGGAGGTCTAGTAAAACGAAACAAATATTTCTGAGACTGTTGAATACCTTATTTTTTTATTTTTTGAAAGTGAAATTTGTAAAGTTGCGTCAGAATTAGTGCGCTTGATATTCAAGTTTTACAATTGAAACGAAACAATTTATGAAGTTGAATAAATATAATAAAACAGTATTAGGCTATATATTTGACAGTAAATTCAAGTTCGTATAGGAATATTTTCTACGATGAATTTATAATTATATTGTTGATACACGGCTTGTAGCTTGGTGAAGGTTTCATTTGTGTTGAAAGTTTCTCGTAGAATATATAAATGTACATCTAGGTGCTATTTTGTACGACTAAATGTAAATTTATTTTGAAATTTGAAGGTATAAATCATTTCATTTTGGTAAATTTTTGATTTTATAATATATTACATATCTCTACTATAATTTTCTTCAGAATTAAGGTTAGATCGTAGAATACAGTAGAAGATTACTTTTCTTCACAGTTTCTGTATGTCAAATTTCTCTAGTTTCAATGTGTTTTTCCTTTTGGTTTTGAAAGCGCCCAACCATGCGGTGCATACAAAATATATATTTTCTTCTTCTTGACGTCATTTCATATCTAAATGATGAATTAAAACAAATCGTAGAATTGCAATTATGGTTTGGGCAGCTCTTAAAGCTGCCCTGCTTACAAACTATATTTTTTCAGTATTTCGATTACAGGCTCCTCACGATATTTGGACTTGAAGTTTTCGCTGTTCTTACTAAATGCCGAATTCAAACTTGTTTGTAGGACTTTTACTATAGTTTAGATGAACCCTGCGAAGAACATAAAATATATTTCTTCTCGTTCTCATTCTCACGAAAAATTGCACGAACACGCGCGTTATCATTCTACTTCCAAATATCAAATTTAAAACCGATCACATCTGTAGTTTAGAGAATATTGCGAAAAATAAGCGAAAATTTCCAATATGTATAACTACAGTACAATTTCACTGATATCCCTCATTAATGCAGTCGACCGAAATACACAAGTTCTGAACCTACCTTGATTATTTCAAATATTTGAGGCTTTCCGTTCGAAAGTTAGAGTGTTCACGGTCAGAATTACTTTTGACCACTAATTGTTACGCAGTGGGTTCAACCTAGTCCTTTGAAACCATTTTTGGCTCAAAAAATGTAGATACTTGGCACGAAAACTGCAGATACTTGGGCTAAATTATAATACGCTGTTCCCTAGAACAAGCGAGCAAAAAATGACATTCTGTATTATTGTCAAATTCATTACAATCCGAAAATCGTATGGAAACACCCATATCATACCTTGAAATGAAACCCATTAGGGGAATCAATGATGTTGATATTGAATATGGAGTACAATACGCCTAGAAAAATGTCAGAAGAGATGAAAATCCAGAAATTCAAGGAATGCCTCAGGAAATTGACGCCGCTTCATTAAGGCCAAATAGGACTCGGTAGATCACAAATAGTTAGGTATGGTTCAAGGGTAATACCTACGAAGGAATACCACTATCATCCACCAACTACCATGAATATCTATGAATCAATATTCATCGCCAAAATACCCATGAATCAAGCGATTGGTTGATCTGAAGCTTCTCAGTGGTACGCAGCCATGGGAGAAGAGATAAAGTCGATTCTGAAAAATGATACATGGATACTCGTGAATGGTTCGAAGGTACTGATATTATTAATATTCGAAAGGTTTTGAGGAGCGAAGGAAAGCTAGGCTAGTAGCTCAAGGTTTCATTCAACAGCCTGGCGTACATTTCAACCAAACTTTTGCGTCTGTCGCGCGATTAAGTTCAATACGACTTGTTGTAGCGTTAGTTGCTCGTTTTGGAATGCAAATTCATCAATTTGACGTTACATGTGATTATTATTATATTACATGTGATTATTATATATTATTATACACAGAACACAACTGAACTCCTAACTCGCACAAGCTCAAAAAGCTTCTGAGGGATCTTTACAGAAGATCTAGGAGTATCAGGATAATAATAATAATAATAATAATAAGAATAATAATAATAATAATTTGAACGGTAAGCTTGAGGAGGACACTACCCTTGGTTCAAAGTCTCGAGAGTTGTTGGGCGCTTTAACATATTTGGCTGTTACGACAAGGCCGGATATCAGTTTTGCTGCCAGCTGTCTAGATTAGTTCAACAATTGTTTTAACGAAACCTTCTGGACTGCTGTAAAATGTGTACTTCACTATTTGAAAGGAAGTTTAGATTTGGGCATCACCGACAAATCAGACACTGAACCTCTTAGAGGATTTCTTGATGTTACTGGGGTAACAATCTCGTTTATAGACGATCATATACAGGATTCAAACAAACAGTGAACTGTTGCACTTTCATCATCCGAAGTTGTATATATGGGATTAACAGAAGCTGCCAAGGAAGCCACATTACGTCGATTTCTACCAGAATTGGATTTCAAAGACTTCGGAAATATCACAATTTTCAACGATAATCGAACTGATGCTTGCAGAAAATCCTGTTTTTCATGCAAGAAGCAAACAGTTAGACATACGTCATAATTTCATCCGTGAAACTGACAGTGAGAAACATTTCAGATTGCTTCATGCATCTACAATTGATATGATAGCAGATATTTTGATGAAGAATTTTCCCAAACCTACACACAGTTTATGTATGCAAATGGAGGGGATTTCAGTGAAGACAGAAGTAGATGGCGTGTCTCGATGGGAAGTGTTAGAGCTGAAGATTTAGTTTAGTGTGCTCGACACGACTATTTGGGAGTTACGTTGTACAGTACATAAAGAAAACAATAGTGAAATTGTCTGTTACAATTGAATTTCAGGAGATGTCACATTAGTTCTGAATACATATTTAGGTATTCAAAGATTATTCTTTATTAAAACTGCGTTGATGAGTTGGTAGCAATTCACTACACAGAATGCTCAGTTTTTCACTAGACAGCAAAGAGGAATTAAAAAAAAAATTATATTGATTATGCACGTAAATATCATTTTTATAATTCAATGTATTTTGAAGAAGTTTCAGTATGTTGTTTTGAATTGAAGTTATATAAATTACTTCTGTCGAGTATCGGCTATCAATTTGATTTAACCTACATTATAGTAAAATTTTTCTTTATCATACTTATCCGATATTTTATTCAGATAAGAAATAGAAACGTATTATTATTTTTATACATTACTACACCCTCACGTGAATAGAATATCAGATAATTTTAATGAAATGAGAAAATACGTTTTTCCTTTCCTTGTTATTTACTACGAAACTCGAGAGTTTCGTAGTGTTACTACATTTTCAAACCGAATTAACAAATTATGTCTCAACTATCTTATATATTTGTTGATGGCTTCGGCAAAACTTCGAAAAATGAGGTTTGCCACATGTCCGTCTGCTCATTTGATGTTTTTATTATCGGTACGTGCTTTTTGTATTTATGGATTTATATGGATTTCAGAATGTCCAGTTTTTTCCTTTCGCGTTTACATGCAATTTTTCAAGATTGTCCAATTTTGGGAAGATAATTGGAGTCATCTTTCCGGTTCCTAAATGTAGATTGATGTTCTTTTTGTGGAAAGATCTTCCGGATTGTCCTATGTATACGCTATTGCCCTGTTGACAACATAATATATATCCCAGAATTATTCAGCCGGTTGTTTTTGTCTTTTGCATTAAAAATGAAGTTGCAAATTTTATATGCTGTTATTATGTTGATTTTTGACAAAATTTGAGCTATTTTTTGTGAGACTGGTCCAAACTATGATAATTTTATAAATTTTTTGTCAATATTATCTGATATGGAAATGGGGTATATTTGCTTACGAATTAGTTGTTTTTGTTTTTTATTTATGAGAGAATTTATGATTCTAGTTTTGAAATGATTGTTTAAGGCTATTCATTTGACTGTATTCAGTTTCCTTTTTAACATGATATTAGCTAAAGGAATTGAAAATCCTCTATGTATCATTGATTTGTAGGTAGCGAGTTTATGAGCGTTCGGATGGTTTGAAAACTGGGGTATGATTGCGTTTGCCGTTGTGGGTTTTCTAAATACATCAAAGAAAATTTCATCATTATTCTTAAATGGAGTGATGTTCAGAAAATTTATTTTCTTATCACATTGTGTTTCCAGGGTGAATTTAACCTTATGGTGCAAAATATTAAGATATTCTAGTATTTTTTCTAATTCTGAATGTGTTCCGCAGAAGCAACCCAATATATTGTCTACATACCTGTAGCAAAGAGTGGTATGCTTTGCGTTTAGGGATTTCAGAATTTTTTTTTCGGAAAATGACATAAATATTTCAGCGAGTAGTGGGCTGAAAAGTGACCCCATGGTAAGTAATTTTCTGTCACGCAAAGTTTGAAAAGGGTTGATTTTCATTCCTTATGGCAGGATTGATGTTATTTTTTGTTAGGCTATTTTCGATTATATTCAAAATATTGACTACATCAAACGATACTAGGATACTGTTAAGTGGAAACGTAATACTTTTCAGTTTTTTGTGAGCTCAATTGAATTTTTTATTGAATAGGGTGAGTTGAAGTGTGTTAATCCTTTGAAAATTTTGTTTAATTTGGAGGTTAGTTCTGCAAGGGGACTAATAATGTATAACCGGGCGTGATGGTGAATTCTGCTTATGAATATTAATAAGGCCATATAGTTTGAGAATGGTAGGATTCATATTAATAAGTTTGAATTTATCACAACCAATTTGGATATCTTTGAGGGTTTGCTTCAGTTTAAGTTGAATTTTTAGACTGGGATCTCTTTTTGGTTGTGAAGGGGATTCTTTCTCAAAAAATTGTATATTTTCTGGTCATATTCTTCTTTGGATAAAATAACAATAGAGTTTCCTTTGTCGGCTTTAGTCATTATAAAATTAGTATTGCGAATTTATTTTGTTTTGAATTGATTTTAATGTTGATTTTTCTTTATGATTTTGTGATTCTGTATGGGTAAGTGGTAATTTTTTAGTCTTTTTTTTTGTGAATTTTGAGTTCGGTGTTTTTATTAATGATAATTCGGTTTCATAAGTTAGTGTTTCAGTTATATTTTGTGAGGATATCTGGGAATTGTAATTTGGACCTTTCTCAAGAAGCCTAATTTCATCTATATAAAAAGTGGTATTGGAGTAATTTATGAATGTATTATGTGTCGTTGTGTTAGGAGTTGAATTTTGTTTACTGTTATTTTGTTTAAATATTAGGTTACTTAGCTTTTTTGATTCGTTGAGATATTTTTTATAAAAGATATAAAGATATAGTATGTCGGGTTTTATCATCTACAAAGTCAAATTCAATCGGGTGGAGTTTATAAGTAAGTTTTGATTGCAGTACCATAATATGTAGAGAAAAGTTGTCCCTGATGCTGAACAATTTTTACTTTCACCTTTAAGCCATCTGGTTTGTTCTGGTGTTATTGCTCTTTTGGATTGGATAGTGTTCGTCTTGCTTTTTGATTGAATACAAGTTGGAAAGACTTTATTCTTAAGACACTCTCTTGAAATATAGTGTGGACTGTTCTGCTGTACTTGATTGTTTCAAATATTGAAGTTGTCCGTTACTTTGTGATATTTCATTTTAATTAACAAGAAATTCATAAAATTAACATTGTTTGGACCAGTCCCCCAAAAAAAAGCTCTAGTTTCTGCCAAAAATTAACATAATAACAGATTTCACACCCTTTATAAAATGTGTTATTTTTCAAAGTAACTTGACGAAGCAAAAGTGGTGGAGAAACAAGTTGTAGCATAAAATGCAAAAATGTGTTCTCCAGTTTTTTACTTTATCTCTGAAAATCAATTCACAAGTTTGAAATTTTCTAGGAACATAAATTATTGACAAGCGCAATTTTTTCATAGTTATTCCGTTCCGTTTCGCAAAATTTTAAAAGATATTTTGATCCATCCTGTATAGTAATGTTAGCTTCCCAATTTTTTTAGTTGTATATTTGTTCATAGCTGTCAACATGCTTGAGTCAAAGGTATAATGAGCGCATGAGAAGAAACCACAAAAATTCTCACAATATAGCTTTTTTATCGTAAGTCATTGATATAGCGATTTATAAAAGAAAGGTACATAATTCTTTACCAATATCATTATCATACTCCTACCGTTTTGTGAATATAACACGGGTTGATGTCCTGTGAAGCCGTCGGAACGCGGATATCACCCATGATATTAGACAATAGTGAAGACAAAAACGAAAACAAGCCAATGTGAAGGCGTCGATCTCGAACAATTTCCATTTCGAGGCTGCTGGTTAACCAAGTTAACAGCCAAAGTCAACAGCCAACTTCAATATACACTTCACCCCTTCACACACGACCTCATTCCTAGAGCACTTCAGGGAGTAAATGTCTGTTATCATTAGATACACTTGCGGTTCTTCTGGAGTAGGAGGGAAAATATTTTGCGAAATTTAGTTTCAATTCACTCCACTTCACTTGAGCCTATTTCATTTGAGGGATCTCTAAAAGATGGGTTGATGACGACTAGAACGCTATTCTATTTTGCAGGAACTTCGCATTTTCTGTGAGGAAATAATTTATGGTGTTTACAAAATCAAGGACAAGCAAGAGAGCATTTTAATTTTTTTTATGTGCTTGTTTCATTCGATATTATTAGACTCTATGTGTCTCTATGTCTTCATCGATTCCATTCAGATTTAGTAATATATATTCTGAATTTTTCTTAATTTTCAGAAATAAGCTCTGAAAATCCTTTCAAAATATTGTTTTGATATTACAACATATGACATATAGGAAATTCCACATTATATAATACAAAATTTCGAAAAGTCAGGTAACATCAGTATCTCAGAATAATTCTGAAAATTCCATGCCAAGCACAAAAGAGTGGTCATCATGACCATCTTACGAATCTTCTTAAATCTATAAATTATCTAAATAGTTCAAATGAAAACTCATTAGTGTAATAATTCCACCGAATATATGAATAAATGAAATAAATGTGTTGATTTATTTATTTCTTACATGTATTAAAAAATAAACACTGTGCCCTTAAAATTATTTATTATTAAAAACATTAATAATTATTTTTCGTGAGGATATCAAAATTGAATTCTATAAAACTTAAAACCTTAAATTAGACCGTTTATCGAGTGTATACGTAATACTTTCATTCCATTTATTCAGTGAAAATATTTAACCTCTGAATTCAGTTCAATTATTTGAAAAATTTATATAATTTATTTTGAGTAATTGCTGAAGAGGATTGACATTAGAAATTCCAATGTGCAATAAATATCTGAAACATAATTTTCTCCATTCGTTCTACAAAATATTTTTAATTTGTAACCTTTTGAGAGGAGATCAAAACATTATACGGTGGTAGTTCAAAATTGTTCACCTTTGTTGAAAAATCAAAGGAGTCTTTAACATAGTGCATGTAGATGTCGTCATAGGTGTGAGTTAGAAGTTGAGATACATATTCAGACAATTTACAAGCGGGACCCTGTATATCTAATTCTATTGATCTCATGGGAACGTTTTCTTTATGAGTTTTTGGACTGGTCAATTTGTAGGACTTCATTAGTTTGGCTTGATTGGTGTCTATTATTCCTTGATCTTCCAGTGTACTAACAATTTTATTGGTCCTGGTTTGGATTGTAGATGTTGGATCCCTTGGTATCTTTTTAAAATTTTCACTGTCCACAATTTCATGCATCCTCGTGAGGTAGTCAGATTTATTCATAAGTTCTGTTACTGAGTCCTTATCACTATTAAGCACCAACAACTGATCGTTGGTTTTGAGATAATGTTCAGTTGTATTGAATAATTTCCCTATGTGATAGTTCTCGCTCCTATTCCTATGTAGTTCACTGGTGATTATACTGGTGATTTTTGCTCTGAGAGGGTCTCTTTTGTTGTCTTCAACTACATCTAGAATGTTTTCTACATCCGCTATCAGATTTCTTACATTGACTTCCTTGGGGTTAATAGCTGTGTTAAATTTCGAACCCAGTGATAATATAGTCTTTAGATCGGTACCTCAGTTTTAGCCAAATTATTAAACAACTTTTCCTGCACTTTGAAGTCGATATATATAGATTTTCCTTGAAGTATTCTAATTTTAGTCTTGATTTCATGAAATCTTCTATTGAATAATATTTGTTGTCGTCTGAAGAATTCTTGCAAAGTGTACGATGGTAATTTAATCTTCAATCTTGTATGATGTTATTCCTCCTGTTTACATGTGTGATATTGAGTTGCGTGTGTTCAACCTCCAAGGAAATTATTTTCCTTGTCCGATTGTTGTCGAAATTAAATCTACCTGTAGACTGAAACTCGAACAGACTGAGAACGTTTTTGACCCTAGCTCCTATATGATTAGGTACCAACCTTTGTCTCTTGCATTCTGATAAGAATATTCTTCTGTTGGGCAAACTTGTAAGCTTCCTGTTGTTACCGCTCCTTTCCTTCATTATATTCATTATATTCGATGTTTCTCTGCCGTAAAGTGATGATATTTCTTGAAAAAATCCCATATTGATAAGTATTAATATGTAATTAACGGTCTTGGTATTTATGTATGTAGTATGTTGGATAAGGGTCGACCATATATTAAAAGAATAAAATTGCCTACTCTTTATTCATAGCCAAGGTTTCAAAACTGTCTGTTTCTTCTTCAGGGCAACTGTAATTACAATCGAAAATAACATTTTATGTTTGAATGATTTTTTAATTACTTATTGAACTTTGAGGTTAAAGTTGACGAAGAAAGGAATATAAACAAGTAGGCGTTGTTTGTATATATATATATATATATATATATATATATATATAAATATTTTTTTTAATCACCGAAATACGAGTAGGTACCTAAGGTAACGGGGCCGAGTAAGAGACAAGGTTATTCTTAGGAGCTTGTTAGGAACTTTGGAACCAGACGCGCAGTGGCCAACATTAACTCCTTCTGGGCCTGACTGATGAAACGGATCTCTAGCTGTAAGCGTTTGACCTCAACCAAGTCATTCACCGAAATTATGAGCAGGATGGGCAGGATTGAGGTTCTCTCTAGCCCACAGATCTCCTTAAGCTCGAATGCAAGATCATTATATATGGTCAGCTTTTCCGTATAAGCTCGCGACATATTATCGTCTGCCGGTACCGTTACGTCGATTATCTGATAAAATCTCTCAGCTTTATCGAGAAGCAAAATATCCGGTCGGTTGTGCGTAACTCCTCTATCCGTGATGATTGTCGTGTCCCAATATAATTTATACCTGTCGTTCGCCAGAACGTCACGTGGCTGGTAAGTATAGTTCCATGTGATAGATACACTTTTGTCATAGCATTAACACGCTCTGTATAATCTCTAGGTGCCAGTATGGGACACAGGGATTTTGTACATGAGACTGTAAATATGTTGCGTCCGGTTATCCTCTTAATCAGGTTGGCACCACTTGGTCTTGGATTGCTAAAACCCTGCCCCCAGTCTCCAGAAAAAAGGAACCCGCTTTGAGATAACTAAGCGAGACGGATTTCTTAACGTTAATCGCGTTCAAATTTCCCGGTTATCTGCCATGGTGTGCCTTACTTTTCCATTCCTCCTAGAGCTGATCCAGTGATTGCTGTTGAATAGCCATATACTATTTAGCCAACTTTTGAGCGGAGGACTCGTCTGCTTGGCATAAAGTCTGAAGGCAAGATAGGTTTCTTGAACGAAAATAGTCTCTCATCTGTAGAACCATTTTATTTTTTGTTATCAGCATGTTTTGAAGACCTCTGCACCTCTGCAGAATGGGTGTGGTGGCCACCATACTTAGTAAGCAGCTTTCTCGTCTGGATATCCATCGCTTGAAGCTCCGCAGCTGTCCAGCGCACAACTTCGAACGAGTAACTTATACAAGGTACAGGCCATATGTTTATAGATGTAAGGAGCACCTTGGAGTTCAGTTTAGCCTTCATCAAGCACGTCAGTCTATTAAAGTACTTTAATTTAAAATTTTCTTTCATTTCTGCTGTTTTTAGGTCCAAGTACTGCTGTACGCCAAGGTACTTGTACGATTCCTGAGGTTGCAGGGCTGCTATCTTAGAATCATCCCAAAGCTTCATTTCCTGTCCTTCCATGGTCCTGCCTCTATTCACCTTCAGGTTGGCGCACTTGTCAAGGCTCTCCATCCCTATGGTTTGGCTACATGAGGAAACTATTTCCAGCAGTCTTCTCATTTGATCTTCGTTGGCCGCGTAAAGCTTTAGGTCATCCATCTATAGTTGATCTTAATCTTCCCGAATTTATTGAGTATGTATCCATACTTAGTGTTGTTAAGAAGCTTACTGAGAAGATTTATAGCCAAGAAAAACCATAGCGGGCACAGTATATCTCCCTGGAATATTCCGCATCTGATTGCGATCTCTTCTGAGCTGCTCGCTCCGTTTCTTGTTTCAGTGACTAACTTTGTACTCCACGACTTCCTTAGGTGTTCTAAAAGATTGATTTTTGTCTCTGAGATTCCATACAAGCGAAGCACTTTCAGCAGCCAATGTGCGGCACTAAGTCAAACGCCTTTTTGTAATCGATCCAGGCAAACTAGATGCTCCGGAGCGTACTTGCTACCTGTTTGGTAACGATCTGGTCGATAACACGGAGTTCCTTATAGTCCTTCGCGTCCTTGCAGCAACCACCCTGCTCAAGACCCAAAATATGGTGCTTTCTCACATGTTTCTAAATGTGCATAGTAATGGGGCCAGTTAGGATTTTATAAATAATCGGTAAACATTGAATTTTGAATTATATCAGTCCTTACTTGGTGAAAATCCATATTAAATAATATTTAAATAAGGTTACTCTGATTTTCACAAATTTTTATTGATATGTTCACAACAATTGTTTCGCTATCACAGTAGCATCATCAGGCAAGATCACATTTTGAATAATTTATTATTCAAAATGTGATCTTGCCTGATGATGCTACTGTGATAGCGAAACAATTGTTGTGAACATATCAATAAAAATTTGTGAAAATCAGAATAACCTTATTTAAATATTATTTATTATCGGTAAACATGTTATTGGGTGGAAATTCTGGGGATTCGGTGTTTTATTACCGAGTGGTGCCGAGGGTGAGGGACTCTGGGATAACTGATGGGTCGCGAAGAGCTTTTCGGAACAGGGTCGCTAAAGGTTGATGGGTGCTGGGATAATGTTTCCACCAGTAATTGTGGATCTTATCAAGTCCTGGTGCGGCCCAGTTGTTTGCCTTCTTTAGAAGGCTCAATATTATGTTGGTCCAGCTTACTACTTTCCACTTCAGCTTCCCTAATCCAATCCGCATCATCGTCATGGTGTTTATCCTTGCTCCATAACTACTGCCAATATTTGTTATTATCTTTTGTTTTCGGTGTTATGTTCTCTGCGGTGGTATCATTCTCTTGGCTTCTGAAAAATTGTTTATGGTTCTTTTTATACATCTGATTTTTTGTATCTCTTGGTCCTTTCGTTTTATCGGTTAGTTCGATTACCCAACGCTTTTACCCTTTGTTTTAGGTTTTCCAGCAGGGTCTCCAGCTTCTGTCTAAAGTCGGGTGTTGGAGTTTTGATTCGGAATTCGGAGGCTATATTGTTGGCTGCCTTGTGACTTTAATTGATGTGACCTCATTATTGATGTAAGTACATAATATGCCAATATTCTTTCTGATTTTTATTATCTTTTTTTCTAGACGTGCCTTCCACGGTGGTTGGTCTCTCTGCGGTATCGTGGTGGGTTGATCTGCGTGCCTTCCCATTACCTCACAGACAGTATAGTCCAGTCATTTAAGCTTAAACTGGGTAAGAATCTCGGAACTCGAGATACCCAGCTGCAAGTCTGTAAATACTTGTATATTGAGACCCTAAAAGTTGTCTCAAAACCTATATATGGTAGGGTGTAAGCAACTATTAAATTTCAAGGTCAAAGGTCACAAAAATCGTTTTTTTGCGCTTTTTTTGGAAATATCTCATTTCCTATTTTATTAACTATTATATTATATTTTATCATTTTCTTCATGCATTAAATCTATATCTATTCAATAATACTGATAACCGTTTACTAAAATTGAGAAATAATTAAGAGAACTTAAGTCATAACATAATTATATTTCCATTCACACTAATGACATTTTAAATAGAAAATAATTTAGTGCCTCTTTAAAATCTGTAAATTTTAAAATTCTTCAACTACGTCGAAAAAGTTTTTGAGAAACTAACAAATTTGGATGAACTAGCTGCAGCATTTGAAGAAGAAAATTGTTCGGCCCAGAGATTATTAGAGAGTGGAACTCAAACCTTATTGGCAGTCTATAATGCTCCAAAATCTGTGAAAAGTCTCGATCATCTTCGTTATATGCATTACGTCAAGTCTACAAAACTTAATAAACCTGTGCAGCTTTCAAATATTCCACCAACAAGTGCAGCTGCTCATCAACATTTCAACCGTGTATATTATCAAGTTCAAACTTGGTTAGGACATGATTTGGAACCCCAAGTATGGGGTTGGGCAACGCGAAACGATTTTCTGGAGCCCATCATGACAATTTTACCACCTGCTCCAGAAGGTTTGCTAAATACAATTTTCTGCAACTGCAAGAGTGGTTGTGGTTCGCGATGCGGATGCAGGAAAGCGGGCTTGCAATGCTCTTTAGCTTGTGGCCAATGTAATGGGCAAGCTTGTCTCAATGTTCAACCATATCAGAGCGACATTAACGAAGATGGAACCTTTGACCCCGAAATCATGGAAGAACTTGAGACAAATGTCGTTGAAGATGATAATGAAGACCAGTCTGAAATTTACCAGCAGCCAGAAGACGACGATGAAGAAGAAGAAGATGATTAAAGTTATAAACTGTAGTTTTTGTACCCTTTATTCTATTTTTTTACTTTCAATAAAAATAAATGAATTGAATGATATTTTTTAATAAAAAGATTAATTCACAATTTATTTGCTTTTTCTTTCATCATGTAAGAAGTTATTAATATTAATTAGGTTAAAATTTAAATATAATTCCTATATTTTCATTAACAATTCTGCAATTACATGGGCAGGTAAGTGTTGTTAAATAAATTAATACTGAATAAAAAGTAGATAGGTTAGGAAAAAAATGATAAAATATAATATAATACTTAATAAAAATTGACAATTATTTATAATCATTGATTCATCGATAGTTCATCAACTATATATGGCGCGTTTTCGACCGGAGGCACCGGTTGACCTGAAGTGATGGTGTGACTGCGCGCTCTCCGCCCTCTATCTCGAAAACCGTTTATCATATAAAAAATTTTTTTAGACAAAATTTGTGGAGAATTTTGTATTCTACAAAATTGATACTAATAGCAAAAAACCCGTAGGAAATGAGATATTTCCAAAAAAACCGATTTTTGTGACCTTTGACCTTGAAATTTAATAGTTGCTTACACCCTACCATATGTAGGTTTTGAGACAACTTTTAGGGTGTCAATATTCAAGTATTTACAGACTTACAGCTGGGTATCTCGAACTCCGAGGTGAACTTACTATAATGACTGGACTAGTAGCTGCTCCCGCGGATACGAGGTCTATTATACAGCTGATGAAGAAGGTATTATTAATAGTTTTGATGCGCTTTTCGATTATTGCATTTACTAGATGAACTTTTTCCAGCATCATGCGAGAGCCCTTCATTCGAGGAATCTTCGGCCTGTTCTGCGTGGTCACACCTGCGTACGAGGGTTAATTTCTGCTGAATACCCGGTCCATCTCACTATGCAGTGGATTACCTTGATCTTCTGGTTGCTCTTTGTGTATTTCGGCCTCCTCTTCATCGAATGGTACTGGTGTTTTCGGGTACCAAGCGCGAATCCAAGAGTGGGGTCATGGGGGTCATGACCACCTGGGCTGAGTCTAAGTTGACTAGTAATAATTTTTCTATTTTCACTTATTAAACTTCTAAATCTAACAGAACATGCATCAGCAAAACTATGCAACATGAGTCGATTGATGTTTGCAAGAAAATCATTCAGAAAACAGTATTACAGAAACTGAAGGAAGCTGAATATCAATTTTATTCGATGAAACAACAGATATATCACATATCTTACAGCTGAGCCTATCATTCAGATTTCCTAAATGAAGATTTTGTGACATTCTGTGATACATACGATACTCTTAGATGTGATGAAGTGTAGCATTGGCGAAAATCGTTTAAAACCTCTGTCTCAAATTTAATATAGATTTAACATGGTGTGTGGATATTGGGACTGACAGCTGCTCGGTAATGGCCTCAGATACAAGGAGTGCTGTACAGGAGTTGTCAAAAAAAGCTGTATATGCCAAACGTTGCCCGTGCAGCAATCACGTTCTTAATAATACATTAGCTACGTCATCAAAAGTTATTTCTTACCCCAATACCTCGGGCACAATGAGAAAAACTGTGGCGTTTGCCAATGCATCAGTTAAGAGACATAAAATTTTTAAAAAAGAACTTAGAGTTACAATGCAAAGTATCTGTGAGACGCTCTGGGTCGAGAGGAATGATGGGCATCTACAATTTAAAGGAGACAACTTAGTGAAAATTTGTAGCGCTTCTGGAAAACATTTCTACTTGGCAAGACCACAAAATTGCCAATGACGCGTTTGCTTACTGCAAACGTTACGCAGTTCTGACTTCATCATATCATCTATCTGCCTGAGTGATGGTTCAGGTACCTAAATATTTTGTTTTTTATTCTTAGATACTAATGCATGAACGTAAGATCTGAATAATTTATTATATCAGTAACTTTGGAGCATTTCAGCACAGGCAGTTCAAATTGCCGTTTATATCACATTAAGAGCCAAACTGTAGTTTAAATATAACTTAATATTTGTCAATTACAACAACCTCAAGCAAAGTATTGCAAACGAGTCAATTGATTTAAAAAGGGGCTACGGATACCATAGACAATACAATGACTGTCCTATTAAATACAAGGGAAAAGACCGACAGAATTTTCCGACAGCTTTTTGAAGAGGCAAAAGAAGTAGCTGAGCAACTAGATGCAGAAATTAAATGCCCCAAAACAGTATCATGACAAACACAAAGAGCAAATAACCATCTTGCTCAATCTGCTGAAAGTATATTTCCGCAGGGTTGCATACATCCCTTTTCTAGATTCTGTAATAAATGACTTAGAGGACCGTCTGTCTCCAGAAGTACTAAAATTATTTCAACTAACCGTTTTTATTCCAAAAGTCGACTATACTAACGAAAATGAAGACCACGAAACTGTTAAACGCTAATAGACAATACTCCAGTTTTAGTAATAATAAACGAATTATAGAAATTTGTTTGGTTATAGGTCAAGTAAAATACTCGTTGGATGTAAATATGTAACATTATCAATGCACAAAATAAGACAGCATTAGCTAAGCATTTTGAGGACAAACAACATAACTTCGATTTTAATAATGTCGCTATTTCAGGTAAACAAAACAATTATAAGAAAAGACTATTGAATGAAATTATTGAAATCAAAAAACATCCTAATAGTATGAACAAAAAACAAGACGTCGAAAAATTGAGTGCAATCTATCAAGGCATTTTAAAAAGCATTTAACGCCCGGTACAAGTTCCATATATTTTTTTCTGTGTTGTTTTCCGGATGCACACATTCGTTTTTATTCCCTCACTGCAACAGAGGACATGCTAGTCATAATTTGCATGTCAACTGAGTTTGGTAGCCGCAAGAACTGATAGATTTCCTAACATTTAAAAGAAATTCGAGAAATTTCATATTACCTCAATTCCTTGGAAATTTTTTAACATAATACCTTTTAAGAGCATTCACATTCTATGAATCAGAACACTGGAGTAATAACTTCGAGGTGGGTGATATTTCTTTTTAGTTTTCGTATTATGTTATTTTTTTATACAAATTTATTGTTATTGTCGTGTAAGACTTTAAAATCCTATTTTCTAGTGCCCTGAGGATGGCCTAATTTAGATCGGAACTTCGGCAAATACAACATATTTACCTCCAACGAATATTTTACTTGACCTATGTCCAACCAAATTTCTATAATAATATACACTGGGGTCACAAATTTCATTATTGATTATAAACGAATGTCGGCTGTGGAAGGTAAAAAGGCATCAGAATCAGAATATTCCGCAGTCAATTTCTCATCTTATTAAAAATTGTGATAATAAAAAAATTCCTAATTTGAGCGAATTTTTAAGTATTTTTACTACAATACTATTAGGAACACAAATAAGTTTCCGCCGTTTTTTAACACAAATTAAATATTTATTATAGAAGAAATGATTTTAAACGATGTGAGACTGCTTGCTGAGTGACTTCTAATGTTAGAGCAAGTTTTTTTTGTGTTTGAGATGAATCTTCCTCCAATAATTCCTCCAATTCTGCATCCTCGTAAATTTTTGGCCTTCCACTGCGATCTTTGTCTTCTACGTCGAAATCACCGTTTTTAAACTCTTGAAACCAATCTCGACACGTTCTCTCACTCAAAGCACCCTCACCATATGCTTCTACGAGCAATTGATGCGCCTAAGCAGCAGATTTCTTTAAATTAAAGAAGTAAACTAATATTTCCCGCAAATGACGCTTACTTGGCTCAAATTTTGACATTTTCAACTTATAAAAATTATATTTTGCCAATATAAAATCAATGATATTAATAGGTTATGTTGTTCTTGAATGTCCAAACTATTTTTTAAGCCGGTTATCATCTGCGAAAGCTAACCGAAACTCCGTGCCGCGCCATCTACAATAAAACGGCGGAAACTTATTTGTACTCCTAACAGTGTAGCCACAGCAGGACCTTTTCCAATCTTAGGAGGCTCAAAACTTGGCTCAGAGCTACAATGGTAAAAGACTGCCCAACTAGATTGGCACTTCTCCACGTTCATAAATGAATACCCATTCAAGTGGAGGAAGTCATAACTTGTTTCTCGAGACGACAAAAAAGA
Source organism: Megalocaria dilatata (assembly GCA_034642435.1). NCBI lineage: Eukaryota > Metazoa > Arthropoda > Insecta > Coleoptera > Coccinellidae > Megalocaria > Megalocaria dilatata. The sequence continues at coordinate 82,009,006 of CM067855.1, read as the reverse complement.
AAAATTGATTTTTTCATTTGATTAAAATTATTGTGGCGTATAAAAATAAAATACTATTTCTTTGTGATTACATTTTTCTTGTACTATATGTACATATATATATATATATATTTTTTTTTTGAAATATATGTATATGACCCCCCCTGAATTGAACGCTGGATCCGCCCTTGTCGGCTACATGCTCCGCTCAAGAGATCTTCGACGATCGACGTTTGAGAACTTTTCGTTTTCAAGCAAGTAGCTCACACGGTTGGCCAACAGGTTGTTATTTAATTGTTTATCCGGTTTGATACCTCCCCAGATTTCGGTGAAAATCTGGCGGTAAATCCTTTCAGATGTCTCTTTTAAGTTCCTTGCTATAAAGTGAGCTCGTATTAGTAGAACATTTCGCCCTCAGTACATCGAGCTCCATCTCTTTTCGGTTCCTGCGCGGGGCGAGGTCGTTCCTCGTGCAAACTCAGAATCCATTACTGTTCAAGCCTGGGACTTGCGGTACCATCTCGGGGGATTGCGCCGCTTGCGCATCAGGCTGATCCTTTGGACGGTTCCGAGAAGGGCCAGCCTGCAGTCCCCCAACCCCTGTTACTTTTGACTTCTTGTACTAGGAGCGATATAAATTTCTCCGCGTACCCGAGTCGGCCAGGCCCTAAGGTTAGCACCCTTGGGCGCTGAGAAATTTATATTAATTTTCTTGAAAAAGCTGAAAACACGACATCTTTCTACAACTAGATCAAACAACAATATGGAGTCCCAACTGTACTTTGCGTCAAGGAGATATCAAAACTAAAACTCAAAATTACCAGACAGAAGAACCGTAGAATATTCCTCCTCAGATGCAAGGATATGGACATTTTTTTAATATAAATAGTACTTTTCTGTTTTGTTCGTGGAATCCAATATCCTAAGAAACCCCAACATTATATAAATACTATATATATAGTAAAATTGGTCTTTCCTAGGATTTTGGATTCCACAAATAAAATAAAAAAGTACTATGAATATTACAAAATTTGAATATTAAAACAAATTGAAATATGTTTATCTTCTGCAATTTTAATTGCAAAAAATTTTTTTATTCAAAAAACTTTTAGAATTAAATTAATGTCTAAAACAAGCACCGCTTACATTTAGTAGACGTATATAATCAAACCTCAATATATAATGTCAAATGGAATAAATAAACCAACAGATATACGAAAGTCATTAAAATTAATAAATAAATATTTAAAGGAGACAAAATTTTGTTTCTGGTCTTACCTTTAAGAACACCAATTACCTTTTAAAAACATGAACACACTTAAAGGACTTCTCAAAGAATATAATTTATTTGATATATTTAATATATTCAAATATTCGAATGAGTTAATTCAGAAATCTCTAAAAACATGCACTAAATCTTCAAAGAACAAATATAATTCTAAGCAATTTCTTCTTCAGTCCTCAATAATATTCCAAATATCAAAATCAAAAAACTAACCTATATCAAAACCTCACCACGTGTAAAGAAATGATGCTTCGAAACACAGATCAACTTTATAATTCAAGATTGATCTATGTTCTAACAAAATCAAAGAACAGTGTGAGTTATTTTTAAGGCTTATTTAAATTCCATTGACATTCCATTATGAGATTTATTGAAGCCAATAAGCCTTAAAAATAACTCACACTGTTCTTTGATTTTGTTAGAACATAGATCAATCTTGAATTATAAAGTTGATCTGTGTTTCGAAGCATTATTTCTTTACACGTGGTGAGGTTTTGATATAGGTTAGTTTTTTGATTTTGATATTTGGAATATTATTGAGGACTGAAGAAGGAATTGCCTAGAATTCTATTCGTTTTTTTAAAATATAGTGCATGTTTTTAGAGATTTCTGAATTAACTTATTCGAATATTTAAATATATTGAATATTTCAAATAAATTACATTCTTTGAGAAGTCCTTCAAGTGCGTTCATGTTTTTAAAAGGCAATTGGTGTTCTTAAAGGTAAGACCAGAAACAAAATTTTGTCTCCTTTGAATATTTATTTATTAATTTCAATGACTTTCGTATATCTGTTGGTTTATTTATTTCATTTGACATTATATATTGAGGTTTGATTATATACGTCTACTAAATGTCAGCGGTGCTTGTTTTAGACATTAATTTAATTCGAAAGGTTTTTTGAATAAAAAAAATTTTTTCAAATTAAAATTGTAGAAGATAAACATATTTCAATCTGTTTTAATATTCAAATTTTGTTATATTTCTTCTTTGAAGTTAAAAGCCTTTATATTTTATTTTATATATAATATATAATTATATTTGGCCTTCAATAAATCATAAATCTCATTATGGAATGTCAATAGAATTTAAATAAGCGTTAAAAATAACTCACACTGTTCTTTGATTTTGTTAGAACATAGATCAATCTTGAATTATAAAGTTGATCTGTGTTTCGAAGCATTATTTCTTTACACGTGGTGAGGTTTTGATATAGGTTAGTTTTTTGATTTTGATATTTGGATAATTATTGAGGACTGAAGAAGGAATTGCTTAGAATGATATTTGTTTTTTGAAGGTATAGTGCATGTTTTTAGAGATTTCTGAATTAACTTCTTCGAATATTTAAATATATTAAATATTCAAATAAATTATATTCTTTGAGAAGTCCTTTAAGTGTGTTCATGTTTTTAAAAGGCAATTGGTGTTCTTAAAGGTAAGACCAGAAACAAAATTTTGTCTCCTTTAAATATTTATTTATCAATTTTAATGACTTTCGTATATCTGTTGGTTTATTTATTCCATTTGACATTATATATTGAGGTTTGATTATATACGTCTATTAAATGTAAGCGGTGCTTGTTTTAGATATTAATTTAATTCTAAAAGTTTTTTGAAAAAAAAATTTTTTTGAAATTAAAATTGTAGAAGATAAACATATTTCAATTTGTTTTAATATTCAAATTTTGTTATATTTCTTCTATCAAGTAAAAGGCCTTTCTATTTTATTCTATGAATATTAAAAAGACGTTTCGTCCTCGGTTGAGAATATTCTCAATTTTAATAGTATACAAATTAAAATCATGTAACCATTCAGGAAAAAGATATTAAAATCATAAAAATATATGAAATAAGACGATGCTGCATACCAGTGGAAGGTAGATTGCTTCTGAATGTTGAGTAACTAAATAATAATAATTTTCTGCTTGGGTACGTCACCTCTTAGTCCTATTTTATATATTTTTATGATTGTAATATCTTTTTGTAGAATGGTCACATGATTTTAATTTGTATACTAATGAAATTGAGAATGTCCTCAACAGAAGACGAAACGTCTTTTTAATATTCATAGTACTTTTTTATTTTATTTGTGGAATCCAAAATCCTAAGAAAGACCAATTTTACTTTAAATAACAGGATTCAAGAAATTCTAAGTTGAATATTCCAGCTAGGGTGAAAAAAGCTGACAATATGACATCTTTTTACGACCAAATCAGTCGACAATATGGAATTCGAACTGTTTGTTGTTTCAAGGAAATATCAAGATTGAAACTGAAAATTACCAAACAAAAGAACCGGAGAATATTTCTCTTGAGATGCAAGGATATGGACGTTCTTCCTGTTTGCCTTAACGTTAACCTTTTTAGTGTTAGACCCACAGGTACGTACCTTTGCAGAAAATTCGATGCTTACACAAAATATACAAAATATAAAACACAAATCTTAAATATCCTAATAAAAGATTCAACTCAAATAATTCAGAGATCGAATCAGACAGTTAATAATAGAATTGTTGATCTTATGAATTTTATACCTCACCATGTAGTACAAGAGTTTATCAATCTTGAAACAAAGGAAAATGAAAAACTATTCTTAAAACAGAAAAGCCACAATATAAATAAAATCAATAAACTTGTAAGAAAAAAACAAAAAAAAACATGTCAGACTGGATTTCCAACCTGTCCCAAACGGAAATTCCAAATGACATAAAGAATGTGTTAGCCTATGGTGAAAATTTTGCTCTTCCTGTCACAAAGGTTGAAAACATTCCAGTTATTGATATCATTGCTAACATAGAAGTTAATTTGAAGAATTCATCTGGGGATGACAGGAATGAAATAAGAACGAAAGTAGTGAAAGCGATAAATAGCCATAAAGAAAAACTAAAAAACAATAAACGTCATATTACCAATGCCCAGAAAGTAATAATGAAAAACATCAACAAAACTATAACATTTATTTTTGATTGTCTCGGTCTTTACTTGACGGGAATTCATCTTCAATATAAGAAAAACAAATGTTAACTTCCGCTATTTTACTGATTTCCACAACAATTGTTTCGTCATACCATGACTTTAAATACTCACCTGATGAAGTCATGGTATGACGAAACAATTGTTGTGAAAATCAGTAAAATAGCGGAAGTTAACATTTGTTTTTCTTATATATAACATTTCTTAAAGCTAATCCTCAACTTGTCATTCTAAAGCCAGATAAAAGTAATAAAACTGTTATCATGAATAAGGTTGATTACGAGGAAAAAATGTTGAATCTCTTGCGGGCTGACAATGTCTACAAAAAACTCAGGCAAGATCCAACCAATAAATACCAGACACAAAACAACAAACTAAAAAAAAATGGCGTGAAAAAATTTAATATCGACTGAGGCGGAAAAACTATTGAAAATATGTAATAATGCTACATCCCCTAAAATTTATGGTTTACCAAAGCTCCATAAGGAAGATACCCCACTGAGACCAATTGTTTCTTGTGTTCAGTCTCCATTTTAAAATCTATCTAAGCATCTTGCCAACAGTATATCTAAAATATTAGGAAAAAACGAACATTACATTAAGGACAGCTTTTCATTCGAGGAATTTATAAAAACAGTCACTATACCTGATAATTATGTGTTAATTTCATTAGATGTAGTATCCCTATAAACCAACATCTCCAACGAACTTGTGGGTCCAGCGTTAAGGAAGAAGTGGACTGAACTACGCGAACACACCTCTTTACCCTATGAAGAATTCGTCAGTGCGGTCGAACTAACGTTACCAACAAATTATTTTCAATATGAAAGTAATTTTTACCAACAAATAGATGAATGTGCCATGGGCTCGCCAATCTCAAGCCCTGTTGCGCAACTATTGATGGAAATGTTAGAGGAACTTATAATTGAGGAATTGAACATCGAATAACTCTTCTACAAGAGATTTGTAGACGATTGCATGCATCATGGCTGTACCCCAAAGCAAGACGGATCAAACCTTAAGTGCATTTAATGTTTTTCATGATAAAATTCAATTTACAATAGAAAATGAAGAAAATAACAGAATAAACTTCCTAGATTTAACCCTTATCAGAAATAGCAATATCATACTCACACAATGGTATACGAAAACAACTTAGTCAGGAAGATATTTCAACTTTTCATCCGAACATCTTTTTAGCCAAAAACAAAGTGTTATAATTTGCATAACAGTGCAATTGCCCTAACCAGCCCATCTTTGGGAGCGGACACACTGAACACAGTTAGGAAAATTTTAATTAACAACAACTACCCTATTGATTTAGTGAACAAGATTATCGCACAGGTTTCACAACAGAACAAGAAATAGGAAAGAAAATCAAGATAAAAAATACATCTCCATTCAGTATGTACGAAATCTATCGGAAAATATAGCCAACATTCTGCAAGTACATGATTTGATGGTATGCCATAAAACGCATAATGATGAATGAAAAAATGTTTACTCCGCTAAAAAGTGCAATATATAAAACAGGTCAAATTTGATATACAGCATTCCCTGCAAAGATTGTGAGAAAGTATATATTGGCATGATAACACAATTGTTGAACAATAGGCTGAATGGGCACAAATACTTGAAAACAAACACACACTTAACAAACATATTTTAACAGATGACCACAACCAAGACTTCCAAAATACGAAGATCCTTGCTTTTGAAACTAATAACGATGAGAGAAGCATAAAGGAAATGATTTATATAAAAATAACAAAAACGCCATGAACGACAAAACAGATATAAGAAACCTTAGCCAGATATATCACATCATCCTATAGAGAAAAATTCTAAATGTATTTACAAGACCTAACATTTTTCAAAAAATTTTCCATCACCAACCGTTATGTTCGCGACCATCCTCTATAACCAATGATGTTTTCCTTTGAAAGACATACGGAGATATCCAGCGAAAATATTAAAAACACCTGATATTTCACGGCAGACCGCGTCATTCGAGAATTATTGTGATTATTTTTCCGACCCAAATATCGACCAATAGAATTGCACCATTCGACGTCACGTGGTACAACCTACATGGTATTATACTGATAATTTTTTGATTATTTTCTCTGGTAGTTGCTATATATAAAAAACAAAACATGATCCAGTCAAATTAACCACACGTCAAACTGACAGGTTGAATCAAATTGTGAAAATTGGAGATTTTGCATGAAAATGAGTCGATTTGGAGTTTGCTCTCTGTCCACCATCGATAAAAAAGTCAAAGGAAATGTTCCCATTAATACGGAGAAGGCAAAAAAAAACAGTTTGGAACCAATTTACTACTTTTTGTACTGAGAGGGAATACACATTGAGTGCTGAAACGAGTGAAGCGCAATTGGCAAACATTATGAAAGATTACGCTTACAATATGAAGAAAATGGATGGAGAAGACTATAAGGAAGGTACAATAAAAACAATGTGGAATCAGACTGCCAAATCACTTCAAGAAAAGTATTTTTTTTTTGGGACGGAAAAATAATCCCCCGAATACCACACGAGCTTCAAAATTATCTGGCATTTCCCTCAAGGTTCCCTGCAAACAAATAAAGTCGTCAAGTTTTTCAGGAAAAATCACTCGCGCTTCGCGCTCGTGATTTTTTAACCTGAAAAACTTGACTCCTTCATTTGTTTGCAACGAACCTATCGGGAAATACCCGATAATTTTGAAGCTCTTGTGGTATTATAAGTGAACAAATACGTAGACGATGCTGCATACCAGTGGAAGGTAGATTGTTTCTGAATGTAGAGTAACTAAATAATAATAATTTTCTGTACACCTCTTAGTCCTATTTTATATATTTTCATGATTGTAATATCTTTTTTCAGAGTGGTCACATGATTTTAATTTGTATACTAATAAAATTGAGAATGTCCCCATTCTCACGAGGACGAAACGTCTTTTTAATATTCATAGTACTTTTTTATTTTATTTGTGGGGTCCAAACTCCTAAGAAAGACCAATTTTACTTTAAATAACAGGATTCAAGAAATTCTAAGTTATATATATATATATATATATATATATATATATATATACTACTTAGAATTCCTTTAAACCTTTTATTTATAATAAGTTGGTTTTTCTTAGGAAAATGGATTCCGCAAGCAGAACAAAAAAGTACTATGAATATTAAAAAGACCTCGGGAGGACATTCTTAATTTTTTTCGTACACAAATTAAAATTCTTTCAGTCATGTTACCATTCTGAAAAAAAGATATTACAATCATAAAAACATATAAAATAGAATTAAGAGGTGACGTACCCAAGCAGAAAATTATTATTATTTTGAATCCACAATAATTTCCGAATGACGCGGTCTGCCGTGAAATATCAGGTGTTTCCAATATTTTCGTCGGATATCTCCGTATGTATTCCAACGGAAAACATTAGTGGTTATAGAGGATGGTCGCGAACATAACGATTGGTGATGGAATATTTTTTTTAAATGTTAGGTCTTGTATCCGATTTTAGAATTTTACTCTAAAAATATTTGATTGATTCGGTCATTACTTGGTGGAAACTCATTTTAATTAAAGAAATGTATATGAGACAGTAATTTTTTTCCACAAAAATGTTTGTACTACTACAACAATACACAGAAATATTTTTCATTATCTAATGTCAATGGATTATCTGAAAATATTGATAAATATTTCAAAAGTTGTTTCAATCATAACGCGGCTTTTAAGACAATTAATAACCTTAGTACCTACATAAAAAACAATAAAGATCGAACAAATAAAGAAAATAAATCCGGAATCTACAAGTTGACTTGCAAAGTTTGCCCTTTAGTATACATTGGCCAGACTGGTAGATCATTCAAGAAACGTGTCCAATAACACCAAAGGGGTTATATATCCAATTCTGTACATTCGACATATGCTAATCATCTTAAGGAATTCAGGCATAATTTCAACAATAAATATGAAATTATCCTCGTTGAAATCAAAAGTAAAGTAAAGACCGAATCAATCGAATATTTATTAAAATTTACACTGAACCCTCCCTTCAACAACAGAATTATAATATTAAGAGCTAGCTGGCAACACTCAATACAAGCAACTAGATAGAAGGGTGTACTAACAAGTATTCATACTGAAAACTAATATTCATACTCAAATGATATATAAAAGTAAAATTCCATGATTATTAAAATTTAACCAATTCAAGAATAAGCTTTTCTGAATACTTCTTGATGAATAATACATACTAATTCAAACTATAATTAGAATAAAAATAATTTATTTCATAACGTTGTCCATCAACGTAAGGCTACTAACTATTATTCTTAATAATAAATGATGAATAAATAAAATTTCATATACTAAACCCATATCAAATTGGCTCTACTAACGTGGGGTAGCAAAAAGTAACAGTAACTTAAAAATTTAATTTATTAAAACAATAACATCATATATATTGGTTTGTTCGGAAAGTTATTTCGTTTTTTTTGGGGGTGAAAATGAAAGACAATTTTTGTATAATGAATAAATATTTTATTATCCCATTAAATTTTATATCGGCTATTCTATTCCAACACCTTTTGCCATCTTTCTGGTAGAATGATTCCATGCTCATAAAATTTTTGGTGTTAGCTGGCAAACAAAACAAGGATTTTTCACGCAGTAATAATGAGTCAAAGACTAATAGTTTTACTTATATTATGCGTTCACTGATGTACACTGGCAGCTTAGTCAACTTTTTATGGAGAATACAACAAAAGTGAATTTTAGAATCGTTTTTTCTCAATAATGGTCAATGTGATGAAAAAAGTGTGTGGACAATTTTTTTTGAAGATTTTTATCATAAACCTTAGCGTTTCGCTGAAAAAATCGAAATAACCAATCTTTGACCCTGAATAAATTTTTTTGCTAACATGGGATCGCTGGGGATTTTTCAAAATTTCATTATAATGGTACCCATAAAGTTCATGCAAATTTCATGGTTGTTCGAAATTTATGCAGGGGTACCCCTATTTTTTGAGCTAAATTGTCCGAACTAAAAAGACTGTAGTACCATAACGTATCTAGTTCTTACAGTAATAGAATATCAGATCATACTGATATGTAGTTCAAAATGAAATTTGACTCAGATGGAGCTCTGAGATAAATTAATAATTTAGAAATTTGCGTAAAAAATCATAAAAAGTAAACAAATAAAAACAATGAATCTGGAATTTATAATAAAATAGAAAGGCCTTTTACTTGATAGAAGAAATATAACAAAATTGAATACTAAAACAAATTGAAATATGTTTATCTTCTACAATTTTAATTTTAAAAAAATTTTCATTCAAAAAACTTTTAGAATTAAATTTTTGTCTACAACAAGCACCGCTTACATTTAATAGACGTATATAATCAAAACTCAATATATAATGTCAAATGGAATGTCAATGAATTTAAATAAATCTTAAAATAACTCACACTGTTCTTTGATTTTGTTAGAACATAGATCAATCTTGAATTATATAGTTGATCTGTATTTCGAAGCTTTAGTCTTTTAACACGTGGAGAGATATAGGATAGTTTTTTGATTTTGATATTTGGAATATTAAATGAGGACTGAAAACGGGATTGTCTAGAATTATATTTGTTTTTTGAAGATATAGTACACATTTTTTAGAGATATTTGAAACAACTTATTCGAATATCTAAATATATTAAATATTTCAAATAAATTATATTCTTTGAGAAGTCCTTTAGGTGTGTTCATGTTTTTAAAAGGCAATTGGTGTTCTTAAAGGTAAGACCAGAAACAAAATTTTGTCTCCTTTAAATATTTATTTATTAATTTTAATTACTTTCGTATATCTGTTGGGTTATTTATTCTATTTGACATTATATATTGAGTTTTGATTATATACGTCTATTAAATGTAAGCGGTGCTTGTTGTAGACAAAAATTTAATTCTAAAAGATTTTTGAATAAAAATTTTTTTGAAATTAAAATTGTAGAAGATAAACATATTTCAATTTGTTTTAATATTCAAATTTTGTTATATTTCTTCTATCAAGTAAAAGGCCTTTCTATTTTATTTTATATATAATATATAGTTATATTTTGGCTTCAATAAATCTCATTATAGAATGTCAATGAATTTAAATAAACCTTAAAATAATTCACACTGTTCTTTGATTTTGTTAGAACATAGATCAATCTTGAGTTATATAGTTGATCTGTAGTTCGAAGCTTAAGTCCTTTAACACGTGAGTGATATAGGTTATGTTTTTGATTTTGATATTTGGAATGTTAAAAGAGGACTGAAGACGGGATTGTCTAGAATTATATTGGTTTTTTGAAGATATAGTGCACATTTTTTTAGAGATTTTTGAAATAACTTATTCGACTATTTAAATATATTAAATATTTCAAATAAATTATATTCTTTGAGAAGTCCTTTAAGTGTGTTCATGTTTTTAAAAGGCAATTAGTGTTCTTAAAGGTAAGACCAGAAACAAAATTTTGTCTCCTTTAAATATTTATTTATTAATTTTAATTACTTTCTTATATCTGTTGGGCTATTTATTCCATTTGACATATTGAGTTTTGATTATATACGTCTATTAAATGTAAGCGGTGCTTGTTGTAGACAAAAATTTAATTCTAAAAGTTTTTTGAATAAAAATTTTTTTTGAAATTAAAATTGTAGAAGATAAACATATTTAAATTTGTTTTAATATTCAATGGAATTTATAAGTTGACTTGTTAAGGTATGGTATCAATTTGTCAAAAAAGTAGATAATTTACAAAACACTTTTAAGGAACAAGAGTCGAGTTACATGTGAAGCATATCATATTCAACATATGCCAGTCATTCGAAAGAATTTGGACATAATTTTATCAGCAACTACGAAATTTTCTATAACGAAATTAAAAGTACCAGACCCAAACTGTCGGAAACAGTCAAAATTAATAGGTACACGAACTTTAAAATTTTTCTCAACGAGCATAAAGATGTTAACAGATTTACGTTGATGAATATTTTCTCTCACTTAGGAATTTTAGATAATTAGCCCTAATATTTTTAAGGGTCATTTGCATCCCTTTTACCGCATGTTTTTAATTATTTAATTTTTCCGAAAATTTCCTGTTATCTGTGAGGTCTAATAGTTATATAAGATCTGAAGTTACAAATTTTAGAGTTAGTTCAAAATGTGGCCCAGAAAAGCCATAGTTTCTTGTTGTGAATGAATAAATTGTGGAACTTTTGTTAATTATTTTAATAAGATCTATAATGAGTTCAAGAATTCTTCATGTACAGACAGAAGAAAGACTATTTGTCTCTTTGAATTTAAATCAATAAAGATATGAACGGAGGATACGAAATAAGAGTTATGGAAATTATGAAAAATATTTTTGGCGATCTGAGCACCAAATGTATCAGTAGTCTATTACTTTCAGATATTCGATTTTCCGTTTGTCTATACACCTTTCCTAATTTTCTTCTCATGCTTGAAATTTTATGTGATAATTTATGCGGCTAAAACTGACCAATATTAGAATTTATTTTATCATTAATACTTTACTTCACTCCTTTGTTGAAGAGAAACAGGGTTCATTTTTGTAATCTCCGAAAGATTGGAGAAATAATTCTTTGAATTTCGAGAAACTATTGATTTATGTTTAAAACTCGCATATAGCTTAAATATGTGTCTAACTGGTCTCTATATGTGAAAAAAATTTCATAAATATTTCGAATAAGTAGAAAAAGTTTTTTCTTAATACACTTAGTATGATTAAATTCATCGAATGTCTCAATAGTGAAATCCCCCAAATTTTCCCCGAATTTGGAAAATCCCCAGTTGTGGTAATACCAGGGAAAATCGAAACGTGTCCGGTTTGTGCAAGAAAAAAAGAGCTAACTGCGATTAGCCCCAAGAAAGGGAAATCCCCTTCATGCTGTAATAAAAAAACTTCGTAACACGAAGCCAGCAACACCTGGAAAGCGCATCACGCTTCGGTCTGCCCTCGAAACCTGGATACGAATTTCCTTCCGTTTTTCCTGCGGAAAGATATAACGTCTCCATTGACACTTTTCCATCAGATCGTCGTGAAAACTTGATGAGTTTACAGAAGAGAAAAGCGTGTAGCTGAGATGGCACGTGGTACACTAGAATTGGATGTTTAAATAAGTAAGCAGCTGCTCCGCCCTGCGCCCTTGCGGGAAATCAGAGAACTATATTTGCCGGCTCTATGGAGGAACGTTGTCTCTTCAGTCGATTGAAAAAACATTCTTTGTTAAAATTTAAGTTGGGAAGCATTTCCTGAGGACGGTGATCCAATCTCTTGACGGTCTGAATATTTTAAAATCTATGTGTAGAAATAATTTGAAGGGAGTGGATTAATAGAACACACACTCTGCTCCAGTATTGGTGATAACGTCATGCTTTTGGGACCAACGGAAGGGACTGAAATAACGAATAGCTCCAATTTGGTGTATTTCTTGGATTTTTATTACTACTTATACCTATGTGTACCACTAGTTTCAAGAACTGAGCAAAACGATCAAGCTAAGTAGCTGCTCGACATTACAGCAATATAGTTTATAGTTGTATATATATATATATATATATATATATATATATATATATATATATATATATATATATTGTCATGGTATTTACAGTTAAAATAAATAATTACATAAATATATTAAGGAAAAGACTCACCTTTGTATATAAGTTGACTCGTTAGAGTATAACTAGAGCAAAATTCATTAAATAATATCCATTCTGACAGAAATATTAATAATTCAATTTGTAAAATACTCACAAGCTAAAAATTATGAAGAAAAAGCATATTCAGGATACATAACGACTAGTCAAATTAAAATTCTTTGAACGGTAATAAAAAAACAGTACTCTTGTTGACAATTTATAAATAGAATTCACAGGGAGATTTCAATTCACAGTTATTCAATGTAAAAACAGCCAAAGTTGCTTAAAATAGAAGTAATTTGAATTTAGATATCCAATTTGAAATTGATTAAGAATTTGTTGAAAATATTTGTTATTATAATGAATCACATATAAACTTCAGTGAAATTGTTGACAAAGAACAAGCTAAATTAAACATAACTCACCAGAATGATGTAAATAGGACACATTTGATCAAAAATCAATTAATTCAATGAAAGATAGCATCTACGTCAGATATTTTCAAATGATTAATGTAAGAGAGATCCTTCAAGATGTTTAGGCATCAATAGTATTGTAATAGCATCTAAGCTAAAGAAATTTAATCAATTTCATAAGTAATATTAAGTATTTTATAAGTTATAAGCATTAGAAGTTAAAATTTGTTAAATTTTGACACTTGAAATACTGTACGAACGAAAAGCAAGACTTTTACTGTTCTGTTTAACATGAAACATACATCAAAATGTAGTTAAAAAAATAAGCTAATTTTCAAAAGTAATTTCAAACCAGGAAATATTGTAAATTTTGTAAAATCATCAAAAGCATCATTTTTATATAATTTTGACAGAAGCTAGTAAGCTTTGAAATTCAACTTTTCTTGAAAACTATAAATAGGGCAGACACAGAAAAAGTCGGCAGTCTCCAATTAATAGCAGAGCAGAATCCTTGTCGGTCCATAATTAAAAAAGTGCCAAAAAAGTATCATCATCTGAAAAAAGAAGATTATTTGATTATTGTGAATGGAAATTGAATCCAGAAAATACATTACCTGAATGTGAATGGAAAAATATCACATAGAAATCAAGTTTCAAACGAAGTGGACATATTGAAGAAAATCAACAAAGTAGCCTGTGAATTTCAGAACGTTCTAGAAGTGTTGTTTCCAACTAAACGAGTGTTATTCCTGAAACAAAGAAGACAATTAAAAGGATCATACATAAATTGATGAACAAACTTACCAAAGGTATTGAAATTCAATCCTGTTAATCTTTTCCAAAAGAAGTTTAGAAATAATAATCACTGTTTACATTAGAATTACGTTAGGTTATTTAGATAAGGTTAGGTTAACATAGAATTAGATTTAGGTTATTGTTCACTGATTATAATATTTCGAATTACTTCCATAAAATATAAATTTAAAAAAAATTCAATCTTTTTAGAAAATTCAAATTGAATCCTCCCTCAAATATTGAATCAGATTCAATAATATTTTAATTTCAATTATTCAAAATTATAATATTAAGAGCTAGCCGGAAACATAGAATAATACATCACTTACATACAAGGGTGATCTAATAAATATTTAAATAAGAATAAGTATTTAAATTCTAAAATTTCTTTAGTTTAATACCATAACAATATATATATATATATATATATATATATATATATATATATATACATATCGAAATATATATATATATATATATTTTCATGGAAATTACAGTTAACATAAATAATTACATAAATATATTAAGGAAAACTCACCGTTGTGAGTGTCAAAACATATATATATATATATATATATATATATATATACACTAAAATTGTGGTCAAACCTAATTTCTAAAATTTCATTCATTAATATTAGGGGTACAAATAAGTTTCAGCCGTTTTATTGTAGATGGCGCGACACGGAGTTTCGGTTAGCTTTCGCAGATGATAACCGGCTCAAAAAATAGTTTGGACATTCAAGAACAACATAACCTATTAATATCATTGATTTTATATTGGTAAAATATAGTTTTTATAAGTTGAAAAGGTCAAAATTTGAGCCAAGTAAGCGTCATTTGCATGAAATATTAGTTTACTTCTTTAATTTAAAGAAATCTGCTGCTGAGGCGCATCAGTTGCTCGTAGAAGCATATGGTGAGGGTGCTTTGAGTGAGAGAACGTGTCGAAAGTGGTTTCAAAAGTTTAAAAACGGTGATTTCGACGTAGAAGACAAAGATCGCAATGGAAAGCTAAAAATTTACGAGGATGCAGAATTGGAGGAATTATTGGAGGAAAATTCATCTCAAAGACAAAAAGAACTTGCTGTAACATTAGAAGTCACTCAGCAAGCAGTCTCACATCGTCTTCTATAATAAATTTTCAATTTGTGTAAAAAAACGGTGGAAACTTATTTGTACTCCTAATACCATAACAATATATATATATATATTTATATAAATATACATATATATAGATAGATATAGATCGTATATATATATATATATATATATATATATATATATGATCTATATCTATCTATATATATCGAAGGTTGAATTACTATTCTACAGCAGATACGTAGATGATTGCATCATGGCTGTTCCCCAAGGCAAGACGGATGAAATCTCAAGTGCGTTCAATATTTTTCATGATAAGAAACAATTCACAATAGAAAAAGAAAATAACAACAAAATCCATTTCCTAGGTTTAACCCTTATTAGAAGTGTTAATATCATACTCACACAATGGTATACAAAGACTAGCTGGTCAGGCAGATATTTAAACTTTTTATCGAATCATCCTTTCTGTCGAAAACGAAGTGTCTTAATAGGCATAACAAACCGTGCAATTAGCCTAACTAACATGTTTACGAATAGAAACACTGAACAAGTTAGGAGAATATCAACCAATAACATCTACTCGATAGATCTAGCCAGCAAGATCATTAAAGAAACAAGGCAAAGGTTTTACAACAAGATGAGAAACAGGAAAGATACACAAGAACAAAAATACATCTCGATTTCGTATGTACAAAACTTTTCTGAAAACATAGGTAAAATTCTGAAAGTACATAATTTACAAATAGGCCATAGAACAAATAATACACTGAAGACCATTTTCACGCCATTAAAAAGTGAAACGTACCTATGAAACAACCTCACTTTTTCTTCTTCTTCCCCTTACGCTAGGACTGAGGTCCTGTGTTTGCATCAATGGTTTTCCAGACGCAGTTGGGATAATGACCAGCTTTCATACCATCTTATGTGTGGTCGTCCAGGTGGTCTAGGAGTATTGGGACTTTAGTCCTTTGCTATCTTAGCCAACCTGTCATCTGGCATTCTATCCACAGGGTCTCTCCATTCTCTTCTCCGGTTTCTTGACCATCTTACCACGTCCTGAATCTCACACAGTTCTCTTATTTCCTCGCTTCTCTTCCGATCAAATAGCGTATGTCATGTTATTGACCTTAGTGTTCGCATTTTAGTTGCCCTTAAAAGTCGCTCAGTTACTGTGTTCTCGGCTCTGGTTTCTATTGCAGAAGTCATAATCGGTCTCACGCACGTCTTCTAAATTCTGATTTTGCTCCTTGTACTTATGTGTTTATTACGACGGAACTATATCTATTAGGTAGCCTGATATTAATGATGCCTTTGTTGTTTGGGATTTTACTTCCTCTTTCAGATTCCTGTTGCTGGTAATATTCGCCCCTAGATATTTGAATGACATTACTTGTTCTACACTCTGGTTGTAAATAGCGAGTTTGCATCTCCGTGGTTCTCTAGCGACAGTTAGTGATTTTGTTTTTTTCAGGGATATTTCCATGTTCAGTGCCTTTGCTATTTGGTGAAACTTATACAGAAGCCTTTGCAAGTTATCTTCGAATTCTGAGATGATTACTGCGTCGTCGGCATAACCTATCATTTTTATCTCAATCCAACTAAATTTACAGTATAGCATGCAACGATTGTGAGAAGGTATACTTATATAGGAATGATATCACAACTTTTAAACAACAGATTAAATGGGCAGAAATACATGAAAAACTCGAGTACAGCACTGAATAAACATATCATAATAGACAATCACAATCCAGGCTTCAAAAATACGAAGATTCTTGCATACGAGACTAATAGTCATAAAAGGAGATTATATATACATAAATAAAAACAAAAGTGCCATGAATAATACGAACGATATTAGAAACCTGAGCCAGATTTATCACACCATCATATAAAGATAAATGCTTAAAATCTAACAACCTTGCAAGGAAAAATTTTTCATTATCACTTATTGTATTCGAGACCACCTGTAACTGCTTGCGATTCTTTTTTTAGCCCATACGGAGATATCTGACGGAAATATTGAAAACACCGAAATTTCCGCCGGACGGCGTGAAATTCATGCATAACAACTGACACATAGACGATATTGCGTACCAGAGAAAATACATCATTGTTTTACTATTTGACTTCGGGATAATAATAGTGTTCTGGTTAGGTACATCACCTCTTTATTCTATTTTATATGTGTATTATTGTAATCCTTTTTTACAGACTTGTCAGTTGACTGGAAAATTTTAATTAGTGTGCTAATGAAATTGAGAATGTCCTCAACCGAAGACGAAACGTCTTTTTAATATAAATAGTACTTTTCTGTTTTATATATATATTTATATATATATAAAACAGAAAAGTACTATTTATATTAATATATATATCTATATATAGACATATATATATATATATATGTATATATATATTTTTTTTTTTTTTTTTTTTTTAATAATCACCATTATGGGAGTTTCCTCTAGAAGGTCCGGGTCTTAACGACCAAGGACCTTCTAGGCAGCTGTAAGGAACATTCTAACAATTCTTGTTGTCCAGAGGATCACCTCCTTCTGAGCTTTACTTATCAACTCCTGATCCAGTTCAAGGAGTTCCGTATTTTCTGCCAGGTGGCTCTCAACCAATCCATTCGTGGAGATTATCAGGGGCAGAATCTTTACCGTTCTCAGCTGGTGTATCTCTTTTATTTCAAAAGCCAGGTCGTGGTACTTTGTTAGTTTCTCCGTGTACGCTCTACTTATGTTATCATCTGCCGGGACGGTTATATCAATGATTGTTGCTTTGCGGTTTCCTTTATCAAAGATCACGATGTCGGGCCTGTTGTGCGGCACCGATCTATCCGTTATTATCGGGTTGTCCCAGTAGAGTTTGAACTGACTGTTTTCAAGTATCGGCTTGGGTAAGTATTCGTGTACCCTTCGAGAGGTAATTATAAGTCCTACTTTCATGGCAATGGCTTGGTGAAAGATTTTTGCCATAGCATTATGCCGCTGGGTGTACTCCCTGGGTGCAAGAATGGGGCATGAGGATGTCACATGTTGTATAGACTCCAAGGCTTGGCAGCATTTCCGGCATCTGTCAGTCGGTATGTTCTTTTTGGCTATATGTTTTCAGGTACGCTCTTGTTGGCACCACCTGATCTTGGATTGCGATGAGACGTCCCTCGGTTTCTGGGAATAAATAACCGGATTTAAGGTAAGTTAGTGACTGCTCTCTATTAACTCTATTTTCTTTCAGTGCCTCCGGATACCTGCCATGTAAGGGTTTGCCGTGCCATTCCTCCAGTAGTTGTTCAGATGATGGCGTCTGTGGTGGGTTATTTCTGCTTGCCAGATTTAAAGCCGTGATGTTGCGGTCTTCCTGGCATATTGATTGAAAGAACGGTAAGTTTTTTGAGTGGAAATATTCTCTGAGTTCAGTTACCGCTTTATTGTGGGCCTTTTCAACATTTCGCAAACCCCTTCCTCCTTGGTGCCTAGGCATGTAAAGTCTGATCACCGATGCATGGGGATGGTGGATGCCGTATTTAGACATTAGGACTCGCACATGTGTGTCAATCGCCTTCAACTCTGTGCTTGACCACCTGATCACGCCGAAAGAGTAGGCTATACTTGGAATTGCCCATGTATTGATTGCCGTAAACATTGCCTTGGAGTTCAGTTTACTGCGGAGGTTTTTTTATTCTAGCAAAAAATTTATTTTTGAAATCTTCTTTCTGTTTTGATGTTCTTATCTCCAATGCTTGTTGTATACCCAGGTACTTATATGATTCTTCTGGGCTTAGTTCTTGTATAGTCACCTCATCTTGAATAAGCATTTCTCCCCCTTGTGTCAACTTTCCTCTCTTGACGTGTAATGAGGCACATTTGTCCAGCCCCATCTCCATTCTGATGGTTTGTGTGAAAGATGTCACTATCCCAAGAAGGCTCCTCAGTTGCTCTTCATTCGCGGCATATAGCTTGAGGTCATCTATATACAGTTGATGAGTAATTTGATGTTTGACCTGTCGTCCACAAGGTATCCGTATCGGTTGTTGTTGAGCAGCCTACTGAGGAGGTTTAAAGCTAGACAAAACCAGAGGGGTGCTGAGTTTATCCCCTTGGAAGATGCCAGTTAAGATTCTTATCTCTGGTGTTATTATTTTGCCGAATGTTAAGTTCGTCCTCCAGGTTGTCATCAGATGTTCTAGTAAGCCTATAATGTTTTCAGATACACCGTAGAGTTTCAGAACTTTAAGAAGCCAGGAGTGCGGGACCGAGTCGAAAGCCTTTTTGTAGTCGACCCATGCGACCGAGATATTCCTTAACTTCTTCCTTGCCTGTTTGGTTATAAGATGATCGATGGTTAACAACTCCTTGCAGCCCTGGGCACCTCTTCTGCAGCCATTCTGCTCTCGTGCAAGGATCTTGTACTTGCTTACATGCTTCCACAGATGTTTGGTGATTATTCCTGTGAGTATCTTATAGACAGTAGGAAGACATGTAATGGGTCGATAAGCCTTGGGGTCAGGACTGGTGTTTCCTTTTGGAAGCATATGGGTGACCCCCAAAGTGAAAAACTCTGGTATGATGGAGGGTTCCGCCAACGCTCTCTGAAAAAATTTGGCCAATTTATGGTGAGTGGCCTTGAAGTTTTTCCACCAGTAATTATGGAGTTTGTCAGATCCTGGAGCAGCCCAGTTATTTGAGTTCTTAAGGACAGATGATATGTCTTCCTCCATAATTTCGAGATCTTCCATGGTGTAGTTTCCTGCCTCCTTCTCAGCGTCTTTTATCCAGAAAGCCTCATCATCATGAGTCTCCCTTCGCTCCCAAATTCCCTTCCAGACTTCAAACATTTCTCTCTCATCTGGGTTCACTCCTTCCGTGTTGTTTGCGTTCTCAAGCTTGCGGAAGAACTCTTTAGGATTTTTGTAGTACAGCTGGTTGTTCCTATACCTCTTTACTCTTTCGTTGTACCTTTGTATGCGGTTTCCTAACGCTTTCACCTTCTGTTTCAGCTTGTCGAGGACCACCATCATCTGCTCTGCGAGAAGTTGGTTCGAGCCATTTGTTCTAATACGTGCTTCTGATGCGATCTGCCGTACTCCCTTCATGATCCTGTTGGACGGTATTTCTGTATTGAGGTAAGTATGTAAGGTGCCAATTCTTTTTCTTATAATCCTAATTTTCTTTTCCAGCCTCATTTTCCATGGTGGTATCATTTCTTGACGGCGAGTTGGTTGGGCCCCGCTTATGCTTATTTTGAGATCTTCGCATACTGTGATTGCTCCAGCGTATACGCAGTCGACCACCTCTCTCAGTGTGGCGGTTACATCGATGTATCTCTCCATTATCCTGTTGATTTTTTGGACACACTCTAGCATTTCTTTGGATTGCTTCATTCTTGGGATGTTTGCCCTTTTACTCGGAGAAAGTCCTGAGTATTTCTGGAGGTTTCGGTAATAATTACGTTCTAGCCTGGATGGTTGTACGCTCATTCGGATATGTGATCTGGTTTCCATTCGTGTTTCTTCATCAGGCTCTGCATTTATAGGGGCACCACGCGGGATATAACTTTGAGCAATGGTGTCAAGTTCAGTGGTGGAGAACTTTTCCCTTTCAAGAAGCCACCTGACTCTATTTGCCAGAAGGTTGGCGTACGATGGTCTCTGCGGGTTGGTGTCATTCCATAATTCTGTAAGTAGCTCTCTGTATGTCTTTCCTGTTCTTGGTTGCATTTCCTTCGCTATAAAATGAACGCGCATTATAAGGATGTTGTCCTCCTCCGTCCATCGCGTTCTCGCATCTCGCCTATTTGAAACTCCCGTGGGACGAGATCCTCTCTCGTCCAAACTTGAGCTTCCTTCCATATTCCGTGAAACGAGATCCTGGCTTACGGTGCCATCTCGGGGGGCTGCGCCGCTTGCACCACAGCTGACCCCATCGGGCTCTGCCTCCAGACGGTTCCGAAGAGGACCAGCCCGCTGTCCCCTACCGCCCTGATTCTGGCTTCTAGTGATAGGAGCGATATATTCTGCAGAGCCTCAGGATGCTGACCTGAGGCTCTGGATGACTCGGGTATGCGGGGTCGTCACGCCCCGATAGCTAATGCTACCCTGCATATATATATATATATATATATATAGATATATATATATATATATATATATATATATATATATATATATATATATATAGATATATATCTTTTCCAATACTCCATAAGACCTGTATATTAGCATGTATTTTTATTGCAATTCAGAATTTCTCTCCATGAATCATATCCTAATTCAGATAAGGACACTTATAAATACCATTGTAACGGTTTATCCTTCAAAAGATTGTAATTAGAGCTTAGACGCATTCATCATTGTATTTAAATAAATTGTTTTTTTTTTAAACAAAGTTTTCTGTGCAAAATACATAATTGGCAACGAGGATGGGATTATGCCAGTCTTGTTCGAAAAATTAGTGCATCATTGTGTCCAGCCCCAGAGAGGATCCACTGGTCAACACAGCAGCAAATCTTCCCAGGCCGTCACTTTCAACTGTTCAGCACAACCAGGACAACAACAGATAAAACCACCCAGAAGCCCTGATTACCCGAGTAGCGCCTCGTGACGGCTTCATTCTAGAATACAACATTGGTGAGCGATTTCCACTCTATTTAATTCGTTTCCCAGTTTCCCCAATCTGGCCCAAAATTAGTCAGCCTTTCCCCAAGTTTTGCGTGTAAACCTGTATAACAGTTTTTCCTAGGTTTTCATCAAAAAAACCTACTACCAGAGCTTTTTATAGGTTTCTTATTCAAAAAAACCGATTACAATTTATTTCACAACATTATTAAATACTGATTATTCAACGTTACTTCAGTGAAACAAAATAAAATAGAAAGGCCTTTTACTTGATATTAATTTGTTTTAATATTCAAATTCAGTGAAACACTTTTTTCTTTATAGAGATAAAAATAAAATCAGAAAAATGGCACAGGAAAGAATAGATTTAACTTTGCCTGAAAAATTCTGCATGCTCTTACCTAAATTATCTAGAATCGAGAATGAACTGCATTCGTTTGTGCGTAGTGCAGAACAATTTTTATTCATGTTTGCAAATGAACAGCAAATAGTGAAAGACTATTGCTTCGCAGTTGTGAAATCCAAGCTCATTGATAGAGCTCTCGCAGATGTATCTACTTCTGATATCCCCAATAATAGGGATATTATCAAAAGATTTCTTTATACTAAATTTGGCGATCAAATAAACTTAGATGTTTTGATACATCAATTACAGTTTTTAGCGTAAAAGCCCAAACAGGATATGCTAGTTTTTATTTATAGAATTATTGCTCTTAAAATACGTATTAATTATAGAATTGATGCTGATCCTATGCCTGATCCTGAAAAACTCATTTATAAATCAAACATCCTGGAAATATGTAAAATAGTAATAATATCTAATTCACCGATGGAACTGCGTGCTTAATTAATTCCTAATAATGCTTTTGATTTTGATAATACCGTAACGCTGTAGCAGATTACATTTGCAATTTATCCCAATTCGAATTACTCGATAAAAGCCGTAAAAATGTAACAATTAAAAATAATTCGAGAAATAATTATACTAATCATACCGATAATTCACGGTACAATCCGAATAAATTCAATCGATATTCTTATAATAATTACCCTAATAATAATTATCGCGAGAATTAACCTAGATTTCCTTCGCGACCAATTCAATTTTTTAATCGACAGATGAACTCATAATATCCTAGTACATCGTCTTCGAACCAAATCCTAATCAGAGAATTACTACTCCCCCAAAAAAAAAATGTCAGTGCGAACACGTAACTATCCTCAGAAACGACAAAATTATTCGACGCTATATCAGAACAACCCCCAAAGAAAATTCTTGAATACTAATCGACACCCTGACTTCTTAGTAGAAGAATTAACACATATTGAATCAAATTCTCAAAATAATATTAAACCCGAAATGAACGAAAGAAAACGTTTCACGAATGATAGAAAAAATATTATTGAAAATTTTCAACAGCTCTAGAACATTCATTGACTAATCAAACGCTGGATATTAAAAATCATTACCCTTTATTGAATTCGAGAATCCTAAATGCAAATTATTAATTGATAGCGGATGTTCAGTTTGCCTAATTGATCCAAAATTTACGTATAATAATTTCCCTGAAAATATTTATCGTGAAAGTACATTAACAGCGTGTGTGAAACAACAAACCTCGAATGCAAAAATCTCTTTACCTTTATTTTCTGAATTTCATATGAATGATTTTCATCCTTTCATCTTATATAAATTTTATAAAAATTATGATGGACTCACAGGAGCCGACTTTTTAAACAAGTGTAGATTGAACTTAGATTACAGAAATCAAGTTTTAACAAACGATTTTTGTGACATACCTTTCAAATATCAACAAGTATGTCAGAACCCCACGGATATTCCAATCGATCTTAGTCATTTGAAACCGGAAATTAAAAGTCAATTAACAAAAATTATTCAAACAAATAAAATGTTATTCATAAACTGGGTCAACCACCCAACTCTTCAACCAGAATTGAACATACAATTCGAACAAGTGATGAAGTTCCTGTTCACGCTAAAATTTATAGATATCCTGAAGTTCATAGGAAAGAAGTTCAAAACCAAATTGAAGAATTATTAGAAAAGAAAATTATTCCCCTAGTATTTCGGCGTAGTCCTTTCACGTGGTTATTGTACCTAAAAAGCAAGAAAAATAAAATGGCGTATGGCCATCGATTATAGAAAATTAAATGATAAAACGATTGATCATAAATACCCTTTACCTCTGATTGAAAGTATCTTAGATAAACTTGGCAATAAAAAATTTAATATTACCCTTGTACTAACGTCAGGTTTTTATCAAATTGAATAAGAAGAAAAATCAATTGAAAAAAATGCTTTTATTGTAGACAACTGATACTACGAATTTCTCATAATGCCTTTTGGATTCAAAAACCCTCCAGCTTCATTTCAACGATACATGAATCTTGTATTGAAACATTTTATTGGTAGAATTTGTTATATTTACATACTATTTTAGAAGCTTTACAAGCAGAAAATTTGAAAATACAATTAGATAAATGTCAATTCTTTGAAACAGAAATTGAATTCTTAGAACATATTATTATTTCGGAAGGTATCAAACCTAATCCCAATAAATTGAACGCGGTACCTAATTTTCCGATCTCTGACACACAGAAAAAGTTTGAATCTTTCCTTCGTTTAGTTGGATATTATAGAAAAATCATTCCTAACATCGCGAAAATAATGGAACCCTTAACAGCTTGTCTTAAAAAAGACAGTAAAATTAATATTGATAATTCTAAATATATAGAAGCGTTTGAAACACGTACTTCGTTATCCAAATTTTGATAAGCCATTCGTGTTAACCACTGACGCATCAGGTTACGCAATCGGTTCCGTATTATCACAAGGTGTTCCAAATAATGATCTTCCCATTGCTTATGCCAGCAGAACGTTGAACTCTGCAGAAAGCATATATAGCACCACAGAAAAAGAATTGTTAGCTATCGTTTGGTCTTGTAAGCATTTTAGATGCTATCTTTACGAAAGAAAATTCACTATCTTTACCGATCATAAACCATTAATATGGCTGTTCTCATTAAAAGAACCTAATTCCCGTTTATGCGCTGGAGAATAAAATAAGAAGAATATGATTATGAAATCAAATACAAAAAAGGATCAACTAATAATGCAGATGCTTTAAGCAGAATTATTTTAGAATCGAACGAGAATATTAATTATGAAAATTTCTTAGAAAGGTCCTCACAACTTTGAAACTCCCTTATATCTTAATGAAAAAATTGATAATTTATTTAAAGCCCTTTAAAAGTACGCGTTAGCAAATTGAGTGTCTAAAGATTTTCAGATGAATAAGGGCATTGCGTTAGATTTCAAACAAAAATTCAATCACGTAGATGAATTAATATCGCAAAATGAATTGAAAGACGATGTAGCTATTTCGAAAACGAAAAATCAGAATATTTACTATTTAATCAAAAAATATTTTTTCTATGAAAAACCGGAATACGAGGATGTTTTCCGATCACTCGTTAATCTTAAAAAACTATGTATCCGAAATAAGGAGAAATATTTAGCGTTACCAAGGATTGCTTGTGGTTTAGATAGATTAAATTGGTCCAAAGTATTTGATATGATAAAATACATTTTTATGAATTCTCGTGATATATTTTATTCCTGACCAAGATGCTGAAATAAACGGAATTGAAGACGATTTAGTCTCATTATTAAACCAAGTCACAGAAGATGAACTTGATGAATGTTTAAATCTTTTAAAGAGCGGAAATCAAAATAATGATGAAAACGAAAATAATGACTCAGAATCTGAGAATATAATTGATTTAGAAACGAAAAGTTTTACTATTCATAGTAATCTAGAAAATCCTATTTCAGAACTTTCATATACTGAAAGAAGTTTTAACTCAGCACCGTTACAAATAATCATCAAAAAAGTTTCAAGTTACAACGTAACTAAAATTAAATTGTTTGGAGAAAAACTCAGATTTTTCGTTTCTATAAATTCAATTGAAACAGATTTATTTAAATTTTTCAAGGAATACATTCGTCCTAAGAGTTCCTATACTTTATATTTTAAATCTCCTGAATTACAGGAGAGCTCTTATTGCAACTTTACAAAATAAATTTGACTATAAAACTTTTGATTTAAAAATTTCACAAACGTGCTTAGAAGATGTTGAAGACGCAGAAGAACGGCAACTCGGAATCCAATAATATCACGAAAGCAAAACGATGTATCGTGGTTTTCGAGAAAATCTAGCTAGTTTAAAGCGGAAATATTATTGGCCAAATATGAACAAAGACGTTCAAAATTATATTGATTCATGTAAAATATGACTCCTATTCATTTGCAATTTAAACATAACCCTATCGGTTCGAAACCGTTTACCCAAATTTATTGTGATACCATAAGATTTGGTCACACATACTGTTTGAATTTAATTGATTCATTCTCAAGAATAGGACAATGTTACCCGTTACTCCAAAAAACCGGAATAGAAATCGTTGGTAAATTAATATTATACTTCAGTCATTACGGAGTACCAAACAAAATAACGTGCGACAAGGGAATAGAATTTAAAAATGATGTTGTTCAAGATTTATGTAAAATCCATAAAATCGAAATTCATTACATTACAAATTATAACCCTAATTCCAATGCACTCGTAGAAAGATTTCACTCAACATTAATCGTGCAATTGAGAACACTCGAATCGAAATTCCACTTTTCAGAATAAACTTTTTCAAGCTTTACTTAGTTATAATTATTCTAACCATTCGATTTTAGATATGACTCCAATGCAAATTATGAAAGGCGATTTGAATTATTCCTTGCCTATTGAACAAACGCACAACGAGAAAGTTCAAGACTTCGTTGCAAATTACCTAGAAAATTTAAATGATATTTCGAAACGAATTGAACAAACTAGGCAGAAAAATATTGGACGTTTAGAGAAAACAAATGAAGAAGGAGGTGCCAAAGATAATCACCCGTTGAATCAAAATCCCGCCTACGTTAAAAATCCTAGAACGCGTAAACTTGATCCTGTGTATAAAAGAATATATACTCGAGAAATTGATTCGCATCGTATTCAAGATAATAAAAATAAGCATATTTATCACAAAAAAATTAAAACAATGCATAAACTAATTCAAGATTTTGTTTTAGATTCAAAATGACACCTGTCATAATTCTCCTAACTTTGTTGAAATTAATTGTGATAACAATCACGCTGGAAATAATGCACAGGGTATAAAAGAATAGATGCTCGCGAAATTGATTCGCATCGTATTCAAGATAATAAAAATAAGCATATTTATCACAAGAAAATACCAAAACAACACGAAAACTAATTCAAGATTTTTTTTAGATTCAAAATGACAATCACGCTAGAAGTAATACCATTAGAAAATAATATACTACCCGTCCTATTAGGAAAAGCCTATATCACAGAAAGAAATTTACAATTGATCTATTACATTGATCTGAATAAGATAGAAGAAATAATTTTCAAATATCAGAAAGAAATTGAAGACCTTAAAAAGCAACAGTTGGGTTTCGCTCAAACAGCAAATCATAGATATTTACAACATTCTAATGAAATAAATTTTAAAGCCCCATTAAGACATTCTTAATGAAAATATTAGAACTAAAAGAGGACTAGTTAATATCGGTGGGAAGATTTCAAAAATATTATTCGGAACCTTAGATTCTGATGATGAGGAATTGTATAGAAATTATTTTAATAGTATAGAGAAAAACGAGGAAGTACTCATGAGGAATCAGAAGCAGATAGCTACTGTCGTTATTGACCTTAAAAATAAATACATTACTAATTGTCAAAAACTGAATGAAAATTTGAAATTATTACAAATTGTTCCACAATTACGTGATGTCCAACAGATGCATCTCATGACGTTTGAACTTAAAGATATTAAAAATACGATTGATGAAATCTAAACAGAAATCAGCTTTGCAAGATCAAATCTTTTACCTGAATCTATTTTAGCCTATGCTAAATTTTCTGAATTGATAAGAAACGTCACTATTATACCTGTTCATCATTTGAAAGACTATTACCAATTATGTGATACGAAGATTATCTTCCAAAATAAAATATTATTATTTTTGATATCAATTCCCACTATTTATGAAAAAGGATATAACTTATACAAGTTTTACTTCTTACCCCAAAATAATTTGACCATTTCCCATACCAATTCCTATATGCTCTCGCAAGAAGAATTACTAGAATGATGGCATTGGTCAACAAACCAATGCCATCCAATTGAAGCAGATTTCTTATGTAATCAAGAATCTCTGAATAAACCTTCAGAAAGTTTGAAAAAATTATTGAAGAATCACACAGAAAATTGCCGCAGAATAAAAGCCGTTACCCATTCAGATATTAAATTACTAGAAGATGGAAGTATTTTATCCATGGAAAATGTTAAAGTTCAAGGGAAATGCCCACAACAAATTAAGAACTATTTTACTCCCTCAATGACACTTCTCCACTCCAAATGTGTTATAAGTAACTTACAAAAGGACATTTTTCCTATCACCACTATAAATGAAGAAAAATATATCATTTTACCCCAACCCAACTATGTAATCCGAAGTGAATCCAATGATGAAGAAATCAAGAAAGAAGAAGTTCCTGATATAGTGTTAGAAGACTTAAAACAATGGAATGTTCGATCTTTCAAAATTTCTGTATTATTTATCGCAATGCTCATTTTAATCTAATAATTATAATTGCTTTTGCTTTCAGAAATTTTCGAAAAAATATATTCTCTAAAGCTACACCTTCAGGTGATACCTTTCTCCAAGAAGGGGAGGAATTACATAATCTTAACCCTTATTAATTGAATAGATCTTTTCCAATACTCCATAAGTCCTATATATTAGCATGTATTTTTATTGCAATTCAGCATTTCTCCCCATGAATCATATCTTAATTCAGATAAGGACACTTATAAATACCATTGTAATTGTTTATCCCTCAAGAGATTGTGATTAGAGCTTAAACGCATTCATCATTATATTCAAATAAATTGTTTTTTTTTAACGAGGTTAAATTATTTTAATTTTTTGACTGTTTATACAACATGTCTACATAAATATTTTATTTGTGTGATACTCAAAATCAAGGAGACATGCAAATATACTGAATACAAATTATAAGCTATTGGACGTATTCCATGGTTGATCCCAATAATCAGATATGTTAAACATTGAGAATTGAATACAAAAAGCAGATTAAAACTCACCATTCAGGATAAAATTATATCCAAAGAAAACCCACAAACTGTTTTCAGGTCTCTACGTCCGGAAATAACTTTTGAATTGATACATAGTAGTATTTTATATATTTCATAAAACCTTTCTTATTCAAAAGTCGTTCAAAATACTTTCATCGGCTTAAGAGTAGTCAAATTTTCTTTACTGATGCAGTAATCTTCTATTATCTCCTGAAGCTATTCAGATATTTGTACTGAGACTATGTCATTCAGTTTCGCTATGACAAGCTTTGAAAAATAAAGACTGCTAATCAGCAGACGATTTATTCATATGTGTATGCGTCACTCAAACATTTCTTATCGATCAGAAAAACCTAGCAACAAGTCGCGCACCCAATTTTTCGCAGCGATGGTTTCGTTAAGATTTTATGATTTGCCGTGGTTACGATTCCTTACACTGGAAGTCTTCCAGATAGGCGATCGCAGGGTCTGCGGGGAAATCACAGGGGTTAATATCATTTGCATTTCTCTCTTCCTTTAGTGTATCACGTGGCACTTTTCTTTTAGAGATGGTAGAGATTTATAATGTTCATCATTCGATTCCAGGAAAATTCAGTTACGGCAATAGAAATATGCTTGAGCACTAAAATTTTATTTTCGTTCTTACGTCAGGTGAAGATCTTGCTTTAGTTTCGTCAAATGTCTGAAATTTTTTATTTTTGAGCTCATAGTTATCTTAAACTAATAGGTTCGACTCACTTATGAAGAATCTGAGGTCGAATTTAAGGATCGTATAATTGGAAGAACAAACGAAAAATTGTGAGAATAGTAGGTGATATGAAAAGTCAGGAAAATCTCCTGACTTCACGTCAGTGCCTTTTATCTTCTTATAGTCACAGGCCTTATTACTTAAGGAGAATTAAAATAAAATAGAAAGGCCTTTTACTTGATAGAAGAAATATAACAAAATTTGAATATTAAAACAAATTGCAATATGTTTATCTTCTACAATTTTAATTTCAAAAAAATGTTTTTATTCAAAAAACTTTTAGAAATAAATTTATGTCTAACAAGCACCGCTTACATTTAATAGACGTATATAATCAAAACTCAATATATAATGTCAAATGAAATAAATAACCCAACAGATATACGAAAGTAATTAAAATTAATAAATAAATATTCAAAGGAGACAAAATTTTGTTTCTGGTTTTACCTTTAAAAAATACCACTTGCCTTATAAAAACATGAACACACTTAAAGGACTTCTCAAAGAATATAATTTATTCGAAATATTTAATATATTTAAATATTCGAACAAATTATTTCAAAAAACTCTAAAAAATGTGCACTATTATATAGTTGATCTGTAGTTCGAAGCTTAAGTCTTTTAACACGTGAGTGATGTAGGTTATGTTTTTGATTTTGATATTTGGAATGTTGAAAAAGGGCTGAAGACGGGATTATCTAGAATTATATTTGTTTTTTGAAGATAAAGTGCACATTTTTTAGAGTTTTTTGAAATAATTTGTTCGAATATATTAAATATTTCGAATAAATTATATTCTTTGAGAACTCCTTTAAGTGTGTTCATGTTTTTAAAAGGCAATTGGTGTTTTTAAAGGTTAGACCAGAAACAAAATTTTGTCTCCTTTAAATATTTATTTATTAATTTTAATTACTTTCGTATATCTGTTGGGTTATTTATTTCATTTGACATTATATATTGAGTTTTGATTATATACGTCTATTAAATGTAAGCGGTGCTTGTTAGACATAAATTTATTTCTAAAAGTTTTTTGAATAAAAAAATTTTTTTGAAATTAAAATTGTAGAAGATAAACATATTTCAATTTGTTTTAATATTCAAATTTTTTTAAAAATTAAGGAGAATTAATGGGGAAAATGCAGGACACAGTTTTTTCTAAATTTATTAATTTTAGTAGCAGTGTTACAGCGCAATCAATTTTTAAAACATAATATTTATATGATACTATCCTGATGACACCTCGACCTTCTGTGAAGATCTTTTAGAAGCTTCAACTGTCTCGTTCTAAGTGCTAGTTCAATTGATCTATGCATTTTTTACAATTCAGTATCCGTTCAAATATCAAATAATTTATGGGATTTTCGTTCAATTTGTTCTACCTTCAAGTTAAGACGGTATAAAATGGAAGTAGAAATGAGGTCGATTATGTTTTGATCACCATTATGAAGAGGTAATATTTCCAATTTCTTTTCTCTGATCAACAATTCAATTTAATATATGCATTATTTCATTTGAAAATTCGAATAATTTTTTTCATAATTTGAATAGAATGAATTCGACATCGGAATTTTTCTTATTTCATTTTAATGAGAAAAAAATTAACTGATAAGTTAAAGTTTTCCTCGAATTAAGCATCTTGTTTAATGGGCATGGAAAACTCTATATCTTGATAACTGAGAACATTCTGGAAACGTGGATAAGAGATTAGGCGGTTGGTATTTTTATTTTATGAATAAAGTCCAACAACGATACTCCATGCGAAACAGGCATTAAAAACATAATTTTTATATTGATGCCGAGCTTGTTTTATTTTCATTTATTCATGCAAATCAATATATGAATTACCATTTCCCATTTCATATTTGTTTATATTCACTTCAAGTGAAATAATGGAATGTAGTGCATTACCACGATCATTTTCGGAAAATTCTTGTAACTTAGATTGTATTTTATCTAAAATAAATGCTGCTACTTGTTGATTGATATCTGAACTATCATCAACAATGAAATTTTGTGTCTTGAAATATTTGAAGTCGAGTATTTCAGATTCGCCAGATTTCTTGATGATTTCTCCACAAAAGGTGGTATTTAATTTGGGGATATTATGTTTTTTCAATAAATTCCGTAATATGCTTTGAATAAGAACAAAGGCATCAGTTATGAATTCATTTATCTCAGAATGTTTCAGATTTATTACAAAGCCAGTTCTAACCCTACCAGAAAAAGCTCTCCGAATGTTTATTAGTCGATAAATTCCAATCCTATTTAAATGAAATTATCTGCTTCAAAATGGTTTTATACCGTTTCAATTGATTTATGTTCGTTTGAATCTTTTGTATTATGAGTTATTGATTTCTTCTGCACTTCATGATATAAGCTATTTTGAAATTTAAATATCAAAAACAGAATTATTCTGTTAGCCTCCTACAAATTTCAATTTCAAAAACTTTTAGAATTGAATCAATATCTTATAAGCAATGCTTAAATTTACATATAAAATCATAACTCATTATATAATATCAAATGGAAAAAAATGCAACGAAATATAAATCACCAATTGAAATTACTAAAGAAATGGGAGACAAATTTTTGTTCATGATCTTATATTTATGAGAACCAAATTTTTTTTTTCAAAAATGCAAAACAAAATTTTAAGAACTTCTCCAAAACTAATTTAGTTGAAATATTTAATATATTTGAATATTTAAAAAAGTTACTTAAAAAATCTTTCAAAATATGTAGTACATCATCAAAAAACAATTTGAAATTAAATAAGATCTTCATCAGTTCTACTTCACTTTTAAAAAATAAAATCAATGAATGAAAAATATCTTACCAGACAGATCCTTGGTATCCGTGTTGAACAAACACTAAAATCAAAGAACTTTAAAAATCCTTCGTATTCAAAAATCGCACAAAACTTGTATGATATTCGACAACAAGATCAAAATTTAACTCACCAAATAAGATAAAACGAAAAAACAATTAATACGTTTCATGTCGGGATGTAAAAATGTTTTTTCCGAAGCATTGAAAATTATTTTATATTGATTTTATATAAGAATATCATTTTGATAATTTTTGGTATATAGTTTCAATATATATATATATATATATATATATATATATATATATATATATACAAGGAAAATTTTTTTCAGGGATGTCGACTGAAAGGAGGCTTGTTGGTTACTCTTTATTTCTTGCCTAGCTTTCGGAAAACATTGTTTCCATCTTCAGGGCCAAAAATGTGAGGTTATTCCTCAGTATAAATCCCTACTAATATTATAAATGCGAATGTAAGTTTGTTTGTTACGCTTTCACGCAAAAACTACTGAACCGATCATCATGAAACTTTGTACATATACTCTTGAAGGTATTAGAAGTAACATAGGGTACTTTATATTTAAAAAAAAAAAAATTTTTTACGAAAGATAAAACAATTTTTTGTCAAAAAATCGTCAAATTTAGCTACTTCAGTAATGAAGTTTTACTATTATTATACCCTTACCCTTTATCTTTCATACTTATTTAATGACTCCACTGCGGGCGAAGCCGCGGGTAAAAAGCTAGTCATCAATAAATTAGTTAAAAACATTTAGATATACGAAAGCACATTGTAAACAATTCAACACGTATTCACAGTTTAAAACTGTGAATACGTGTTGAATTGTTTACAATGTGCTTTCGTATATCTAAATGTTTTTAACTAATTTATTGATGATTTATACTGAGGAATAACCTCACATTTTTGGCCCTGAAGATGGAAACAATGTTTTCCGAAAGCTAGGCAAGAAATAAAGAGTAACCAACAAGCCTCCTTTCAGTCGACATCCCTGAAAAAAATTTTCCTTGTTCACATAGAGTACGAGTGTTAAATAAACATTAATATATATATATATATATATTAGAACTTAGAAGGTACAGTTTTGAATTTAAAGTCATTTAAATTACTTCTATCAAGTATTTACTCACATTCCAGCTGTCATTATTATTGTTTTTTTGTGTTATGCTGAGAATTATTTGTCATTTTTTTTTGACCAGCCTTGAAAAAGTTCGAATATACGGACGAAACGTCGGCACTTAGTTCAGTTTCAGTCTTTTTCTTCATTTCCTGTCCTAAATCCTGTATAAAATATTACTATGTTTACTCAAGGACGTGATGCTCACTTCTTTCATTTCCAGTTACGTGCAAAGAGTGAAAAATGCCAGTTCGGATGCACAGGAGTAAAATTCCTAGGACACTTGCTAACTCTCACTGGACTGGCCGTTGAAACAGGAAAAGAAGCAGAAATCGCCCCGCTCCCCGCAACGTAAAAGAGCTACAATCATCTCTTCCAGAGAGAGGTAAAAGATGAAAGACCTATTGAGGACGCCAGCTGACTGCTTACTAGTACGGAACACAACTACTCCACGACAGAACGAGAAGCATTGGATATAATATTTAGCTTGGCCAAATTCCAAGGGTACCTCGAGGAATCCACAACCATGGTTGACACAGACTACCATCCCTTAAAATGGTTCCTAAGTATCAAGACACCCTATGGACGTCTAGCACGATGGGCGCTACAGTTGCTACCATACAACCTATCAATCAAACATGCTCCCGGAAAAGTGAATGTAATCGCCGACACTTTATCCAGTCCTCCATAACCTGCAGACGAACTAAAAATGCACGATTATGCAGCTATACACATAGACTTTCCCAAAATCAGTAACCAGGTCAACAGACAGCAACAAAACAAAGATTCGAAGTAATCGCAATTGATCTCATAGGACCATTACCCAAAACCGAGAAGGGATATCGTTCGATACTGGTAATAGAAGATACAGCAGCGAAATGGGTGGAACTATTTCCTCTGGAGACGGCAGCGGCAGCCCAATGTGCCACTATTTTATTAGATGAAGTTTTCCTCTATAAAGAGACTACTCGGAAGATCATCTCGAATAATGGACTATAGTTCGACAGCAGAGTAATGCAAATGCTTACCTTCTGCATGGGCGTAGAACATCAC
Organism: Megalocaria dilatata; assembly: GCA_034642435.1. Lineage (NCBI taxonomy): Eukaryota > Metazoa > Arthropoda > Insecta > Coleoptera > Coccinellidae > Megalocaria > Megalocaria dilatata. The sequence goes on along the minus strand of CM067855.1, from coordinate 81,974,104 downwards.
TTAATTCTGGTTTACCACCCTACAGCAAATCCAGTGGGAAGAAACAATCAACATAAAACCTCAACTGGCAATCCAAGTAGAAGAAAACTATCGAAAGTGACTAGGAAAAGTTCCAGCCATAAGATTGGCAATGAAATCAAATGTTATAAACAGCACGAATTTATTCCCAGCTACCTACTATTCGGAAGGGAACTGCAATCCCCTGGAGAAGCCCACCAGATTTTCGAAAACTTTGTAGCAGACATTACGCTGATAGTTTTCGAAGAATATCTGGAAGATCGTCAGAACCAACGGCTGAAATACGCAAACCAAAAAACGCGTACTAGCCCAAGGTGACGAATGACTTGGCTAAATACATATGAACTGAATAACCAAGCAAAAGGTGTCTCAGGTAAACTGGCCCCCAAAAGATATGGACCATACAAGATATTGCGAGCACGAGAACCTACGACATACGAAGTCAGCAGTATAGACGATCCAAACGTTTCTGTAGGGACCTTCAGTGTGTCCCAAATAACCAAATATCTGAGACCGACAATAAACACGGCCAAACCCACTCACCTAATAAGGAAGAGATGCAGGCCAGAAGGGGAATCTGAAAGGCGAACTCTCCGAAACTAGTTCGCTCCGCGCGGTAGGAGGTCGCCACGAGTGAACGTTGCAGCAACGACCAGTAGTACCCGAAATCACCACCGAGATTCTACTTACGCACACACATCAAATCTCTAAACCCTTTAAAAAGGAGGCACCGGGCTCTACGAAATCAGAGTTCCACAAGCTCTCAGCTCGACACCAACTCGCGTTCGCTGCGGAACAAGCCTGGTAGACCGAGAAGACTTAACCGAACTACAAACATCCCCGGATCTAAACCGATCACCTCCGTTGCAACCCGGAAATCAGAGTTCCACAAGCTTGACACCAACTCGCTTCCGCTGCCTGGTAGACTGAGAAGACTTAACCCAACTCCAAACATCCCTGGATCTAAACTGATAGCCTCCGTTGCAGAGCAACCCGGTAGATTCCAAGTACCCGAATGAACGTAACTGTTCGCTGGTACGTGAAAAGTATTGCTGTGCCGTGTATACTCTGCCAGTGCGCGAAACTTGAACGTGAAGTATATGTACTATATTGTGTAGACGTAAATAGAAAACTTAACCTAACCAGTTGTTTCAATCAAACACCTTTTTCTCGGTTGAATTTTGTTTTAGCTTCAGATACATTTATTTTTCTTAATAGAAATAATATATGAGCTCAGGTTGTTTTTTGATCACGTGCTACTCTCTGACGTTTCTGAGATTTTAGTCATGTTTTCTATTTATGAAATGTTGAAATTTCGCAAATTATTGCACGGAGCAATTTATGCCTGGATCAAATTTTTGGTGCAGCCTCAATTTTTGGCTTATATAGTATTTTTTCTACAACCAGCAGAGGAGTTCATGAAGATTAATTCCTTGAGTCCTTGAGCATTGTAATAGTTTGGTTAGATCTAGTTATTATATTATACTTCAGGTGTTTTAATAATTTCTTTTATTTTCGAATCACCCGGAAATAAAAATATAACTCATTCAATAAACAGCTGTTAACAACTTTAACTGCAGGTTACACTGTGTGCACAGAAGAAGTTAAAGGGGCACGAAGAAAATGAACTAGTCAACCCAAGGCATACCACATCTTCCAGATAGATGCTTCATACAACTTACTCCAAGACCATTCTATTTATATTTGTATACTCTATATTCCGCATTGAAACTTTCAAACCTTTCTCATACCGTCATTATTGTTTGCTTTGACTGTGAACAATTGTCGTCAACGTTTGAACTAGTACACAAAGGTAGCACTGGCAGGTAGAGTGGCATTATGACTTCTTCAATGACTGAACAACTGTTCGAGTAATAACTCTGAGAGTTATTGCTTACAGTAACCGGTTGCCACTCACCTTTATTTGAGTAATGACAGTTACGCATTATGTTGAAGATCTAGTACAAACCAATCAACTGTCTTTTTTAAATGGCCGTCCACACTTTCATGTTCAGCAAGAAAATGCATGTCCTCTCACTGCTCTTCGAACAATGTAATTTCTCCTATAAACATGCATAAATGTTTTACCGTGGCTACCAATTCACTGGTCTTAAACCTCATTCAACATGTGTGGGAATTGATGGAGAGGAGACTGTGCACTATGGAATATTCTCCACAGACTCTGATACAGCTAATTTACGAAGTTCAAGCTGCTTGGAACAAGGTGCCACAAGGAGAAATGACCATCGTATTCAATCGATGTCTAGACGTGTAAAGGAGGTTTAGTCAACTTCGGGGTCATCAAACATATAATTATTTTTTTTTGATAATGTGACTGTCATTTTTAATATATAATATGGATCAGAATATTCACGGATGAATTAGATATTTTCTGGATGATTGACTACACACTTTTTTGAGAGGAGAAAATTTTACAAATTGAGAACAAATTCCTAGCTTTCATGTGAAATGGGTAATTCAAGTTTTTCTTTCTAAAAATAATGGCGATGTTGATGAAAATGTTATTCAATAGAAGCAAGAAAATATATAGATTCAATAAATTTTAAACATTTCGGAGTTCTATGAACATATGAATTCAGTGCGGCACTACAATTTCTCAGTGATGAGAGTTTTCTTTGTTATACAAATAAACTGCAAATTATGAGCAAATTAGTTTCCTCGCCTGGAGAAGTATCGTTATTAGTCAATTCATATACGATAGGCTCTTGCTTAAATCTACGATGTGAAAAAAGGAATAGTACACAGTACAAATCAGAACATGATTCAAATTTAAACTAGCCTGCATAAATACATGTATAATGATCAGCCTGTATAGATACTTAAAATAAAATCTTTTCGTGATCATTTCTAAGGTTGCCTAATAATGGACACCCGAGCTAAAAAAAAATGAGAAGCCAAAGAAAAGACTGAGATTACCCTTCAGTTGAAATCGTTCAAGACGTTTCTAGAGATTCCTCGGAAATTGTAATACATTGACCACAAGTGTGATTTAATATACACGATATCTTCCAAGATAAGTTTATCTGGATTCACTCAGAGATCGATTTGAGAGTGTAATTCATAACCAACGAGAAGTAATTAGAAGACATTCTTAGAGTATTCTTTGTGAGGGGGAGCAAGTATCCAGTGACGGAGTTGACTGAAGGCACATTTAAGAAATGCAATCTCTGTTTTATTTTGCAATTATTTTTGTGAGAATTGAATATTAAGGAAAATCTATGAATCATTACTCGAAAAGGCAGAAGTATAAGATTGAACACAAAGTTTCTCATGAGATTTCCATTTATAAGAAAAAAATATTGGACCATATCATTCGATTCATTCAGTCCTGCAAGCTGTAAAGAATGCGAATAAACCTATGAATAATTATCTGCACCAGACGAAAGTTATTGCTGTTTGTGTGCTCTTATCGGTGTTTCTATTATTTTCTCAGAATGTTTTTACACGATAAATTTTTAAAATAACTTTGAAAGTTCGAATTTTCAAACACAAGTTCGTGAAGGGGCGAAAATATACCCATCAAATAAAATGATAGAGAATATTTCCACAATTTATCTATAAGAACAATTGTTTGGCCAACACTGTGGATTATTCAGGTTTACATTTTGTACTACATAGTTATATAGAGTATAAGTAAGTTCGTAGGTTTTTTGACGAAAAATTTAAGCTCTATTGTGAAAAATTGGTTGAAAATTGAAATTATTGTCCGTCGCTCACTACTTTTCCCCATCTTTTTGACAATTGATTAATACCATTGCGAATAAAGGCCGGCTTTTTGGCCACTATCCATGAATGGATCTATTTTTTGACTTCATCGTAATTGGAAAAGTGCTGGTCAGTCAAGCCATGTCACATTGATCGGAAGAGATAGTAGTCGGAAAGAGGACTGTCTTGGCTGTACGGCAGATGGGGTACAACTTCCCATTTGAGAGTTTCTAAGTAAGTTTCTAAGTACGACGCACCATTGATCATGCTGCAGAATAACTTTAATGTGTCTGTCGGCATTTTTCGGCCGTTTTTCTCGTAATGCTTGACTCAAACACATCAATTTTTATCGGTAGACCTTCCCTGTGATCCTTTCGTTCTATTGTAGTAGCTCATAATTCACCACAACCAGCTGGTTCCACTAAATACAAAGCATAATCTCCTCGCCATGAATATTAGGCTTGACAGTTGGGGATGAGGCCATAGGTTGGCCGATATTTCAAAATATCGTAATGATTTTTCATCGCTAGTCACAATTCGATGGGAAAACCTCTTTCTTTTTTGCCTTTGGAGTACTTATTCTTACGTGGAAAACGGCTTTCGACGGCTCTTGGCTTCAGTTCAGTGTTTTTTCTATACTGAAGTAATGAAGTAAAACTCCGCGCAAAAACAAATTATTCGGTATAAAAGTTGAAATTTTCAGGGCACACAGAAACTTTGGTGCTTATACTTCTGCGAAATGACAGATACTGTAAAGAGAGCCCAATGGTCACAATTCAAAATGTTGCCAGCTGAAACCAAATAATAATAAACCAGTAGCGTCATATATTTTTAAATACTTATTTTTACTACTGATAACTCTGAAAGTTACATTTTCACTTCTTATTAAGCTATTAGGACTTTGAGGAAGTGAACGGGTACAAATAGCTAATAATTGTTGGAAATATAGTAAGTGCATATGCAAAAAAGAAATATAAACAACCATCAATTTTCAGATATATCCAAAAAAAAAAAATATGCGAAAAAGGAATACAAATAAACATCAAATAATATATACTACTCTGTCAAGAAAGTACCGGGAATTTTCAATTAAAACAACATTTTTACATTTAATCTTCAAAATTTATTGGGTCGCCTTCAAAATAGGCTCCATTTGCTCCAATACATCTATGCCAACGGCACTTCCAATTATCGAAACATTTTTTATAGGCGCTTTCCGGGATGGACTTCAGCTCTCGCGCCGAATTTTGTTTTATGGCTTCAATCGACTCAAAACGGGTGCCACGAAGGGGCAATTTTAGTTTTGGGAAGAGGAAAAAGTCGCAGGGAGCCAAATCCGGCGAATACGGTGGTTGCTGAAGCACGTTTGTTGAGTTTTTGGCGAGAAAGTCAGTCACAATCGTAGCTCGGTGAGAAGGCGCATTATCGTCATGCAAAATCCATGAGTTGTTCGCCGACAAATTTGGCCGCTTTTCAATGCATCGGCACACGAAAATTCATTTGCAACACAAAACTTTAAACAAATTCTTTGCTCAACGTAATCACCCATAGTAAAAATCGGCACGCACTCTGACATCGACTGACTTAATCAGCTGTTGCAAACACACTAGTTGACAGATCCCGCTCAAGCTTGGCATAGTAATTGAGGACAGTGGTACCAACCTAGGATAATTCCTAGGTACTTTCTTGACAGAATGTATATAAGGGAAATTATCCGAGATACTTCATTGAGTCCAAATATTCAATAAAGGATATCTGTTTAGTCATTCGGAATAATTTTAAGGTTCTTACACATACTATTTTCTACTGCTTACAAAAGTGTAGTCTGGTACTTTCAATTATATTATGAATAATTTCATAGTTCTGAGTGTGAGATGTCTGAGGTGTAACTTCTATTCATCAATTATTTTCTTATAGAATCTATCTGGTTGACCAATATATACCATAGGACATTCATTGTAAGTGTGTTATTTTTTCTATCTTTGTTTCAAATTCAGTAGAATGTAGTTTATAAGTTAATTCAGAATGAATAATGTTAACATATATGTTATTGATATCCCACTGGCAGTTTTATTATTTCATACTTTTTAGGGTTACTTGTATCCGTTTTTTTTTTGAATTGGTATTTCTAAATATTGATGGTTATTTGTATACCTGTTCGTGCATATGTTTTCTCATTTATCTGAAGGTTTCAGAGTTAGTCCTGAACGTAAACGAAAAAAAAACACAGTGTTTGTGAAACAATTGTTGTTATTCAATAAATTGTGGAAATATTCTTTATTATTTAATTTAATTCAAATGAAGTTGTCACTAAGCAAGGACGGATATTCAAAATAAATTTTTTGAATATTAAAAGAAAACTTGAAGCATTAATCGAATATTTCTAATTGATATTCTATATTTTCTTTGGAAACTGTATTTTCTACAACATTTATTTAATTCAATTCTAAAATATTCTTGAGGAAAAAAATTTTATGAAATAAAAATTTGTAGTAAGGTTAGCAGAATTCATCTGTTCGATATTTAAGAAAACAAAAATAAAATAATAAATATTTATTTCGGTTTATCAAATTATGAGTTGATTAGGCATTACAAAAGTAATATTCTTAATTTAGAAGTTACATTTTGAGTCTGATGGTTGCCATGATTCCTTAGTGGTTCAACACCCACAAGAAAATTTCTATTTCCGAATTTTTGACCACTAAGAAATTTCCGAGAAACGTAGATATTTGGAACGAGCATGTTGAAGCTCCCTATGACAAGTAGAGGATTTGATGAGTTTTTCAAATTGATCTTATGAATAATTAAGTAAGAAATTGCTATGTGGTCAATTTAACGCTTGACTCACAGGTTTTTTATCTGAAACTAAATATAGGAATTATAGGAAAGTTTCCACATCAATATTGCGTGTTTTCATATTCCATTCATTATAAATGTTCTTCCTGTAACTTGTATGTTGGAATCCCTCAGTACTTCTATAAACCATCGTTTGCTGACTAAGTTATATCTATTCCAAGAATTATCCCATAAGTAGGGGAATAGTAGTTTACTTCCTATGTTAATAAGATTAGATAAGGCATTATTGTACTGAGTGTTGTGATTTTATTATTGTCCAGTTTAGTCAATAGTCAATAAACCTTTTTAAATATCAAAGCCTAGTGATTACAAACATAAGTGGCGCAGTCGGCAGGATACCCAAAATATTTTTTTTACCAAAATCGCAGATAACAGTGTTTTCGAATCAACGATTAGTTGGGTATTCTGAAATCCTCAACGAACCTTCGCCCCAGAATCGACCAAGTTAAACAATGGTACAGCAATATCAGCGAATGAATGTCAACACCGCGGAAGCTCATAGTTAGGACAACCAAACAAAGTCATCAGCTTTGAGGTGGAGAAATTATATGTGGGTACGGAGTTTCTGGAACGAAACTGCTAACTATAATCGCTGTATCCCCTGATGCAGAAGCAAAGGAAAAAATAAGAAATCTTTATGAAGCCAGTAGCGTAAGTTTCACATCCTTTTTCCCAAATTTTTCATACATATTTACCCTTTCAAAAAATATTTTTTTTCTTTTTTACTTCACTTGAATACTTGAATTTTTGGTGAATACATAACACTATAGTATAAATATATCGTAGAATATTTTATATGAACAACGAGATCAGAGATCGTAGTCCTTCAAGAAGAGAAAATAGACAAGCAATAATAATGGCAGTTCAACAAATTAAAGAGCATCATATTGATTGCGTCCCAGAATACGACGAAAATCCTGCAACCTTAGCTATTTTCATACAGTCAAGTGAATATCTAGTCAGTAATTTTTCTGATCCGAATAATTTAGCAAATCCACAAAATGAATTTCTTCTGCGAGCAATAATTGAAAAGCTAACAGGTAGAGCCTTCAATTTAGTAGGTAGTAGAAGAAATCTAAAAAACTTCTTAACAATTAAAAATTTGTTACTTCAGTTTTTCTCAGGCCAACGAAACGAGAACTGCTTAGTGGGTGACTTGATCCATTTGAAACAAGGGAAATTTGAAAGCCCAGTTAACTTTGGCTACAGATGTCAGGATCTCTTGAGTTCATTACTGAATGAAATTCAATTAACCGAAGTCGATCCGAATATCATCGAATTGAAAAGATACCTGTATGAAAATCCAGCACGTAATGCCTTTCTTAGAGATCTTCACTCTAATTTACCTATTAGATTAAGAAGTCCACGAAATTCAGAACAAGCCATCTCATTTACAATAGAGGAACAAAATTTCATGTATGCCAGACGGAATTTAACATTAACTCATTCTATCAAACCTCCGACTCCTCAATTCAAAACTTCTTCACCTTGGAAACAAAATGTACAGCGTCCTCTGTATCAAAACTTAAGCCCTGTTAATCAGATGCCGTTCACACAAATTCATCAAAACTCCACTCATTCAAATTGAAATAATCCAAGAAGCATTCAAATTAGAAATCTCCCACAAATACGACCACAATAATAATGACGATTATAACTATGAAGATTATTATACATCAGATTACGACCAAAATGATCAATATGAACTCACTGAATTCAATAATGATAAATATTCCGATTTATCCTCTGAAAATTTTCCGTTCCCATCAGTCCACCAGAACCCAGCTTGATTAATATTTCAAACATAAATAATTCTTCCCTGCCATTCATCAAATTTCCAAGAGTCGGTTTTAAATTTATGATTGATACTGGAAGCTCAAAAACTGTAATCAGTCCTCGAATTGTGAAAAAATATTATCAGAAGTATATCAAATATGCTCATTTTGAAATAAAAACAGCTCATAATATCACATTTCATTAATATGTTGCGCATATACCACTTCCAAAAATTTTCAGAACTAGAGAACATTTTAACTTTCACATTTTCGAGTTCAACAAAGAATGTGATGGACTAATAGGAATGGATTTATAAACACATTTAAGCACAAATATTGATCTAAAGAAAAACGTACTTTATACAAAAAACGGACCCATTCCTCTATATTGCAAAAATAATTCTTACTCATACGCCTTACCGCCTAGATCTCAAAAAGTAAGTAAGTAAGTACACATAAATTCCAATTTAGTCAATCAAGGTATTATAGAGTACGCCGAACTAAAAGAAGGTATCGAAATTCCACAATGTTTAGTCAAAATAGAAAATAATGAAGCGTATTTAACAGTAACAAATAGTAACGTTAAAGAAGAACATATTATGATAAATCCGATACAAGTCCTCGAAATTAATGAGTCTGATATAACTCCGATATCGATTTCGCAAGAAAACATAAAAACTGTTGATTAACTGAAAAAAAATATGAAAAATCTCAGGTTAGAACATCTGGAAAAAGAATAAAAAGAAGCAATTCGAAAAATCTGCTTCGAATACAGAGACATCTTTCATTGTAAAAAGTTATCTTTGAGTTTAACTAATGTAGTTAAACATGAAATAAGAACTTTACGAAACTCCAATATTTCAAAGGGCATATGGAATGCCAGAAGCACAAAAAAGGGAAGTCGAAAAACAGGTGGAAGAACTTTTGAAAAAAGACATTATTCAACCCATGGAGCAGCCCAGTGATCATTGTTCCAAAAAAAGTCGATGCATCTGGAGAACAAAAATATCATTTATTGTTGATTATAGATTACTTAACAATAAGAGCATTGATGATTAATACCCTCTCGCAAACATCAGTGATGTATTCAACAAACTAGGAAAATGTAAATATTTTTCCACACTGGACTTAGCATCGGGATACCATCAAATCGAAATGCACCCTAGAGACATTCTCAAAACAGCATTCTCTACAGAACGAGGTCATTATGAGTATAAAAGATTTCCATTTGGACTAAAAATTGCACCCAGAATATTTGAAATAGTAATGGATAACATTTTGAGAGGTATTATGAACGAAGCCTGCTCAGTTTATTTCGATGGTATAATTATATTTTCAACATCACTTCAAGAACACATTGAAAAACTGCACAAAGTTTTCGATCGTCTCAGAACAGCAAATTTAAAAATTCAAATGGATAAATCTGAGTTCTTAAGAAAAGAAGTTCAATTCTTGGGTCACATCATAACACCAGAAGGTCTTAAACCTAATCCTCTAAAAATTGATTCAATTTTACGCTACCCAGTCCCCAAAACATCCACTGAGTTGAAAGGATTTCTTGGACTTACAGGATATTATCGTAAATTTATAAAAGATTATCCCAAAATATTGTAAATCATTGGACACTCATACAAATCCTAGATTTATCCAACATAATGTCGGAATTTCAATAATTAATATCAAGTTATCAGAAGATGAAGATTTCACAGTTCAAAACACGGTAAAAGCTATTTAAAAGAAATTTCCAATCATAAATATATCTAAGATTATAAAATCCATTAAATCCATAAAGAACTAAGGCAATAAATATCACACTCAAATACGAGAGAAAAAAGAGGCTTGATCAATGGACTAGGTTCCATATAGAAATCAATAACGGGAAATTTAGACCAAAGTGATGCGGACAAATACGATGAAGTTGTACATAATCTAAAAGACCGCAGCAGAAGTTAACTGATGTGGCAAATTCATAGATCAGTTTAACAGAAAATTTAATAAACATTTTTAATAATTTTATGAGCAAGTTGCAACATAATCAAGTACTTTTGGAGAATAAAATCGACCAAATTAATTTCTGGAGCTATGGATTCATGGGATGACTTCAATTTCATTGTTCTTAACTCAGTCGTCACACATATTACATTAGCAATCGATATCATAGATGAAATATTGAAATATTTCCATTACCAATCCTGAAGAACAATCTATATCAAATAATCATCCCCCATACAAAGTACCTTTCCTTAAGTGAAACAAAATACGCATTATTCAATCGTCAATCGACCCTGCAAAGAAATTTTCCTGCTAGGAAGTACAAAGCCCATATCATCGAGTAACCCATGTGAAGTCGAACTAGTGAGCGTCATCAAGAACTACTCAAGATGCAGCCCAAATATAACAAATCTGAAGGGCTCCAGTATACATCAACTTGCGGCCGATTATTGGATGGTCATTACCACGGAAGAAAAAATCACCCGAGTGAAGTGCGGAAACAGTGACGAAAAAACAGTGTTGTGCGGAAAATATGTAATTTCCGTTCCTGAAAGCTGTGAAGTGAAAGTGAACAGGGAAACTCTCCAAAACTGGAAACAAAGTTCATCCAGAGTAAAGATAATTCTACTAATATTAAAATTAATGAAATGAATTATCCAATTGAAAAAATTGATCAAGTTCCTATAGAATTAGACAATATCGAATTTGATGACATAAGGCATATTGGACTGCGAATAGAACATTCGAAGAAACAAATACTTTCAATGAAGTGTCCAATTTTTCACTATGACAACTTAAGTCTTTATACTCTAATATGTAGTACTCTAACATATGTAGCACTAGTTCTCATAATTTTATTGTTCTTGATCAATTAGTTCAACCTAATAAAATTAGAAACACTTTACACTGCAAAAAAGTAAAAATAATCCCTTGGAGGATATTGAGCTAAAAAATTAGAGTTTGAAAAAAAACCCGATTTTTTCTCTTAGGCGCGGAGGAGTTACATGTTGGAATCCCTCTGTAATTCTATAAATCATCGTTTGCTGACTAAGTTATACCTATTCCAAGAATCATCCCATAAGTAGGGGAATAGTAGATTACTTCCTATGTTAATAACATTAGATAAGGCATTATTATACTGAATGTTGTGATTTTAACATTGTCCACTTTAATCAATAGTCAATAAAACTTTTTACAAATCAAAGTCTAGTGAATACAAACATAAGTTGGGTATTTCTGTACTGTGTAATAAAAAGAAGAAATTCGTCAAAAAATTATGAGAAATACATATGAACTGATTGAACCATTTCTTGGAAAAAGACGAGACCTTCCTCAGAAAGACAGCCTCATAGCAAGCATGTCCCCACGAATTCCTGGTACAAGTCTAAATTTAAAAATAAAGATTATTGAAGTGCCCAAAAGGTCAATATTTCACTGAAAATTTTCAAGTACACATACAATAAATTGCTCTACCAAAATTATGTTATTTGCTTAAAATTTTAATTTCACATGAGAAAATTCCTATGAGTTTTAAGAATTTTTGCAGTGGAATAAAGAAGGCTACAATTAGACTTATCGATGTTTTTATATATCGTTTTTAAGACTCTATTGGCTTCAGTTTTTGAGTTCATTGATATTTGTATGCCTGCACCTATCATGAACATCCGATGCAAAGTGAGAGTGGATAATTGAAATTTATATGCTTCACGTCAAAACGTGTTTAGACTCTTACCAACAATTGTTCTTGAAATTTGTTCACAATTTTTCTAATACTCTGGATTAGTCGATTATGTGAGTCGAAGATATCACGAAATGCATTTTGTTTGAATGCTCATTTTTGTGATAGTCTTGATCTACTCTAACACGTTATTCAGTGCTGGATTTATTTTCAATTCAATTTGTAAATGACTAAGAAATAAAATTACTGAAAAACAATTGACGATTAAGCTCAGTTTAATTTTTCATCTGTCCAAGCTATTGAAACACCCAATATATTGAAATGAATTTATTTCTGGATATTTACCGTCTCTTTGGGACTTTCTTTCTGTACAATATTTTGATCCATTAGGACTCTGAACAGAAACTGAATTTATAATTGTTTGATATAAAATGTACATAGCTTGATTCAGCTTATCTCGAAGGCTAGGCAGGTTCGTTTATTGAACCGTCTTAAAATTTAGAGCCTACCTTAGGCGATTTCAAGATGTAACACTGTTATTTCGTACCCTTTTTTTACGTGGTTTGCGTGTATATGGACGATGAAATGACCGTTCATGACGCATCCTTAGATTTTATGTGTATTCATCATACTGAGAGCTCTTTTCATTATGCGTACTGCGGTTATCGTACAAGGTGGATGAATTTCACCCCATGAGTAGTTATCTTCGAACGAGGGTTGTGGTTAATAACTAGCTCACTGTTTATGAGTCTACTTCTGATTAGAATTACTCATAATTCTTTTGATAATACTATGTAAGTTGAATAATTTCATTTGTGAAAGGTACAATCCAACAAAATAAGTATCCTCATATAACATACGAGTATGAAGTAACGAAAAGTTAAGAGCGAAATTTTATCGTTTTCATGACCAAGCAAGTGTTCGGACAGAAAAATAGATTGAATTATTAACATTTCATGTTTCAAGTATAAAATTTTAAATTAAATATTTGACTTCTTTTATCTCAGTGACGTCTCATTATCTTGAAAATTATAACATACGAGTAGCTTACATAACTTCAAAATTTTTATTGATAGAGATCACTCAAGGCAGGGAGGAACCAAAACTTCGATACCAAAGCTAAATTTATGGTCCACTGGTTCAGACATTTTTAGCAACTCACTAATTTGAGATTGAATATAAAGTTATAATACACATATTAAGAAACGAAATACAGATCAAAATCTTTGGAAACAACTTAAAAAGGAACTCTGTCAAAACAATTTGAAATATTATATGATCTCTCAGCTTTCTAACAATTCTAAAATTTAAACTCAAACAGGCTTATCACAGGCTACAATATGACTGGTTGACAGATGCTGACATGAAAGCCAAACGCATAAAATTCAGGTGGAAAGAACTAATAGAGACTTTCAGTGCTCAATAACAGGAGAAAAATTTAAAAAACGACACACGGAAAACAAAGGTCACACGACATACAACAGAACCTGAAACTTAGGTATACTGTGTCGAACGTTTTGTATAGCCCTCAATTAAATAGAGCTATACAAATTTAGCACAAAATTCAGGTGTAAAGAACTAATAGGGACTTTCAGTGCTCAATAACAGGAGAAAAAATTTAAAAAACGACACACGGAAAACAAAGGTCACACGACATACAACAGAACCTGAAACTCAGGTATACTGTGTCGAACGCTTTGTATAGCCCTCAATTAAATGGAGCTATACAAAACGTTTGACTGGATTACCTAGAAACTAGGAATCTCTTTTTTTACTTTCTTTCTGGCAGAAGCTTGTCCCTATTGTCATTTAAATTATCGTTATTTACAAGATCTTTTACATCATTAGTAGAATTATTGTTGTCTACATTTACATAGTTTTCATCAACTTCGGATTCTGGTTTAACAATTTCATTTTCTTCACTTGTAGTTGTGCTATTTTCCAAGTCTCCATTCTTTCGATCATCTAATTTTTGTAAACAAACCATCTGAGCATTGTCTCAGAGTGCCAGTTTATGTCTAGCATTAATTATTTTATTATACAATAAAACTCTATAACCATTATCACTATTACCAACCGATACTCCAAGTGGGGCTTTGTCATCCCATTAACCCTTTATCAAAACTTCTGGAAGCCTGACAAAAACTCTACTTCCATAGATCTTTGAATGCTCTACATTTTGTTTCATTCCGGATAATATGTCCTAAGGAGTTTTATTCTCTGTATTATCTACTGTATTTGCAATTGCTCGATTTTTCAAATATTCATAATAGAACTTCAAACTGAAGTAAAGCACATTTAAATTAAGATTGAAGCCATGTTTTTTTATTTGAAAGATAATTTTCTGACATTTATGTTTTAAAAATAATTTCCGGCATATGTCCACCGCATTCGATTAGAACCAATTTTGGACCACTTTTTCGAGTAATTCAGGCCCTATTTCATCAATAACACGAGTTAAGTTGGCTTACAAAGCGTCTATGGTTTCTGGTTTATTAGCATAAAGCAATGACTTGACATAACCCCAAAGAAAATAATCCAGTGGAGTTATATCGCATGATCTTGGAGGCCAATTAATTGGACCATTTCTCGAAATAATGTTATCGCCAAATCTTTCTTTCAATAAATTAATTGTTACGGTAGCAGCATGAGGCACCATCTTATTGGAACCAAAACACTTCTGGGTCGATACCATTCAAAATTTGAAACTAATAATCATTGATTATCGATCTGTAACGAGCACCATTCATTAAAAAAAAAAAACACCCTATATTTTATATTGTTTATTGTTTATCTGAGATTACACTTATATATAGTCCTTGCTTTAGATCCATTTTCTTCAAATCTGCCTCTGAATTTGCATGTTTAACAGCCATCAATCCAATGGCTCGCTTGTTAGATTCTTTATGTTCGAATAACATTACTAACCTGGAGTAATTTATACTCTCAAAATGCGTTTCATAATGTCTTTCATCTTTGCCTTTTGAGCTATTTTGTTAATGATAATGTCTTAATTCATTTTGTTGGCTTGTTATGGGTATGACCACATAACCTCAATCATAAAAATTCTGTAGCTCCTTATTACGTGGTATTTTACCCACCTCGTTGTGTTTTGTTTTTCAACCACATACGGCGATCATGTTGAAGTGGTTGATTGAATAAAGCCTTGAAAATTACTTCAGTCATCAACTTAATTTTTTATTTCTTAACAACTCAAGCATACGATCGGTCGGCTCGGTGTTTTTATTAGGATTTCAGACTTGTATTGTCTTAATTATTTCGGTATACATTATTCGTTCATGCTGACAAAAAATTTGAAACAAAATCTTCAGAGACAAAATTATCATAAAAATGCGAAATGGATCCAAAAACATACATATAATGTATTCTAAAATTTAATCAGTTATTAAGACAAAAAAAGGGTAACAAAATTGGAAAATGGAATACAAAACGTTAAAATATGTCCTAAGATGTGGAAGATTATTTTGAATTGAGTTTGATAAGACAAACAGTTGGATCAATACGGAAAATGAATACACTTGACTTGAGTTTAACAGAACTTTAATTTGTATTATTGACATATACTACTCTGTCAAGAAAGTACCGGGAATTTTCAATTAAAACAACATTTTTACATTTAATCGTCAAAATTTATTGAGTCGCCTTCAAAATAGGTTCCATTTGCTCCAATACATCTATGCCAACGGCACTTCCAATTATCGAAACATTTTTTATAGGCGCTTTCCGGGATGGACTTTAGCTCTCGCGCCGAATTTTGTTTTATGGCTTCAATAGACTCAAAACGGGTGCCACGAAGGGGCAATTTTATTTTTGGGAAGAGGAGAAAGTCGCAGGGAGCCAAATCCGGCGAATACGGTGGTTGCTGAAGCACGTTTGTTGAGTTTTTGGCGAGAAAGTCAGTCACAATCGTAGCTCGGTGAGAAGGCGCGTTAACGTCATGCAAAATCCATGAGTTGTTCGCCCACAAATTTGGCCGCTTCTCACGGATACGCTCACGCAAACGTTTCATAACGCCTAGGTAATACTCCTTGTTTACCGTCTGACCCTCTGGAAAGAATTCGTAGTGCACTACGCCACGGATATCGAAGAAAACAATGAGCATCACCTTAATTTTCGAGCGGCTTTGGCGTGGTTTTTTCGGTTTCGGCTCATTTTTTGCCACCCATTCCGATGATTGCTGGCTTGTTTGCATATCGTACTCGTAGACCCAGGTCTCATCACCAGTTATAATGCGTTCCATGAATGTAGAATCGGAATTACAGCGATCCAGCATGTCTGAAGCAACCTGTTCGCGATGACGTTTTTGAAGAAAATTCAGGTCTTTCGGTACGAGTCGTGCGGCCACCTTTCTCATGCCCAAAATATCAATCAAAATCGTACGTGCGGACTCGTGGGATATCTTAAGATCATGTGCTATCTCTCTCAAGCTGGTACGACGGTTTTCCAGCACCCTTTCCTTAATTTTATCGACGTTATCTTCGATCGAAGCCGTCGATGGGCGACCATTTCACGACCGTCCTTGAAGGCTCTGTACCACTGATATGCACGAGTTTTCGATAGAGCATTACCACCAAAGGCCTTTTCAATGCATAGGCACACGAAAATTCATTTGCAACACAAAACTTTAAACAAATTCTTTGCTCAACGTAATCACCCATAGTAAAAATCGGCACGCACTCTGACATCGACTGACTTAATCAGCTGTTGCAAACACAGTAGTTGACATATCCCGCTCAAGTTTGGCGTAGTAATTAAGGACAGTGGTACCAACCTAGGAAAAAAATTTTTTTACCTGCCTCATTGCCCCGCCAGATTTAAATCTATAATTCCCGGTACTTTCTTGACAGAATGTATGTTTCGGTTTTCAATTTCAAGGTTTGAAAAGTTTTTAAAATGGATTGAACCTGGAAACATAGATGTCAACAACTTCATTTGAACTTTCATGAAGCTTGAGCCAATTGTATTCATTAACTTTATTAATATTCAAAATTTTTGATCAAGTGATTTGCAAGAAATCAATATATTTATTCAAATATTTTAATTTGATTTTTTCAGGTCAGTTCAGTGTTTCTACCGCGCAAGTTTTTATATATTTTTATTTAGTCATTTGATTGGGAAATGTGTAGCTTTCATTTTAGTGAAAAAGTCTATAATATTTATCATAGATCACAACAATAATGAAAGTATGATATTTTAAAAACTTTGTGATACCATATTCCTTAGATTAGCAGTATCCATTTTTTTGCATGTCAGCAAATACTCAGGACATACAAAGCTTGCTTTGATATCAACGCTAAAAATATTCTGGAATTTCACTCTTCTAAAAGTTATCTTCGTGAAACCAGTTAATTTCATAATCCTTCAAAATTGATTAATTTCGTTTTCCAAAACACTTTCATTTTGAACTCCCATCATTTCTAGAGAAATGATATATCATCTGAGCCATAATTAATAACCTTTCTTCCAGAAAGACGATTATTACCGAGAAGAATAGATATGTCAGCAGAAACAACAACAGCACTAACTGGAAATGAATGGATGGAAAAACACCACGCCGAAGACAATATACGGGACTCTGGTACAAATAACTCATGAATGTACGACCGGACCGCGGCAATAACTCAGATTTTCCGTTGTTTCATCAAATACACGCGCTGAAAGCCGGAAAACTCCGATATCGCCGATCTCAGCGTCTCCCATTTCCATGACAGATGAATTTCCCATACGGCAATTAGTGCGCGTGCCGGCTCCATTTTTCAAGTTGGCGGTCGAAGGAAGTGAAGGAACAACAGGAAATGACGTGGCTAGTACGGCCAAAACAATAAAAATCAAATCTAAACCGCCCCACGAGTTCTTGACGTCGTTGGATGACTCACGATTTTCAAGGAACGATCAGGCTGGCTAGCGGGGTTTTTCCGATTTTACCGTCTTTTTATGGCGCAATTTTCGTTCATCTTCTCCATCGTAGCGTTGTAAATGCGGATATAATCGTTTGTATAATATTATGCTGTAGATACTGAAAGGGATGTGCGACATCATGGACCTTCACGGATCCACATTTAGGCATTTTACTTCACTTCACTTCTTTCACGTTATCGACGCCATCTAATTTTTTGTCGAATTTTGTCTCTTCCTCTTCTTACGCACTTAAAGTAAGATTTTGCACAAAAGCTTGCTCGTTTGCCGTTTCTTTGTATGAATCATCTAGGATTAATTGATTTATGAATATCACATACACATCAAAAACCATCTGTTACGATGGTTTATGCACATTCATTTAATATTTTCAACCTACAATATATGAGACAAAAGTATTTGAATAAATGAGTACAAATCAACATACGAGTATTTACGTTAATATAAGTCAGAATACAAATGAAAGCTACAAGAATTCCAGAATTTATATTTGCATTTTCTCTCCTCGACAAATAAACTGTTCAGTTGTATGAAAGTCGGGTGAAATGCATATTTTGCCTTAGTTTTTTTGTGGAATTTAATGATTTTTCCATAATTTGCAGAGCTCTCAACATTTTGTTTTTTTAGCGATTTCATGTTGGATTGTAACAAATTTTTGCTATACTTTTTCAATATACTTGCATATTGTTTCTAACTATGATTTAAATACAGCGTAATTCAAAATTCAATAGAATCCTTCAAATGCGTTATACTTAAGATAATTTGCAAACAATTATTAACCAGAAGTCAGAAAGGATGGTAACTTATCTTCGACGATTTTAGGTATTTCACAAATTTTCTCTCTTGTAACCAAACACAACCCGACCATGTAGAAACTACTGTAAACATTTAGCTGATACTTTTTTGAAAACCAAAAAGTGAGGGATCACTTTAGAAAAAAACTTGCGTAAACGTCACAATCTCAGAAATAAATGTCAAATTTAAATGAGTAGTTGGGTGTGTGTTTTGCGCTTGGATAAACCACATTACTACATAAGATGCATTTACAAAAAATTCAACGAATTATTGGTATACTTGGACAAAATTAGCGTATTTAAAAAACAAGATATTATTCTATCAGAAGATTTCAATATAAATGACAATGAACAATTTTCAACAAAATTGAATAACTTATATCATTTTGCAAAAAAGTGAAGGTTCAATTGATTATATTTGTGATAATTTGAATGCTAAATTTAACACCCATCATCTGAGGGAAATGAATCTCTTTCGAGAGGAAATTACACTGAAAGAAACTGTTCTCGGAAGAACATCAACTTACATTCTGTCAAGAAAGTACCGGGATTATCTGGCGGGGCAATGAGGCAGGTAAAAAATTTTTTGAGCGGGATCTGTCAACTAGTGTGTTTGCAACAGCTGATTAAGTCAGTCGATGTCAGAGTGCGTGCCGATTTTTACTATGGGTGATTACGTTGAGCAAAGAATTTGTTTAAAGTTTTGTGTTGCAAATGAATTTTCGTGTGCCGATGCATTGAAAATGTTGCAAAAGGCCTTTGGTGATAATGCTCTATCGAAAACTCGTGCATATCAGTGGTACAGAGCCTTCAAGGTCGGTCGTGAAGTGGTCGCCCATCGACGGCTTCGATCGAAGATAACGCCGATAAAATTAAGGAAAGGATGCTGGAAAACCGTCGTACCAGCTTGAGAGAGATAGCACATGATCTTAAGATATCCCACGAGTCCACACGTACGATTTTGATTGATATTTTGGGCATGAGAAAGGTGGCCGCACGACTCGTACCGAAAGACCTGAATTTTCTTCAAAAACGTCATCGCAAACAGGTTGCTTCAGACATGCTGGATCGCTGTAATTCCGATTCTACATTCATGGAACGCATTATAACTGGTGATGAGACCTGGGTCTACGAGTACGATATGCAAACAAGCCAGCAATCATCGGAATGGGTGGCAAAAAATGAGCCGAAACCGAAAAAACCACGCCAAAGCCGCTCGAAAATGAAGCTGAATGATGCTCATTGTTTTCTTTGATATCCGTGGCGTGGTGCACTACGAATACGTTCCAGAGGGTCAGACGGTAAACAAGGAGTATTACCTAGGCGTTATGAAACGTTTACGTGAGCGTATCCGTAAGAAGCGGCCAAATTTGTGGGCGAACAACTCATGGATTTTGCATGACGATAACGCGCCTTCTCACCGAGCTACGATGGTGACTGACTTTCTCGCCAAAAACTCAACAAACATGCTTCAGCAACCACCGTATTCGCCGGATTTGGCTCCCTGCGACTTTTTTCTCTTCCCAAAACTAAAATTGCCCCTTCGTGGCACCCGTTTTGAGTCGATTGAAGCCATAAAACAAAATTCGGCGCGAGAGCTAAAGTCCATCCGGGAAAGCGCCTATAAAAAATGTTTCGATAATTGGGAGTGCCGTTGGCATAGATGTATTGGAGCAAATGGAGCCTATTTTGAAGGCGACCCAATAAATTTTGACGATTAAATGTAAAAATGTTGTTTTAGTTGAAAATTCCCGGTACTTTCTTGACAGAGTAGTATACTGAATGAAAATGAAAAACCTGAATGTGTCAGGATTATGTGGTTTTGCTTCCTATATGAACAAGTCCACAAGGGAACGGAAATAACCTCAACTTTAATTTGTCATATATTATTTATATATTAAATTGAATCAGTTTTTACTCCAGGTTATTCTGATTGTCATAATTTTTATTTTTATGTTTACAACAATTGTTTCGCTATCAATATATTATTCCAAATGTAAACCTACCTGATGATGCTACTGTGATAGCGAAACAATTGTTGTAAACACAACAATAAAAATTGTGAAAATCAGAAAAACCTTATCTACTATTAAATATTTATATATTATGTAAAACAGAGATATATATAAATTAATAACTATAAAACTATTTCATATTCCAATTTTCAATGACAGATAATTATCTTGTTGGATCGGGAATTTATTTCACATATATAATAAAACGAGTACTAATGAAAAGACAAAAATTTATGTAAAAAAAAACTTGTAACTATATAACTATAAATGAATTTATGGGAAAGCAGAGGTAGTGGTGAGCTATGAAAGCTTTAAACATATTTTTTTGTGCTATATGAACTCTTATAAGAAATCTTTCAACATAAAATAATAAAGACAAAACATTGAAACCATGAATTACTCTCGAAATAATTGGTTGTATTCACAAGAGAAATAAGATGAAACAAATAGAAGTTTTTCACCAGACCAAAAACACCAATATAGGATATAAGAAATATTCGTAATGAATTGATGAAATAGACAAAAACTAAATGTTATAACAACAAAATCAAGGTAGCAGAAAACAATTCGAAAAAAGTTTGGAAAATACTCAATGAAGCCTTAAATATAACCAAAAATAAAATAAAAAAAATTTAGTACTATTAATGAACATAATGAAATTCTCACTCGTCCAGTTGATATTGCTAATACATTCAATAGTTGTTTCACTTTTATAGGATTTAAAATGAACTGAATCCATATAATTTCATGCCTAGTTTCTTTTGTAACGTCTTTAATTTTACATCTCATATCAAATGACCGTTACTAACAATTCCCAAATATTTATCAATTTTATTTCCATAATGACCATATAATCAAAATCTAACCAATCCAATACAAGCAATTAATTGATACGGAAGGCAATAGGTAAAAGCTAAATTTCTGAAATATTTACCGACAGCTGATTCAAACCAATGTTTGGTACTAACCTGCTTTACCCCAGTCCATGAATCGGGTTCGAATAACTCATGTAATCAGCGTATTTGCAAAGAGTTCAGAATAAAGTGAATCATCGATTTAAATGGGAAACAGAATTGGACCCAAAACTGTCCCTCTGTGTATATCATATTTCAAATCTGGAAATCCACCCATACATCATTCAATTTTTACTCTTTTTCATCAAATAGCTTGTAAACCATACGGAAACGTCACCTCATCTTCTTCTGCTTGATAGACAATCAACTGACCTACTCTAGACAAATTTCATCTACAGCGATGAATAATTCATTTATTTTATTTTTCTTTCATCTCTACCCCGATTAACCATGCAATGAATAACTTCGAAGTCTTCCGACTATCGCCACCTGATTCAAAAAAAAAAATTACTCTTTCGGGAAGTTCAATACGGGCATGGTAATTTCGATTTTACTCTTTATGGATCTTAGTTTCAATATAGATATTTTTGATCAAGAATTATCTCAATCCAACGATGGTAACTCATGGTTGCCTTATTTCTTCAAGGTGGTTAATTTAAGTGTGGTAGACTTTCTTCAAGAATAAGATGATAAGATCATCAAAAAACTCTTTTTATACATAAACAAAATAATTATAATGTATTGAGTGATCCACACAAGCATCAGCAAATTTAGATGCCGGATCTCTGCTTCTGTCACCGCAAGCATCTTGAACTTCGTGAATTAACTGTATCAGAGTCTGTAGTGTAAAGTTTATAACCAATTCTCTATCGTGTCTCACATTAGATATGTGGTAGATGTGAATGGTCGAGTGTTATCCTGTTGAACATGTCGACGGCCGCCTAGACAAGGCAGTAAAGTGGTTCATGATACATTAGTGGAACGCGCATCTGTCATACTGCCTTCGATAAGAAGAAGTAGTGATCACCTACTATAGGCAGTAACCATCACTTCAACAATCCTGTGTATATTCCTCCCAAAATCAGACTAAATCTCTGGCTGCTCTTGTCACGGCCACGTGTCATTCTACGAAGATCATGAATACCTATATAGATCCACGGTTCGTTGCTGAAGATTCCATTACATCTCCTAATGCTGCCGTTATCTGCACCGGTTTAAACACTGGTGAAAGTAGTCCGCTGTCAAAAGGAGCATTAATCGTGGATGGTATCGAAAGTGTTCAAAGGCTCAAACGCGGTTATAGTGTGCACGTATAAGACAGGTTCACCTTTTGCTTCACTCCATCACATTTTAACTTTTCTCCATTGTCTTTCTCGATACAACTTTTTTAACACCTTCAATAAGACTTCTGGAAGCATTGGCGTCAGGAATACTTGCACATCTTAAAGCAGCGACACAAATAGCTACAACGATCAACTCCTATCCCTCTAGGTACAGTTATCGTCATTCAAGGGGTATTTAGGTAGGTATCAGTTATTTTTCCAGATACTGACCCTATCGCTCATGTGGCCGACGTAACAACCTGTTTTGGGATTGTAAGACGGCTTGTCACCAAACTGTGTCCTCTTCCAACACAGTATTTAAATTCTATCATGATCGCTCACTTGCACAGATCTCATTTGCTGAAGCAATTCTTCACGGCGGGTGGCATGTTCATTCGCATTTAATATCTTACCATCGTACGCAGCTCATCTGATTTTCATCTAACCGCTTCTGGGCAGTTTCCGAACGTCAACAGAATGAAGTCTATATTGTTGAAACCTCTATTTTTTTAAAGCGTTCTTCTTTCATTTTCTCATCTAATTAATTGTTTTATCATTTTTGACGTACTCAAACACCTTAACAATTATACAGTTCTCATCTTAACACATAATCAAAGATCACGGAAGTGAAATTAAATGCAAAAGTGGAAAATAAAGGGAACAAGTCATCATTATCATCTGCAGGAGATCGTCATCTGTTGTGCCAGGAAATAAAAAACCCAATTTCTGATCGTATTCACCTAACACCCTTAATTTTTTCTCAAGTTACTTCCGGATCACAAGGAAGTAATTATCCTAAGTCAGTGAAATACCCGGTTGATTAGATCAAGTGACTTCGCCCAAAAAAAGTTTTCTTGATCTGTGTTTATGAACATAAAATTCATTCCATTTTCTGATGAATATGCATTTTCGGACTTTCGCAGTATATTCCACATAACATCGCCTGCTCCTTTTTGCTGCTTCCGACATGGTTTGCATTTCACAGATATATGTGTACTATATGGGTGAAAGACGAACTTCTAAAACACTTTCTCACCATAATGCAATTGAAAATAGAATAAACAGTCGTTGCAGATATCAAAAAAGTAGCAAAAGAAATAAGATATAAGAAATTCCCCGTACGAATAGTAGGAGTGGATGCCGCGGGGGGCCAAAGGTGACGAGGTAACAAAGCGAGACTTGTTAACGCACGTAGTAGCCATGTCACTTGCAGTTTCCTGAATGCTTCGAAGGCACTGTTAATCACAAATAAATAAAATTCGTTCTTTTTATTTCGAAACGATCACTAAAGGAAATAGTTATTCAAAATGTAAACCCACCTGAAGAAGATACTGTGATAGCGAAACAATTGTCGTATTAAGTATTAAGTAAAAATTTGTGAAAATAAGAATGACCTTATTCAATATCATTTAATATGCATTTTCAACAAGTAAAAACTGATTCTAGTAAATATTTGAATATGTTTTCCTAGAATTTCTCCAACTAATACATTCAAGGACAATTGGCTGTAGCAGACTAATTGATTATTTCATAATAGGTCAACGTATTATAAACAAAACGAATAACTGCTTTTTCTCATTGAAGGGCTGAAATAGGAAATGGAATTGAATATGGATTTTATACATTCTGTCAAGAAAGTACCGGAAATTATCGATTTAAATCTGGCGGGGCAATGAGGCAGGTAAAAATTTTTTTCCTAGGTTGGTACCACTGTCCTTAATTACTATGCCAAGCTTGAGCGGGATCTGTCAACTAGTGTGTTTGCAACAGCTGATTAAGTCAGTCGATGTCAGAGTGCGTGCCGATTTTTACTAAGGGTGATTATGTTGAGCAAAGAACTTGTTTAATGTTTTGTGTTGCAAATGAATTGTCGTGTACCGATGCATTGAAAATGTTGCAAAAGGCCTTTGGTGATAATGCTCTATCGAAAACTCGTGCACAACAGTGGTACAGAGCCTTCAAGGACGGTCGTGAAGTGGTCGCCCATCGACGGCTTCGATCGAAGATAACGTCGATAAAATTAAGGAAAGGATGCTGGAAAACCGTCGTACCAGCTTGACAGATATAGCACATGATCTTAAGATATCCCACGAGTCCGCACGTACGATTTTGATTGATATTTTGGGCATGAGAAAGGTGGCCGCACGACTCGTACCGAAAGACCTGAATTTTCTTCAAAAACGTCATCGCGAACAGGTTGCTTCAGACATGCTGGATCGCTCTAATTCCGATTCTACATTCAAAGAACGCATTATAACTGGTGATAAGACCTGGGTCTACGAGTACGATATGCAAACAAGCTAAGCAATCATCGGAATGGGTGGCAAAAAATGATCCGAAACCGAAAAAACCACGCCAAAGCCGCTCGAAAATGAAGGTGATGCTCATTGTTTTCTTCGATATCCGTGGCGTGGTGCACTACGAATTCGTTCCAGAGGGTCAGACGGTAAACAAGGAGTATTACCTAGGCGTTATGAAACGTTTGCGTGAGTGTATCCGTAAGAAGCGGCCAAATTTGTGGGCAAACAACTCATGGAGTTTGCATGACGATAACGCGCCTTCTCACCGAGCTACGATTGTGACTGACTTTCTCGCCAAAAACTCAACAAACGTACTTCAGCAACCACCGTATTCGCCGGATTTGGCTCCCTGTGACTTTTTCCTCTTCCCAAAACTAAAATTGCCCCTTCGTGGTACCCGTTTTGAGTCGATTGAAGCCATAAAACAAAATTCGGCGCGAGAGCTAAAGTCCATCCCGGAAAGCGCCTATAAAAAATGTTTCGATAATTGGAAGTGCCGTTGGCATAGATGGATTGGAGCAAATGGAGCCTATTTTGAAGGCGACCCAATAAATTTTTACGATTAAATGTAAAAATGTTGTTTTAATTGAAAATTCCCGGTACTTTCTTGACAGAGTAGTATATGAAAAATGATCATTTTCGTACATCTTCCTGTTAGGAGCCGATAGGCTCCTAAGAATAAATCATTTTAATTAAAGCGACTGTTGCATCTATTTTTCTCATATAATTGAAAAAATTAAATTATGCATTGTTAGAGAATAGCTTCAAACTATATCACAGTTTGCATAAAAATTCCGGATGACACATTTTCATCTCTAATTTTTCATATAATGTACCAGAAAAATTGACTTCAGTATATATTTCTCGAAACCTTTATCATCAATCCACATATTCTTTGCACATTAACATCATTGACTCAAATCATTTACACTGAAAGCATTTACGTTGACAATAATTCGAAATAACATGATGAATAAGTATGAAATAACTTCGCTTTTATCGCTCAATTATTCTGAAGGATACAATGAACCGAGATTCATAGTTCTACTACATTTTTAAACTGATGTATAATAAGTTTAATTTCAAAGGTTTGTATATATTTATGGATGACTTCGGTTTGTTTGAAACATCGAAAAGTGGGAAATACGACAGGTCCGTCCGCTCGTTTGATTACGCGATTACGATTATTTTTAAGAACCGTTATCAATTCTTTGATATCTACTTTCTTGCCTTTCATTTTCTTTATTACCTGGTAGTTAGAGGATTAATAAGAAATACACCTTAATTTTTGGGTGGGGTGGAAGATAGCTCACGGTTTCCCCTTGTGTATAAAAATTAATTAATTTTTTTGTGAGCAAAAAACGCTATTATTATTTTTATTATTAACATTATCTTATACTGGGAAAACAGGATTTGTTTCACAAAAATGATTTGCAAAATTATAGTAATCTCTTAGATGGTTAAATTATGCTGGATATTATTTGAACCATTTTATGAAACTTCTTCCAGTTCATTCGACATTCACACGCCAATCATCCATTATTTATGATCGTATTGATTTAAACAAAAATACACCCGGTCATAAAAAATGGAATTTCAGCCGTTTGCGAACATTGCATAGAAAGTAATTATCCTAGCCAATCAATTTACAGTTTTCTAGTATCATTTGATGTCGTTTATATGTTCCCGAGTGTACCAAAAGCTGAATGTATGGAAGTATGCTAGCAGAAAATTAAATCCATTACGTCATAAAAATGAAATTTCAAACCATATAGAATTTTGCATGGAAGGAAATTATTTTCAACATAATAACAACTTTCATGAACAAAAACAAGGCTTAGCAATGGGCTCACCTCTAAGCCTAGACCTCGTGAAATCTTTGACATTTTTTCAAAAAAAAAATTGACATACGCAAGGCATATCACATTTTGGGACAGATTTGTGGAAGATATGTTAGTTCACATCTGTAGAACATTGTCAGAAATTGTAAATATCGGGTGTTTTTCTTAGAGTTATAGAACTATTAATTGAAATAAAACAAATTTTAATTAAGATTGAAGACAAAATTTTTTTTCATTTGAGAGATAATTTTATGACATTTATGTTTTAAGTTAAGTTTAATCAAAAATAATTTGACACATAGGTCATGTTTAACGACAATGACAAATGACACCGTCATTTTCCATAGAATTCTTATTTTTATTATAGATTAACCACATCCTGTGTTGGGAAACCCTGAAGTGGTGGATGGGATCTCTTGGAAAGTTATATTGGATAAGAATTGGTCGCGTTATGTCTCAAACGCCTCAAAAGTCTACCTCAAAAAATTTTGAGGTAGACATAACGCGACCAATTCTTATTCAATATAACTTTCCAAGAGATCGCATCCACCACTTCATGGTTTACCAACACAGGATGTGGTTAATCTATAATAAGTATAAGAATTCTATGAAAAATGACGGTGTCATTTGTCATTGTCGGTAAACATGACATATGTGTCAAATTATTTTTAATTACGACTTAATATTTGCTGACATGAATGAATATTGTGACGAAGAAATTTTATAATGAACTTTACTAGTCACTTAGGGTATATGAAATTTGAAGTTAATTGTCGTAGTGAGAGTGAGACTAAACTGAATAGAAAGTGTTATCTGTCCGTAGCATTTCAACAACATAAAGAAGCATATATATATATTTATATATATATATATATATATACATATATATATATATATATATATATATATATATATATATATATTTTTTTTTTCATTTCACACGTAATGTGGCTTCTCTTACAGAGTTCCTCGGGTTCTCTACCAAAAGAAGGTCTGTTCGTCAGTGAGGAAAGATGACCTGTCGGATAAAGTTAACTGTCCCCATCTATATCGCTTTCTGCATCTATGAGAAGGTATTAGGGTGCATTTCTAGTTCCTTTATTTGTTGGACGCTTCTTTTCAGGACCAGCCCATTGGCACTTATAATCAATGGTTCTATTTCCACGCTTTTCAACCTCCACATATCTCTCATCTGCCTCGACAATATGTCGTATTTTCTTATTTTCTTTGCATACGTTTTTCCCATGTTCTGGTCTTGTGGGACCGCGAAGTCGATGATTGTCGCGGTTTTACTTTTCTTATCTCACACTACCATGTCCGGCCTATTGTGCTCCGTTCCCAAGTCAGCTAGTATCGTAAGGTCCCAGTATATTTTTGTTTCGTCGTTTCCTACAACTGCTTTCGGAACGAAGAGATGGTGCGGCGTGAAGTGTTGTATGAGGTTCTTATTCAGACAAATGAGTTAATGCACCTTCTCCATGCTATCATGTCGTGATAGGTATTTTATGCTGGCTATTACTGAGCATCCTGATAGTAGATGTTGTGTCAGCGTTATTGCACATCCGACATTTCGTGTTTTCTACTTTTTGTTTCATTATGTGCTTACTGTTATTACGGGTGGGTACCACTTGGTCCTGAATAGCAAAGATCGTTCCTTCTGTTTGTGGAAAGAGGTAACCTTGAGTCAGGAAGGTATTGGAGGCTGCCATATTTACATATTTCTGGTGTAGGTTTGCATAAAATCTGCCGTGTTATTGCTTAGTTTGCCAGCTCTGCCTGAGTTGTTCTGCTGAATTTTCTCTGTCCTGTCCGTATTCGTTCGTATCCTGTGTTCCTAGCTATTGATGTATTGGTAAGTTTCTGTTTTTGAAATAATTTTTTATATTAATTTTTTTCACAGGTATCTTCAATGGAACATAGGCCTCGATCTCCCTCTTTTCAAGGTAAATATATTCTCTCAATGGCCGAGGTAGGGTGTAGTAGCCGAACTGAGTCATTGTAGTTCTAATTTTCCTATCTATTAGTTGCAGGTTCATTTCAGACCAGGCGAGTGTTCCTACTGTGTATGTAAACGACGGTATAGCCCAGATGTTTATGGCCATAATTTTATTTTTAACGGACAGCTGTGATTTCAGAATTAGTTTCACCCTTCTAAGTAGTTCTGTTTTTGCTTCTTCTTTATTATCTAATTGTCTGATCTGAAAAGTTTGTTGTATACTCAAATATTTATATGTTTCTTTCGTACTTAGATTATTTATTTCTCTACCATCCCTTAGCCTCATGTTCTCCCCTTTAACCATCTTCCCAGATATACAGTGTGTTTTACGAATGATTGTACAGGGTTTCAGGGCAGATGCAGGACATTATGGTGAGTCTGAATCAGTGCTCGAAATATGTCCTAACTGTATTTTTAAGAGATACAAGATGTTTTATGTATTTTATCAAAAACTTTCAATCAGCATAACTCTTGAACGCCTGCATGGATCTTGATGAAAGTTTGAGGAAATGAGTACAGGCCAATGCCTGATATTTGCACCTAATCAATTATTGATAGTGCAGGTCCGGACAGAAAAAATCATATTCTTTATCCCACATCTTGTTAAACACCCTGTACATCGAATTTTCGAAAAGTGAAATTCTCCTCGGAATCTACAATGAATACTCTTTCAAACAAGCTCATTTGAAATAATGACATTTTTCGCATCAATATTTTAAGAACTATTGAATATCTGGAATTTTCGATTCATAGTAAACGCGGACCTGTGTTTCTCCGAATAATGCGTTAATTCATATTGAATGAATTTAATTTCTCAGTATCATGACTTAAGGCAGCATTTATAACCTGTGGGGCCCCCTAAGGGGATGCGGGCAAGCGAAGGGAAAAATTTTAGATATTCTAAAAAATAATAACTCACTGAAATCAGACACACATACAAAACGAAATACTTTTCGACATCTTATTTACACTTTCGCAGATAAATTCTTTTATACACCTTTCCCCGTTAATTTTCGTATGTGATTTGTTCTCGAAAATTTCCCTATTTCTTTTTGACACCTGCTAGCTGTTATATTGAATGTTCTGCGGCTTCCATTAGCCTTGCTTTCTGGTCCACTATGTATCTTCCCACATGCTGCTTGAATCGATCTGAAGCTTAACATATCATTTATTTTAAATGCTGTGTAAAAGATCACAAAAGAAATTCGTTTACCCTGAATTCAACCCATTTCAAAATCTAAGTGGCTCATGCTAGGATTTTGACATTTCAAACCATTGTCGGGCAATTATTGAAATCGAAAAATTCGCAAGTGGTACATTGTTGTGTTTTCATAAAATTTTCATCCAGAGAATTATCGAAATGCCGTCATTTTCGAATACTGAGTATACTGATATGTTGTTAGTTTATGGATATTGTAAATGCAATGGTCGTGAAGTTGCTAGGGAATATCGAAGGCTATTTCCGGATCGTCAAATTCCTAATCATCAAACATTCGAACATATTGACCGCCCACTTCGTGAAACTGGACACTTTCCGTCAGTAAGTAAACGACAAAGAGGAAGTTCGATGGTAAAATGTCCTGCATCTGCCCTGAAAAAGTGTACAATCATTCGTGCAACACCCTGTATATGAAGCAACCGTTATGTATAACAGCTTATATTTTGAATTGAGCAGTGTAGATTATTATACGAGTATCTCTAGTTTTTTTGAGTCTAACACTGAGGAAAAAGTTTACATACATCTGTTGTATGAAATTTCATTAAATAATATTTGAATAAGGTTATTCTGATTTTCACAAATTTTAATTGTTATTATATGTTTACAACAGTCGTTTCGCTATCACAGTAGCATCATCAGGCAAGATTACATTTTGAATAACTAAGCTTGTTTCCGAAATCCGTTGTTATTTATATTACAGTAAGTACAATAAATTTTTATTGAGCACTAAAACCTAAAAAAGGGTGTCTGCAAATTCCAGCATATCTGAATATATTTAACAGAGGTGAGTTATTTAAATCTATTTGTTCGTTAAGTATTATTCCAATTTTATTATGTTTATTTATCTCTAGGGATTCTAACAGATTTGAGGCATAACTTTTGCTTTCTATATGTAGAATTTCAAAGTTATGGTTGAAAGTATGTCCTGTTTCTAACAAATGGTTGGAATATGTAGAATTACTTTTATTATTGAGGAAACTCTTCAAATGTTCACAAATTCTATGACGGAAAGTTCTTGCAGTCTGTCCTATGTAAACTTTAGGGTAATCACCGCAGGTTAACTTATAAACCCCCGATTTATCATCTTTATGTGTACAGTCTTTATTATTTTTAATAACTAATACTCAAGTTTGAATTCGTTTTAAATGAAGTTCTCAAATTATATTTATTTTTGAGATATGTAGCAATTTTCTCAGAAATACCTTTAGTGTATTTTAAGGAAATGTATTTAAAATTGCTACATACCTCAAAAATAAATATAATTTGAGAACTTCATTTAAAACGAATTCAAACTGGAGTAAATTTATTAAAAATAATAAAGACTGTACACATAAAGATGATAAATCAGGGGTTTATAAGTTAACCTGCGGTGATTACCCTAAAGTTTATATAGGACAGACTGGAAGAACTTTCCGTCATAGAATTTGTGAACGTTTGAAGAGTTTCTTCAATAATAAAAGTAATTCTACATATTCCAATCATTTGTTAGAAACAGGACATACTTTCAACCATAACTTTGAAATTCTACATATAGAAAGCAAAAGTTATGCCTTAAATCTGTTAGAATCCCTAGAGATAAATAAACATAATAAAATTGGAATATTACTTAACAAACAAATAGATTCAAATAACTCACCTCTGTTAAATATATTCAGATAAGCTGGAATTTGCAGAGACCCTTTCTTGTGTTTTAGTGCTCAATAAAAATTTATTGTACTTATTGTAATAGAAATAGCAACGGATTTCGGAAACAAGCTTAGTTATTCAAAATATAGTCTTGCCTGATGATGCTACTGTGATAGCGAAACGATTGTTGTAAATATAACAATAAAAATTTGTGAAAATCGGAATAACCTTATTCAAATATTATTTAATATGGATTTTCACCAAGTAAGGACTGATACAATTCAATATGAAATTTCATTAAAAAATTAATGTTTTTCTAGACGGAATTAATATAATATAACTATTATACATATTTTCAATTATATAGTTAAATTTTTCAGATTTCTTATATTGATTATTGATTCTACATTATAACTTCCATCAAGTAGACTCAAATTCATATTCAATATATTTATTTTATGGCCGATTGTTCAGTGGTTGGAGTATTGGGCTGGGAACCGAAAGGTCCCGGGTTCAAATCTCGTTCATCTGGGAAAGATATTTTTAATTGTACGAGTTTCGGCCACCATTTGACTGTTTTGGTCGGAATTTAACAGTGCTGTCACCTAAAGTGGCATAACAAAACCTAATTAGAACATATCTGAACTCTCAACTCGTACAAGCTGAAAAAAAACTTCTGAGAAATCTTCACAGAAGATCTAGGAGTATCAGGATAATACATATCATATTTATCATTTGAACAAGGATGTTATCTCTTTGGAAGTTCAGTGTAACTTTTCAAAGATTATAGAAAAGATCTAAGGTTTGCGCTGAAATTGTTGGAAAGTATAATTCAGATGCTGCTGTGACATACATTCTGTCAAGAAAGTACCGGGAATTATCGATTTAAATCTGGCGGGGCAATGAGGCAGGTAAAATTTTTTTTTCTAGGTTGGTACCACTGTCCTTAATTACTATGCCAAGCTTGAGCGGGATCTGTCAACTATTGTGTTTGCAACAGCTGATTAAGTCAGTCGATGTCAGAGTGCGTGCCGATTTTTACTATGGGTGATTACGTTGAGCAAAGAATTTGTTTAAAGTTTTGTGTTGCAAATGAATTTTCGTGTGCCGATGCATTGAAAATGTTGCAAAAGGCCTTTGGTGATAATGCTCTATCGAAAACTCGTGCATATCAGTGGTACAGAGCCTTCAAGGACGGTCGTGAAGTGGTCGACCATCGACGGCTTCGATCGAAGATAACGTCGATAAAATTAAGAAAGGGTGCTGGAAAACCGTCGTACCAGCTTGAGAGAGATAGCACATGATCTTAAGATATCCCACGAGTCCGCACGTACGATTTTGATTGATATTTTGGGCATAAGAAAGGTGGCCGCACGACTCGTACCGAAAGACCTGAATTTTCTTCAAAAACGTCATCGCGAACAGGTTGCTTCAGACATGCTGGATCGCTGTAATTCCGAATCTACATTCATGGAACGCATTATAACTGGTGAAGAGACCTGGGTCTACGAGTACGATATGCAAACAAGCCAGCAATCATTGGAATGGGTGGCAAAAAATGAGCCGAAACAGAAAAAACCACGCCAAAGCCGCTCGAAAATGAAGGTGATGCTCATTGTTTTCTTCGATATCCGTGGCGTGGTGCACTACGAATTCGTTCCAGAGGGTCAGACGGTAAACAAGGAGTATTACCTAGGCGTTATGAAACGTTTGCGTGAGCGTATCCGTAAGAAGCGGCCAAATTTGTGGGCGAACAACTCATGAATTTTGCATGACGATAACGCGCCTTCTCACCGAGCTACGATTGTGACTGACTTTCTCGCCAAAAACTCAACAAACGTGCTTCAGCAACCACCGTATTCGCCGGATTTGGCTCCCTGCGACTTTTTCCTTTTCCCAAAACTAAAATTGCCCCTTCGTGGCACCCGTTTTGAGTCGATTGAAGCCATAAAACAAAATTCGGCGCGAGAGCTAAAGTCCATCCCGGAAAGCGCCTATAAAAAATGTTTCGATAATTGGAAGTGCCGTTGGCATAGATGTATTGGAGCAAATGGAGCCTATTTTGAAGGCGACCCAATAAATTTCGACCATTAAATGTAAAAATGTTGTTTTAATTGAAAATTCCCGGTACTTACTTGACAGAGTAGTATCTACTTATAACCTTAAAATGAAATTTATGGTTTTAATTTAAAAGTTATAACCAGGCATTATACGTCTATATATCGAGCGTAGTGGTAAATTTTCGAATATAATGGTATATTTTGGTTCAAATCTAGATCTTAGAGATGACATTAATCTTCACTTTTGACCTGTTTTTTCGCATTCCTTTAAGAGCAGAGCATTTTAATCTTATTACGTACGTGTCTTCTCATACCAAATTTTCCTCTTATTTTGCTCGATATTTTCGAAAGAACTATCGATCTAAAATCTGGTAGTTGGAAGCAGGACGTCTATTTTCATGTTAAAATTTCGTAAGGATAGTTCAATTGAGATAAAAAATATTTTATGAGCAGAGTAACATGGATGTCTACCGAACCCATAGCAATATTCCTACGATCGGGTTCGAATTTAGCATTTAGATGTGAAATAACGACAAGGGGAGAAGTGCAAAATTCTTGGAGGATCATACTTGACACGAAAAAACGAGCCTGGTTTCCTCGATTTTTTTTTAATAATGGACCCCAAAGAAAATGATTTAACCCTTTATATATTAGATCAAAATCTACTTGATCTAAATACATTAGTTCCAGATTTTTTCTCAACTGAATTAAAGTCAACTCAATTGATACAAAATACATTTTAGTACCACACTGGAACTAAGTAGCAGTGAAAACAGTATAATTATTTAATATAAACTATGATCAATGATGTATAATTTGCAGGCCTTCAGAAAACTTTAATCTAACGGTCGCAAACCCCAAATATAGATTTATATTATTCCTAGAAATGAAATATCCCCACGTCCGTCGCAGCGAAAGATAAAAATCCCTGGGCTATTTCAAGCATTCAGTGGGGCGAATAGAGCTCAAATTTTCATCGCAAATCAAGACCATAGCATAAAATTTATCACGTGCCATTAACATAACCTCACTTTCAAAATATGCCCCAGTCGCGATTTAAAGAACAATGCGATTGGAGTGAAGTGATTCCGCTGAAAGCGCAGTTGGCTGCGTCAGCTCCGACCCGCGAACACAGAAAAAATCGTATAATTCATAGATGGGCCAACGGACTGACAAATGCGAATGTCGATACCAACCCTGCGGGCAAAGTATAGGTTCGAGTGGTCTTTTTCGTGCTATACGACCGCAACTGAAACGCGGAATGATTGAGTATGATTGATTTCGCCAGCCTCCTGGGCTTTTTTCCAGATGCGTAATTATTTATATTAGGAGGTGCAATGCGTCGATTTGTGATAGAAAAAAATTCTTTCCAAATGCTTAAGACTGTATGCTTCATATATGTGTTCGATATATCGATAAATTATATTTGCAAAATATAGATGATAGTTTTATTTTACAATACTCAATTACAAATCCGTTGAGCTAACAATCCAATAACCGGGGCTCCGCATATTTGTGTGAAAATATTTTTAATGTTTTTTTTTTACTGAATAGTATAACCTACGAAACGGAAAGAAATTTCACTTCGTATATATGTATTAGGAATGTAAATGAGTTCGTGCAGTTTTCTGTCGGAAATTGAAGCTTAATTGTGAGAAATTGGCTCTACATTCAAAGTTCAAAGTATTGTTCGTCGCTAGCAACTACTTTTACCCATCTGTCTGGCAATTGACGGATCCTATCGCGAAAAAAGTCTGGGTCTTTGGCAGCTATCCATACATCGATCCATTGTTTGACTTTTTCGTAATTGAAGAAGTGCTAGTAAGCCAGGCCATGTTGTATCGATCGAAAAATATCGTAGGCGGAAGAAGCAATGTCTGGGCTGTACGGCGGGATGTGTAGAACTACCCATTCGAGCGTTTCTAAGTACGTTCCAACAGACGACGCAAAATGTGGGCATGCATTGTCACAACTTTGTCGTGTCCGCTGATGTATTGCCGCCGTCTTTCTCGAATGCTCGGCACAAACGCATCAATTGTCGTCGGCTGACCTGCACTGTGATCCTTTCATTCGACTGTAATAAACTATAATACACTACACCCAGTTGATGCAACCAAATAAACAGCACGATTT
Organism: Megalocaria dilatata; assembly: GCA_034642435.1. Taxonomy (NCBI): domain Eukaryota; kingdom Metazoa; phylum Arthropoda; class Insecta; order Coleoptera; family Coccinellidae; genus Megalocaria; species Megalocaria dilatata. The sequence goes on along the minus strand of CM067855.1, from coordinate 81,937,962 downwards.
TCCGCTTGTGAGTTGATAATGAGGCATCCATGTATTGCCCGACGTTTTGAATTATCGTAGCGGATCCACTTTCCATTGCCAGTCACTATTCGTATCAAAAACCTCTTTTTTGTAGTTGGAGCAGTTGTTCACATGCGAAAAAACTACAGTTTATACGGCACTCAATTTCCTACCATTCGAATCATTCTTAATGCTTTTCAACGAGGACAAATGGCTGGTTGACTGACTTCAATTATTTTTGCCAGTTCCCATTGCGCTTTTGATGGATCTACGAAACACTAGTTACTCTATATTCAGTTGATGAAAAGTGATATAAAACGGAATAATTTTTGATTCCATAATATTAATTTTGATTCAAGATTGGTTTATTACCGAGTCTTCGTTAAGGTGCATTTTAACTCAAAGTGTGGAAATCAGATTTTACGTAGAGTTACTCGAAATGAGGTATTTCTGTGTCAATTCGAATTGAAATCCTTCCAATATCCGTTTGAAAACTTCTAGAAGCGAAAAATCGTAAAGCTAGCAAAACTTTCAAAATGAAACTCGAGAACCCTGCTTTCCTGGTTATTATGTTCCAATCGGTAGATCTTTTCTAAGCACGCATAAATGGTTACAACTGCTGAATTAAAAATCTACACAGGATGCTTGATAACCTGAAAATTTGCAAAAACTGATGATCCCCTAATACCGCAAAAGTAACAATAATTCTGAAACGATTTCGCCTTTGAATCGGTTCTTTAGCGAGTTCCAATAATTTCAATCTTCCAGTGGTCATAGTTAGCTACCTCATAGGCGAAAGATGCTCTTTAAAAATTTTATTTTACCAATCTTACTCGAAATGCATTTTGCAAATTTGAAGAGTCTAAGATTTGTCTTACGAATGTAATTGTGCTCACCTAAAAGGGACCAGACGGATGAAAAGATGTAAATTTATTGGATTAAGTCGATCTTTAGTTGATAGAAGGATATATGAGATGACGTAATTGAATGCTTATTACATCTTAATATCCGAAGATAAAACGAAGTGATTGCTATCTTTAAATGAACGTGTGAAAATTTCGAAATAAATCACTCGCAATAATCTTTCAATTTGGATTTACTCTGGAAATCGTCACCTGTAAGTTGACTGTATATATTAGAAAATATTTTCGACTCAAAATTCGCAAAATATAGGCACTTTAACAAACTGACAAATATTTATAATCACCAAAAGAAGTACTATTTTATATTTCAAAGTTGACATTCATTTGTAACCGAAGATAGAATTCATAAAAATAAACCATTCCTTCAAAAATCACTCCTACAAAATTCTCAAGTGAACAGAGGTAGAAGCTATATAATTTCAATTCGATTCCGAGCATTTAGGTCTTATTTTTCAGATCTGACGATGCCAACGAGTATGCGGCCTCTATTCACAGCACATGTCAATTCAAACGGTGAATTAAGATTACTATTGGATCGTAAACATTCAGCGCACCTATGAGTTTCTGTATTTTCTCTAAATTTTCGAAAGATACCGTGTTTTTGATTGAACACAAGATCTTGCGTGCTCGCTGAATGTTTAACTTCATCTCGCGATGAACTAATCCTCCCTATAGTTTCCTTTGATATATCAACTCCTTCGATTTTTAATTGGGAATCAAAATTATTTGGCAGATTTGAATATCCAAATATTTCTCTTCTTGTTACTCTCATTAGGCAATTTATTGCGATGACTAACCTCTGTAATGAAAAGAGGAATCTTTGAGTAAACCAGTATCAAAAAATTAAAATTAATTCATTTCGAATAATGACAAAGTTGCTTACACTATTCATCGCTTACTGAGGTAAACACTCCAGGATATCGAGGATTTTCCTTTTTTTAGGTTTGAACTGAGGAAAGAGAAACCTGTCACCTACTTGGTGCCCCGAGGGAAAAGTTTTGTCCTGTTTACTCCGGTCTTGAACTGCTAAAGATTATAGACGCATCAGCTAGAAGCTTGTTCCACAACTGGTCAGTTAGGTAGAAGAAGGACTCTTGAGGTTTCTTTATTTTACTACATAAGGATGTGCTCGTGGCGCAGACCTAGTGCTGCGTGTGAATCTGGCGACATACTTTTTTATTTATTATTATCCTGATATGGCATCATTTTCTTCAATTACGTGGAACATCAACAGTGATAATATGTATAGAATAAGCACAAGTCGGTAGCTTTCCTCTTATGTTCCACCGACTGCAAGCTTGCTGCTATAGTTTGGCAGTCAAACAGTCGGACTGCTTTCTTCTGGATAGAATCCAAAAGTAACGAATGCTTGTGTGCGGAGCTCCAAATATGAGAGCAGTATTCGGGTCTTGGTCTGATCTGGGCTCAATACAGGTTTTGTTGATCACAGAGGCAAATTGCAGACATGAGCACGTTTCAAACTGATTGGTTTTCGTCAGTGTAATGTATGCTAGTGACTCCAAATCTGTCAAGTAGATAGACAGATAGACAGAGATACTAAGGTATTAGTCATCCACAAGCGCCATCTAGAGTATGCAAAATACACACAAGACATACCTTTGCGTGTTAATTCAAGTAAATGCATGTATTCTCGATATTTTCACGTTACTAACGTAGAAAAAACTTTCCTTATGCTCAAACAAGACCATAATTTGCCATAATGCTTATAATCAGCATATTCATATTCAAATAAATTAATTCGGCCGATCTGTACCAAAAATAATTAATAAGCATTATGAGCTACGGTAATATAAAGTTACAGAAATCGAGACAGTGTAATATACATCTGTATAACAATTCTATACTCAAACTACCTCGACAAGGTTTTGTTGATCACAAAGGCACATAGCAGACATGTGTACGTTTCAAACTGATTAGTTTTCGTCAGTGCAATGTATGCTAGTGACTTCAAATCTTTTAAGTATCTATACATACATTTCTTTACTTGAATTAACTCGCAAAGATGTCTTGTATGTATTTTGCATACTCTAGATGGCGCTAGTGTATTACAAATACCTAAGTGTCTCTGTGTATAGCGAGTATAGATACTTGACAAAGTTGGTGTGACTAGCATACATTTCACTGACACAAACCAATCAGTTTGAAACGTGCGCATGTCTGCAATATGTCTCTGTAATCAACAAAATCTTGTCAAGTTTGTTTGAGTATAGAATTGTTATACAGATGTATGTTACACTTTCTCGATTTCTAGAACTTTCTATTACCATAGCTCATACTCCTTATAAATATTGTGAAATGGTTCATTTTGATCAGTGCTACTGTCAAAAGAAGCCTGAATTTCGAAAACACCAGTGAATGTTTATTGTTAGTTCGTTAAGTGGTTCATTTAGTAATTGGCTGTAATTTATATGCATATCAATCATTTTCGAAGAAAAATAGTTTCAATATTATGCGATTAACGTATACCTCAGAACTCAGATCCTTCGACTTCTCAATAAACCAAGTATAAAAAAAGACAGGAAGACATCATTGACTTTAATGTGCACGCATAAAATACGAGTATCACAAAGCCTGAATTTTCTAACATATTTTTAAAACGAGTCTTTCGCTCCTAAAGCGGAAATACAGAAAGAGTCATTGTAGACTCAATAAATTAATTAATCTTATAATGATGCTACAAGAGTCATATAGTACCTCGTAAGGATAAAAGGAGTTATACTCCTTAAATAATATTAAATAGGGTTATTCTGATTTTCACAAATTTTTATTGTTATTTAATACAACAACTGTTTCGCGATCACAGTACCATCTTCAGGTAGGTTTACATTTTAAAGTACTGAATTTGTTTTCGAAATCGGATGCTATTTCTATTACAGTAGGTACAAAATTTTTTATTGAGTATTAAAACCCAAAAAGGGTCTCTGTAAATTCCAGCTTATCTGAATATAGTCAACAGGGGTGAGTTATTCAAATCTAATTGCACGTTAAGTAATATTCCAATTTTTTTGTGTTTATACTACAGTATATCTCAAGGGACTCTAACAAGTTTAAAGAATAACTTTTACTTTCTAAATATTTAAAACTATGGTTGAAAGAGTATGTCCTGTTTCTAAGAAATGGTTTGAATATGTGGAGTTACTTTTGTTATTGAGGAATCTCTTCAAATATTCACAAATTCTATTTCTGAAATTTCTTCCGGTGTGTCCTATGTAAACTTCAATTACCGCAAGTTAGCTTATAAACTCCAGACTCATCATCTTTATGTGTAATGTCTTCATTATTTTCAATTAATTTACTCAGGCTTGAATAAGTTTTGAAAGAGGATCTTAAATCATATTTATTTTTGAGGTATGCAGCAATTTTCTCAGAAATACTTCAAGTATATTTCAAGGAAATCTATTTAAAAGTTTCTATTATATTGGGATATACCATATTTAAAGCTTTTCCATTATTTTTATTCTTAAATAATTTGTCTATCAACGTAGGATCATAGTGATTATTAATAGGTATTCGTTTAATGATGTTGAGTTCTGAAATATAATTCTATCGATTCATGGGAATATAAACCAATCTGTGGATCATACAATTAAATGACATTGATTTCTCGCATATCACTTGGTGAAACATTTTTGAATTAATTATTATTATTATCGTGATACTCCTAGATCCTCTGTAAAAATCCCACAAAAGCTTTTCCAACTTGTGCGAGTTAGAAGTTCAGTTGTGTTCTGGGTAGGCTTTTTTACTTCGATCTTGCGACACTTTGGGTCACAGCGCTGTTAATTTTTGACCCAACAGTGAAATGGTGGCTGACACCCGTCTAACTAGAAAATTTCTTTTCCACCTGAACAGCATTCGAGCCCGGGCCTTCCGGTTACGAGCCCAATGCTTTACCACTGAGCTGCCTGCACTCATAATAATGTAAATAAAAAGAACTTAGCTTAAGTTTCACTTTTTAGTAAAAACAACTTCCCTCAAGTTTCACTGTTTAAACAGCGAACATTAAACCAGCCATAAATCACATCTAAATGCGCATGATATTGGGGAAATTATTCACTTGTGCTGTAACAGCTCCAGTGGATAATGAACATATTCAAATATCACTATAAAACAATAACGGGTTATTAAATCAGTACCATTGAAATACCTCGAGACACTATAAAGAAAAATTACTTTGCCAGAAGAAATCACCTTTTCTGGAAATGCGCTCACTATAAAATTTTACTGTTCTAATGTCCATCTGTAACAATTATACAGTAATGTAATCTTAATAAATTTGTGTACTTGGAGATTCTATGCCGATTTCCACTATTTGAAATTCTAGAAATACTTGTATTGTCAAGATAGATTCGTTGGTAAGAAAAACTTTGTCAATATCTGTGTTTTGAAATCGATATCATATGGTATTATGTATGACAGCCTCTATTATCGTAGGTTATTGTATAAGATATTTTTGTACGTTGTTTCACACTTGCTTTCGATTTTATTATCAAGCTGTTTTGAATAAGCCATAACTAGAATTTAATGTTTTCTAAAAGTTATAAATCCTTTTGATGCTCAATAAAAATCATGAAACTTTATTGATGATTTTCGATTGAGTGAAATACAATTTAGTTTCATTCAACTAAGGAATTTTTGGCATTTCAGACTTTCAGAAGTTAGTTGAAAATTTGGTGAATTTTTTGCAAAAAAATATAAGGGAAGGAACCAGGAGAATATTCAAGACTTAGAAGAAAACGACATGAAAAGAGTTGAATTAAAATCGTCCTTACCAATTCGTGACAAATAAGATGATCTTTGAAAGCTATTATATGCATAATTCTCAATATTTTGCGAAAAGTGGTTAACTTTCAACCACCGATTACAATAGAGGGAAATAGGAGCAGGATTTAGAGAAATTAAAATAAATGTAATATATTTGGTGAAAATTGCTAAGGTTTCACATCTCTTACTGGAAACATCCACTTTGAAATTAATTTCCACGATTATGAGCTTCTTTTAATTCCACAAAAATATTATAATATTAATCCAGAATTGCAGATATTTAAGAAGTTGTCAAGACAAATAGGATTATAATGATCGATGCAAGTTTCTTAATTCATTGTGAATACTAATAAAGTCTGTACATTAGTAATTTTTTGTTTTCCTATTTCCAATCAATTTATTGTTTCTGTTATTGCAATTCATAATGATAGATTTTAAGTGAGTAAGAAAGGTGAAGATGAAAAATGGCGAAAAGCATAGTTGTGGAGTCCGTAAATTTTATGAGCGTGACCGGGTCATCCATGATTTTCACGAAATTCTTCACTAGCTATCTTGCCATTATTTTAGATCCTAATACTTAATTGGTTTCGGTGGCGATCAGTACTACTCCTTTCAGAATTTATTTAATATTTCGTCATACGAACCTTTCAAAAGTTTCCAGGAGCATGTGCTTGGTCTTAACATACATATCGAATTTCAGATCAAAATAATCTGTGGTTAAAAAAGTATTAGAGTAATTAATAAAAAAATTTCAAATCTGAATAACTTCCTAACCATTGACTTTTGCCCAGTTACGAACTCAATCAAGATATTCAACCTCCAAACCTATTCTGTAAGTTTTAAATCTCCACTTCTTTGCGTTCGAAAGTCTATGGACGGACTGGATCGGCCGAACCGGCATTTGAGCAACTATTCACTGTAAATAGTGATTCCACACATAAGAAACCTACGAGGTGTGTTCAATGTATCCTCGGTATCGGGATGATTTGCTAATAATGTTAATAATACTATTACCTCATTTACTAATGACACTATCTAAGGCTATAAATATGAAATTCTACTAACTTACGATCATTAGTTTTCTAGGCATCCTCAGGAAAAGACAACCAGAATGACTGACGCCACAATGATGAAAAAAATAGAGCATCGTGCCATTATAAAGTTCCTCACTAAGCAGGGAAAAAGTAAAACAAATCATCCATAAAGAGATGTGGCTGTTTACCACGACTGTCCCCCATCGTTATCAACCGTTTAAAAGTGGTTTAGTGAATTCAAAAGAGGTAGAGAAAGCATTGAACACTACCCTCGCTCGGGCGGGCCTGTTGGCAGCACCACTGAAGAACAGATGAAAATAGCAGAAAAGCTGATACTTGAAGATGTCAGAATAAAAATCAAGATGTTAGTAGAGATGACAAACCAATCCGTGGGTACCATACATGCTATCCTTCATGACCATCTTAACCTCTCAAAAGACAGTGCAAGATGGGTACCGAGAATGCTAACCGCACCTCAGAAGCAAGTGCGAGTCGAATGCTGTAAGGAATTTTTAGAGCTGTGTTGAGAAGACCCATCGACTATTTTCAACCGGCTGGTTACTGGGAATGAGACAAGAGATCATCACTATGACCCTGAGAGTGAACAATAGTCCATGCAGTGGATTAAAAAAGGTGAACAGTCCCGAAACAAGTCGCCCCCCAGGCATTAGATCTTGACGTGATGAGGGTGCTTGTCATGACTAGGACCCTAGTTTCGTCCCGGCGAAATGGAGGGTTAAGTCTTGGTGTCTAACGTAATGCCATTTCGCGCCAGTCACTGGACCTGTATGGTAGAAGATCTCCGAATGGGGCCCTAGTTTTGCCGTTCAGGTGAAATGGAGGGCTGAGCCGGTTGATTAACTCAGTGATAAGGGAGTCTGTCGCAGCACAGGACTTCTCCCTTAAAATTGGCGTTCTACCCTATCGCAGTATAAATCTCCGGATTCTGTGTAATGGCCGAGTGCGTTATGTAGCATACTGCGTTACCTCGGGGGGCTGGTTTGCCCACAGGTGTTACTTGTACCACCTGGCCACCCTATTGGTGTTGGACTCGAGAGGGCAGTGGTTGAAAGTCCGCATGCTGGACTAGGCGTGTATTTCGTTTATCTGTTCGCAAACCCCCATGTTCGGGATATTCTTATGAAACGACTCGGGGTTTAGCATGACTTGACGGTACGACCGGCCTGTCCTGGTACCTGGATCAATGCATAACAATTCAGGGTTTGTGGATCTCGACGAAATGGCTCCGCCATTAGTGCTTGACGCCAGGATCAATCAAATGACCTCACATGGGTTCGGTGAGTCAGGACGTACAGGCCGCTAGACGGTGCTCGTACGAGGATCAATTGTAGCCGTCAATCTGAAGTTTATCTTAGTTCATGGAACTGCGTTCGGATGGACGGATAAGAATTCTCTCCGGCGGGTGAGTTGCGTCTCAAACCAACTCGGGTATTGACCTGCAGAGCCAGTAGGGGTTAGATAGTGCTTCGCTGCTACCAGTCAGACGGTTCTGGCTTTCGAGTCGGGGCCCAAACTGGAAGCTGGTGAGTTCATCTCTTCGGAGGAGTTTTCGCTTCTCGCGATGATATGGCGTAATCCTTATCACACTTTCTACCTATAGGGGTGGACTGTGGAGACTGCTGAGTAGTCACTTGGAAAAGAGGTATCCTCAATTTGCCAATTACTTACCTGGTAGTCCCGGAACAAGTTTAAAGTCCCCGCATCCGCTGGAAAAATTTTATTGATAGAATACAATAAAAGGGGTGAAATCATCACAGCAGCATCATAATCAACCACCTTGCGTACTTTAAAAGAAGGAATTAAAGAAAACGGCGAGAAAAACTCACCGTCGTTGCTTAATCACAACGCGCCTGTTCACAAGGCCCGAGTGACGAAAGCTACTGTGTTGCTTCAAAGAAATTACTCATTCTCCGTACAGACCAGACCTGACCCCCAGTGACTACTACCTATTCACAAATGAGAAAAAATATCTTCGCCGAAAGCGATTTTCAGACGATAAAGAACTGAAGGTACCAATTAATACCTTTTTTGTGGAGAAGCCGGAAAAATTATTTTTACAAGCTTTGGAGGAGTTCCAGGAGACTGCATTGAAAAATAGAATTTCCTGAATTTTCTTTCATGTCTATACCGAGAATAGATTGAACACACCTCATATATTCCACATTTTTAATTTATTCACATTGAAATCATGTCAAGTCTATATTATGTAAATATTATTTCCAACGGTACTTACTAGAATTATAAACATGTTCATGCGGTCTCTTGTCGAAAGTTCTAGCTTTATTGGGAAAAATTGGTTACACATTCGATTTTAAAATTATTGTTTTTCGCTAAACACTAGTTTTTTCCCATCTTTCTGGGAATTGTCAGATTCCATCGCAAAAAAAGGCCGGCTTTTTGGCTGCTGTCCATGAATCAATCCATTTTTGACTTCGTCGTAATTGAAGAAGAGCTTTTCAGCCAGGCTATGTTGCATCCATCGGAAGAGATGATAATCAGAAGCAGTACTGTCTGGACTGTACAGCGAGTTAAGTAGGACTTCTCATTCGAGCGTTGCTGAGTACGTTTTAACGAGCGAGGTAACATGTGCATTTTTATGCATCAACGATTACTTTTTCGTGCCTGTCAGCGTATTGCGGCAGATTTTCTCGCAATGATCGGCTCAAATGCTGTGGTCCTTTCGTTCGATTGTAGCAGCTCATAATATACCATACTCACTAGTCCCACAAAATACACAGCATGACCTTCTCGCCATGAATAGTCGGCTTGACAGTTAATGATGAGGCATGGCCAAGATATTCATACGTTTAATGACATTTTGGATCATCACCAGTCACAATTTGATGCAAAAACCTCTTTCTTTTTTGTCGTTCAAGTAGTTGTTCAAAAGTGAAAAAACGGCGTTCATCGTTTTTTCAGTCCATACAGCACCTAATTTTCTACGTTTCAGATCACTTTCTTTGGTATTGAACGATGGCAAATGGCTGTTCGAGTGACTTTAAGTGTTTTTGCGAGTTCTTCTCACATTTTTGATTAATCTTTATCGTTCCTTACCTCAAATTCTTCATTCTTAAACTTTGGTGGCGCTCCGAGTCGTTCTTCATCTTTCAAATCAAAATTGTCACTTTTAAATTGAGCAAACCACTTATGACACGTTAGTACAGCTAGAGTATGGTCACCATAAACATTCACTAAAAGACGATGATTCCAGGCATCGCATTTCATCATATTGATAAAATATAGTAGAACTCCCCAGAAAAACATATTATTCGGAACAATAGTTGACATTTTCAGAGCACACAGAAACTATGATGTTTACCCTTCAGCGAAGTGACAGATTATAAATAATGACGACACTTCCAAATGAAGGTATTGCCAGATGAAACAATAGAATAACAAAATAGTAGCGACATCTGTTATCAAAAACGCACCAACCTATTTCTACTCCATATCAGAAGTGCTTCTTCAAATGTTTAGATAAGTGATTTTGAAATTATGAGTTTGGAATAACAAGTGAATTTTTTAACAGTTAAACCAGAGTTGCGATGATCGATTATTGGTTTTCAGTTTCCACAATAAGCTTTGATTTTTGAAACCATTCTTTAGTTTTCATGAATAAAACATTCTTGCTATTGTGCATACTTGCGTGAAGATGGTGTTTGAGTGAAGTATATATGAAATTAAAATCGTTATGTTGATATTCTGCTGGTGAGCTGAGCTGCAGGTAAAAGTTAGTAACGAATAAATCTAACACTTTATTATTTGCTTTGAGTTAGTGGACTATTCTACTACTATTTAGTAGTAGATCATTAAATGGAAATCATAATCTGTGTATCTTACATAATTGTTTTGAGAACATAAGAATATTCTTCAGCTACATTAGCATCGATTCTCATTATTATTATTCAAAAATTACCACTGAATGACCAAACCAGTGACATTCAGTTCCTTCCACAAATACTTCCAGAAAAATATATTTTCCCTGAAAAAAATGAATATCAGTCAAAATCATTTTCATAGATATTTTTTAATTCTTTATATTTCATTTCAACAAACCCCAACTGTTAACGCTGAAGGAAAATGCGATAATCACCCTTCTCGCTCACGTCGAAACAAGAGGGGTGTCCCCTACGACGTTTAAATGTTCCCGAATGTATAGGATTTTCAATGAAGATCGATATTGATGCAATTCATGCGACGTTTCTCGTCGTCAAGAAGTTCATGGTGATCTTTACGGGGAGAGGATGCACGCTTTACTGGGCGCCCTAAGCCGATGAGTCACGTCTTTCGGGAAACAGGAGAAGGCAGAGGGCAAAATGTCAGTTACATCGTAGACGAATAAATCAACACATCTGGGTAATGGTGAATTGAATACCATTCCGTTAGATTGAGTATCGACAATTCATAGGAATTGGCATTTGTGAGGATTCTGATCGTTACCAAAATAATAAATTATGCAGTGCTTTCATTAGAAAAGTGAACCACATTGAATATATATTGACCATAGGGACAATTACTATTATTTTGATATCTAACCGTGCTAATCAACATCAACTCAACTAAAATAGAATAGAAAAAGGCTTTTTACTTGATAGAAGAAATATAACAAAATTTGAATATCAAAACAAATTAAATATTTTGTCTCCTACAATTTTAATTTCAAAAAAACTTTAATTCAAGAAACTTTTAGAATTAAATTAATGTCTAAAATAAGCACCGCTTACGTTTAATAGACGTATATAATCAAAACTCTAAATATATTGTCAAATGGAATAAATAAACCAACAGATATACGAAAGTCATTAAAATTAATGAATAAATATTGAAAGCAGACACAATTTTGTTTCTGATCTTAACTTTAAGAACACCGATTGCCTTTTAAAAATATAAACACACCTTAAGGATTTCTCAAAGAATATAATTTATTTGAAATATTTAATATGTTTGAATATTCGAATAAGTTAATTCAGAAATCTCTCAAAACATGCACTATATCTTCAAAAAACAAATATAATTCTGAGTAATCCCTTCATCGCTCCTAGATAATATTCCAAATATCAAAATCAAAAAAAAACTAACCTATATCACAACGCACACGTGTTAGGAATGAATGCTTCGAAAACAAACCAACTTTAGAATTCAAGTTTGATCTATGTTCTAACAAAATCACAGAACAGTGTAAGTTATTTTTAAGGTTATTTAAATTCATTGACATTCAATAAATCTCATTACCGTACAACCGCCGACTATCCGAGGTGAAATAATACAATTCTCATTTGAGGCAAAATACCTGGGAATAGTCCTGGACAAGACCCTCACCTGGAATGCACACCTGGATGAAGTGTGTCATAAATCCAGAATGGGTTTCTGGACTTGCAGGAGGATCTGTGGTAAAACCTGGGGCCTAAAGCCCAGGCAGATGTACTGGCTATATACTATGGTAATTAGACCACGGATAGTGTATGGCGCTGTAGCGTGGTGGAAGAAAGGCCAACAAACGGTTGGCGAACAAAAGCTCACCCGACTACAGAGACAGGCTTGCCTTGCAATTACAGGTGCGTTTCGCACCACACCCACGGCAGCCATGGAGGTCCTACTAAATCTACCACCCCTGCACCTACTCGTGCATAGGGAGGCGGAACGGACCACATACAAACTATATCAACTGGCGGTTGACAGGCCAGAGGCAATAGTGATGGGAGGCTCAAGACTGCTGGACGAGATTTTAACGAACAGTATCCTATCGATGCCCTTGGATCTAATGTCAAAAATCACGAGCCAGGAACGGAATTTCAATGTAATCGTCCCCAGCCGGGACGAATGGACCCAGCATGCTGAGGTTCTATTGAGAACCGACCTTGGCTTGTTCACAGACGGCTCGCGAACGACGAACGGAACATGAGCGGGAGTCTCTAGGAGTAAACCGAGAATTAACATCTCATTGAGTCTCGGTCAAAACGCAACCATATTCCAGGCAGAAATATTTGCCATTGAGACCGCGGCGGAACTGCTGATAAAACGGCAAATCCACCACATTAAAATCAAAATATTTACTGACAGTCGGTCAGTACTAAAAGCTCTGGAATCCAGCTGTTTTACATCCAAAACAGTCTGGAGTTGCCGCACGCCTTTAAACAGGCTCGGTATGTATAACGGAGTCACTCTGGTTTGGATACCGAGCCACTCAAACTATTTGGGTAACGAGGAGGCGAATCGGCTGGCATTTGCTGGAGCTGCGCTGCCTCTGGTAGGACCGGAACCATTCCTGGGAATACCGCATGACGTGGCTAACGAGGCGATAACAGGCAGAATGAACTCAAGGCTTGAGTCTTTCTGGCGGAGCCATTCTGGCCTGAAACACTCGAAGTTGTTCCTTGGAACAGCTTCGAACAAAAAGATTGCGAACCTAGCGCTAGGTCTGGATAGGGCCAAACTAAGAACACTTGTCGGAATTATGACAGGTCACTGCAGACTAAAAGCGCATTAGCACATTTATAGCATATTATCGTTTGGTTTTAAGGGAGTCCATAAAATACCTTGCAAACTTTGTGTAGTTTCTATGGCGAACATAGAATACGTAGAGTTTTTAAAAGTTCACTTCATTCTAGTGTTTATTCAGATATCTGCATTAAATTTGGTTGGTAAGATTATTTTGTTTGTTATTCTTATGAATTAAATGTGAATTAGGGTTGATGAGTTTCCATTGTAATAATACTAAATTGCTTTTGAAGATGTTCTGCATGTTTTAAGAGTTTTGTTGAAGGAAATTATTTCGAGCAAGTTTTTTTGAAGAAGTTGTTAAGGTTATGTTTTGTATTTTTGGAAGGGAATTTAGTTTTAGTAAAACGAGGAACAAAAGAAGATTTTGTCCTCTTAAATTATTCATTTAGTGGATTAAATTGATGATTTATCCTTGTTTGAATTCGTTCATTCCCTTTCGTACTATTCAATAAGTGTTTCATTCTATATGTGTACTAAATTTACACAGGGTGCCCTTACACATTTATATAATTTAGTTCTTAAAGTTTTAGATTAAAAATTTCTTGAAATTAAAATTTGTAAAAGGTTACAGATTGTAGCATATAAGTGTTTCAAAGAGTTGCGCCTAAAAATATATTGAACTTCAATATCGGAAACAACAATTCTGGCATATTAATTCCCTAGGAAAGTAAGTTTTCACTAATTTCCCGTTGTCAATAGTAACTCCTAGCTATCTCAGTAAGTAGTACTTGCCTCAATCAAATCAATTACATGATTCAGCATACTTGATCAGATGACATCTGACAAAATAATTTCAGGAATTGATGTATCAGTATGGATAACTCTGAGATTCGCACGATTAATTTAAAAAAAACCTATGGCATAAAGTTGCCCTACCTTTGAGTGTATTCGAGATGATATTGCATCTACAGAAACAGTATTTGCTTTTCCATAACCGAAAATAGGATAGTTCTAAGCATCAAGTTATTTCCACACACCCACAGAACAATACGATAAAGGGGAAATATATTAAGAATCCTTTTGTCGCATTTAAGAAGCGTTAAGAGCTGAAAAATGATTTTATTGCAACAATTTTCAATAAAAATGTATATAACAACAGTAAAGTGATCAACAGAACATATCAGTCAACTCTATCACAGTTTCCCATAATTTAACATTGAACTAGAATACAGCTGAATAGGTTTTGTTGATCGTCAGGCATGTATGTTTTATAGCTTTTTGACTACTTTTAAGGGCAATGTTGTAATTCCAATTAATGCAACACAGTCACGCACCTATATTCGCACAGAATAGGGACACTAATGTTTTGCCAAACAACAGCGCCCTCTTAGTCCACTCTTGAGTCAGCCTAGTGTGGTATGCTCCGTATGTGTATTCGCACAAGATGTTTGGCAAAACATTAATCTTCCTATGCAGGGTAAAAATAGGTGCGTGGCTGTGTTGCACTGAAAAGTGGCCAAAAAGCTATGGTACATCCATGTCTGCTGCTGACGCTTAACGATCAGCAAAATATTCGGCTGTATTTTAGTTTTGAACTGTAATGTGTTACAGTTGTTACAACTATTCCCTATGGGGACAAGTTGCACTGTCCCGATTCGAGAAACTTCCTATTTACTATAGCACATACATATCATATTAGAATTGAAGGTTCGGGCAAAAAGACACAGGTCAAAATAATTTCAAGCCTAGTTGTGTTATTATGGAGGTAATTAAGTAGAATATTGGAAAAGTAAAAACACCTCAAAAATTATTTAAATGTGTTCCTTCCGTCTGATTGAACTCAGTAAAATCAAAGCCAAATTGAAAAAACACTATGCAGGTGAACGTGTTGTAGTTTATGATGGAAATTTCTGTTATTAGATATTAAAAAAAAAACTCCTTCAATTGCAAAAGGGGAAGCTTGTCTGTAATAATTCTTGGCCTCAACTTAAAACTTCGGTGTCCATTGGTGTTTGACGTCAGGTCAATCGAAGGACTTCACATGGATTCGTGGGTCTTGGCGTACAGGCCGGAATGACGGTGCTCGTACCAGGATCAATTGAGGCATCAATCTTGGGATTATCTTAGTTCATGATACTGCGTTCGGGTGGATGGATAAGAAGCCCTTCCGGCGTGTGAGTTACGTCCCAAACAACTTGGGCACTGACAATGCATAGCCAGTAGAGGTTGGATAGTGCTTCGCTGCTACCAGTGGTTGTAGGTTTTCGAACTGAAGCCCAAACTTGAAGCTGGTGGGTTCATCTCTTCGAAGGGGTTCTCGCTTCGCGCGAATCCTTATCACACTTTCTACCTCTGGGGGCAGACTGTGGAGACTGCTCAGTAGTCACTTGGTGAAAGATCTACGCTCACATGCCAATACAATAATGATGGTAGAATTCACATATATCGCCTCCCTCAAAATAAAACACTCGCGCTGACGAGAAATAAATTTTTAGGATTTTCAAGAATCGCTTTTAGTACTCGCTGTAAAATCTTCGTTGTCTTCAATGCAAATGGTTGCACGAAGTGCAATTTGAAGTTTTATGAAACGGAAGAATTCGGCCATTATCAGGAAATACAATTGGTGATTATTTGAATTTTGGGTCATAAATTCCGAAAAAATTAAATAAAATAATATAGATTGTTTTATTTAATCAAAATGAATTTCCATCCAGTAAGGACGGGTTCAATTAAATTTTTCCTAAAAAATAATACCTTTTCAACGGAAACTCGTTTCATGCCCAAACAATCGTTTGAAATGGTATAATTTCAGGAAATACAAAAACTTCAGCGGCTACCTTTTCCAGACTTCAGTGACGATTTCTAGCCCGCATTTCTTTTACTTGAGCAATGTTAAACTCATAAGTCGTTACTGGCTGCGAACCAACTCTTTGACATTATCTTTGCATTTAAAGTTGACCCACTGAAAGCCTTAAAAAATATTTTCAGCGCTTCCGATTACGACATTTCATTAGATGTGCAAGGTTATACAGGGTGTTTTCAAAAAAGGCGACCTCGTCTCTATGTTAGGTAGGAAACTGAAAAGTAATTGGAGTTTTCTCAATCAAATTTTCGGAACGCCATCCGTATTCAAGATAGAGGGCGTTAAAGAAAAAAAAATTATACACATTTTTTACGATTTTGCTGAAAATACTGACAACATTGTAATGAAATTGTATAAGAATATGATTTGGAAGCTGATACATACCATGAATTTGTTTTTATATTTGACTCTCATAAAGGGCACTAGTTACTCGGTTCGTACCAAGTGGCATTTAGCATAACTTTTTTAAGGTTAGATTCATCAATCAAAATTTCAAGTAAACTTAAACATTATTAGATTTTACACCACAAATGTACTCTCGATACTGTGTACCGTTTTAGGAGTATTTTGATTTGAAAATTATGAAGTAATAACAGATGCTGTTATAAAATATTGATAAAGTTTTTGATTGAACAAAAAATCACGAGAAGAAAATCAAAATAAAGACCAAGAACATAAAATTAAATTCAATTAAAGTAAGTGTTCAAAATTTTCTCCGTTTTCACGAAAACACAAGTCTATCATTTTTCTAAAAAATCCATTAATCTTCTTAACGGTTGGGGATCAGCTATGGGGCCGTTAAAGTGACGTTGAATTCTTGACGTGAATTTACCTCTGTAGCATAGACTTTTTTCTTAAGATACGACAAAACTGTGTAGTCCAAAGTCCAAAGGATTAAAATCGCATGACCAAGGAGCTTCTGCACCTCTACCAATCCATCGATTCGGAAAATGGTTACTCAACTAATTACGGCACCTTATATCAAAGTGCGGTACAGTTCCATCGTGCATAAAAATAGAGATATTCGCTCGTTTAGCGTAAAATCTTCCAATATCTGGAATAACAGATTGTTTAAAAAATCCAGGTATATATCACCATTTCAATATCCAGATAGAATGTGATAACCTATCAATTTGTTACCTAAAATTGCTGCCCAAACAAAACATTAACTTTAAGTGAGTGTTGTGATGTGATAACCTTTTGACTTGTGGATTCTCACCACACCAGTAATATGCATTATGGTAGTTAAACATACCTTGTCGCGTAAAGGTGGCCACTTCCGTGAAAAAAAATATATTTAAAAAAATTTGGATTGAGGGCTTTCTTCTCTTGTAATGTTTGAATAAAATCCATCCTAACCAGTAGATCGTCTGGCAAGGGCGTTTGGACTTGTATGTAATGATGAGGATGTAGCTGCTGCTCTTTAATCCTCCAAGTACTTGAAGAAGACGTGTTTGTTTGTCTTGGCACATTCCTTAAGTTAACTGTTGGTTCTTGATCAAATAAATTCAAAATGATATTTTCTTTATCGATAGTTCTTGTCTTGATCTACCAGAATTTATTTTTTTGGTCTCACATTCCCAGTTTCTCGACTACGTCGTTCAATGGCTCTAAATGTATTTTAACTTTTTTTCGAGAAAACTTTTCTCTATAACGTGTAATAGCTGCATTATAATTTCCTAAACACTCCCTTGAGTATAATAACATGTCGGTGTATTCAACATTTGAGTAAATTTTGATCAACAATATCAAATTCTATGAATACCAAGGTTTTCAATATTTAATTATTGTTGACTGTTCGTCATATCTATCAATAAGTGACAGTTTTCCATGAAAATCCTATAGAAAATCAATGTATACTAACTAGAATGGATTTTTGTAATACATTACAAGACGACAAAAAAAATTTAATTCACATAATGCATACTAATCAATAAAAATAATTATTAATAACTTCATCATAACTTTATAACAGCATTGGTTATTACTTCATAATTTTCAAATCAAAATATTCCGACCAGGATAGATAGTAACGAGTTTTAACAGGAGCCATTTTTGGTGTAAAATAGAATGATGTTTAAGTTCACTTGTAGTTTTGATTAATAAACTAAACCTTCAAAAATTTATGTTCAATACTACTTGGTACAAACCACTTAACTAGCGACCTATATGAGAATCAGATATAAAAATGAATTCGTGGGATGTATGAGCTTCTAAAACATATTCGTTTAAAATTTCATTACATACTGCCAGTAGCTTCGGCAAAATCGTAAAAAATGTGTATAAATTTTTCTTCAACGTATTTTGAATACGGATGACGTTACGAAAATTTTTTACTGAGCAAAACCCAATTATTTTTCAGTTTTCTACCTATCCTAGAGATGGGGTCCCCTTATTTTGAAACAGCCTGAATACTTTTCTTTATCAAACAAAATATAGTGAAACCAGTAAAGACTCATGCCGAATAGATCTAGTGCCACAATCCTCGTAAATTATTTTTCAACATATCCTTGCCTGTGTCAGGTGGTACATACAGATTTCCCTAAAGCCTTCAACAAGGTAGATCATATTATTGTAGCTAATAAAATGAGATCTGGATAACGCTCCTATCCGAAATTAATGGAATTCAATGAATCACTTTTGAAAAAACATGTGTAGAGTAAGTAATATTGAGTATTGTTCATTCAAATTGTGTGCATTATCCGCAATTCCTTAAGATTTTAATATCGAAACCTTGATGTTTTGAATGTTCATGAATAATTCAGTTGACGGCAATTGGATGTAGATGATATATTGTATGTTTCACAGGATAATAAACGCTTTTAATTGAGCGGCAGTGGAGGCGCTCTGTCGGCCCTGATTTTAGTGCACGAATAACAGTTTTAAATACAGGTGATCCTAAATTGGAAAGGCCGGACTGATTATATAATATATAATAATATGGTAACTTGGTATTAACCTGTCATGAAATCTCGATTTCTTCGGTTTCGAGATACAGTGTCAAAATCTGAATTTTATCAATTCTCTTAGCATCTGTCTTTCTCAAGATTTTCATCTGATATCTAGCGAATGTATAAAATTTCATAGTTGACATCACAAGACATGTCAACTATCTATAAAAATTTACAGGATGATATTTGTCTGGAGCAATGATCTCCTTTTTTTCTGAAAACATTTTTGTGTTGCGTCACTGGTAGTCTAAAAAATATGGAAAGGAATCACTATTTCATTTGATAATTTTTCCTTTGAGAATTTTCTGATATTCTGTAAACTTATCATATACACTAACATTTTCCACAAAATAAATGTACAGTTGATAGGAAAATCAGAAATTTTTAAGAGAACTCTGTAGGCTCTGGCATATTTGGATGAATTCATGGTTTCGTTGATAGTGTTATGGCTATTTCATTAGTCTGTGGCAATAGTTCATGAGGGTATGAAACACTTATATAGTTATCATCACAAAAAAGTGTTGTCACTATTTCATCAATCTTTGGTAGAGGTTTATAAAGATAGAGAAAAGTCGTATGAAAATCATTACCAATAGTGTTGTACTGAATATAAGAAAAATTCGAAAAAATAATTATAACGAAGAAACTAAGTTGAAACGGAAAACGCATTTAACAATTGAATTGAACTGCAGCAGATGTTGGAATTATCTTCCTCTTACCCTAATACAAGGACGATTGAACTCTTCTGAATAATTCCAGGGTATTCAAAATTATTTCAAACTGTCGTGTACAATTTCAGTTTCCCCCATACAAAATCTTAGCTTCTTAATGCGAGTATCTGGCATGCTATTAGTGAGGTCCACCGGGTCAATCTGTTTTTACAGTTTTCTTTCGAATAATCCCTAGTCAAAACTGAAAAATGAGTTGGAGCACTATCGAGCATGAGTCACATTTTGAGTCGCAGCAAAAAAAATGTCAAGTAACAAAGTCATTTTGTTTTCCAAAAAATATCTGTAGGTGTAAGCTTTAGGTTGATTCTGCATAAAAAGAAGACCCATAAAATAATAATAATAGCCGATACAACCACCTGAGACGTTTAAAAAACATATCCGTGCAGAATTTCGGGAGGATCCTATGATTCAAAACAAAAATAAATATTTTGTTAGAGGAGTAGCGTTGAACCCTACCAACCATAGCTGCATACGTTCCAGTTTCAATTATGCATTCAGATGTAAAATAACAGTCCAGATACTGATAAAAAAATTTGGGGGCATCGTATGATTATAAGTTATGAAAAAAATGGAGCGGAGCAGCGTTAAGCGGTACCTCAAGCACTGTAACTTTCGAAGGGACAGGATAGAGACTTAAAATTTTCAGATTGGATTTATGGCTTGAATATACCGATTAGGCTGGTTAAGGCTTGTAATTGAATGATGTTGTAGTTAGTCACATTTGAAATAATCTCTCATTTTCCCAATGCTCTACAAACTACAGTCCGATCGTATTCAGAAGTAAAATAATAACACACGTGTTCATGCAAAATTTCGTGAAGATTTTATGATTACAAGATTCAAAATCAAAATAAATATTTTGTTAACCGACCAGCGTTGTCCTGCGATCCAGTTTTAAACTCAACATTTATATAAAAAACAACGACACAAAAGTAGATAAAAAGTTTGTGAGTATTGTATATTGAGAAGCCTTAAAAAATATCTTTAGAGAGCAGAACAGCGTTGACCGCTACCGAAACCATAGCAACGGTCGCACGATTCAGTCTAAATTAATCATTAAGAAGTGAAATAATCACATTCATCTCATTTAAAATTTCTTGAGGATTAATTGAGTAATTAGTTTTCGCTCCTTCAAAAACTGTCGTTTAAACTCTTCAAATATATGTCGCAGGAAACCAAAAAATTTACCAATTGCCTCATGTGCTTAGTGAGCGAAATTGTTTACTGTATTCTGCGGTGAGTTCGGACCTATGCATAGAGTCAAACTTTTTTTGAATTTTTACGGGAAATAATTGATTCTCATATCTACTTATAATGAATGGTACAAGATAGTATGGTAAATAAGATTTATAATTGTTTATAACTTAATGTTCAGATAATTTTTGATTATGCAATCGTAAAATTTTCATTAATACATGAAAATTTTTGGGCACTTGAGGTAGAAAACAAGGTGCTATCATTTTACCCAAATATCTGAAATTTTCAAAATTTGAGTCTCACATGGTCTCAAATGACTAAATTGGTCAATGATGGTCAATGATGAAGTTCGTAACACTAATTTTTGGACGGAAATAATAAGAAACTTGAAACTTTCGGAATAAGTTTAGTGCCTAAATATCTCGACTAATATTTTAATAGGCAAACTCAGTCTCGATTTTTTGTGAGTTATTCTCTTTTGATAGATTGTTCTTCAAATATTTTCAAATGTAGAAATCCGATCGAGCTCAAATCAATATGCAGATATGAAATAACGATACGAAGGCTGGTGCATAATTTTGTGCAGATAAATTTCTAGAATTTCTTAAATTGTTCTTATATGGTTTGGGCAAAAAGTATAAAACGCATTTGAAGTTTTATTAGATATATTTTTTTCTGTTCTTTCTTGTCAATATGTAACGATGCAGACCAGAAAGAGGAGGATGGAGCTTTTCAATCATGTTTGTTCATTTTCACAGATTTTCCATTTCTTCAAGAAAGCAGTCCCAAAATTTCAGAGATTGATGTTTATTCGACTTTCAGATGACAGAACTTAGTATTCTGTATTTTACGAGCTTGTGTATGAAACAGCGTACAACCGTTTTTTTTTATGTCTGTAATTCTCGAAATCAAACAACTAGATTCGATTCACTGATAAAGAATCAGACGTTTAGACTGACCGTAAACACTGTAACTTATGAGTCTACACCCATACAAGATCCAACTGGCTCAATAACTAAAGCCACTTGACCATAATAAGCGTCGTTTTTTTGCTCATTTTTTATCATGAAATTGTGTTTAGTGATGAAGCTCATTTCTGGTTGAACGGCTATGTAAACAAGCAAAATTGCCGTATATGGAGTGAAAACAATCCTCAAGAAGTTCTTTATTTTGCATTGCATCCTGAAAAATGTATGGTGTGCTTTACACGCTGGAGGCATCATCGGCCTCATTTCTTTAAAAACGATGCTGGAGCTAATGTTACAGTGAATGGTGCTCATTACAGATCGACGATCAATGATTTTTCGTTTCAAAATTTGAATGGTATAGACCCAGAAGTGTTTTGGTTTCAACAAGATGATGCTACCGTGACAATTGATTTATTGAAAGAAAGATTTGGCGATAACATTATTTCGAGAAATGGTCCAATTAATTGGCCTCCAAGATCATGCGACATAACTCCACTGGATTATTTTCCTTTGGGGTAATGTCAAGTCATTGGTTTATTCTAATAAACCAGAAACAATAGACGCTTTGTAAGCCAACATAATTAGTATTATTGATGAAATAAGGCCTGAATTACTCGAAGATGTGGTCCAAAATTGCGGTTCCTCAGAGCTAGTCGTGGTCGACATATGCCGGAAATTATTTTTGAAACATAAATATCATAAAATTTTTCAAAAAAAAAATTGACTTAAATCTTAATTTAAATGTGTTTTATTTCAATTTAAAGATCTATCACTCCTAAAAACACACCCGATAGAAAATCATTCCTTATTCTTGTATAACCAAGCTAGAGTTGAAATGTTGGTTTTCCAGTGAAACTCTATGCTATAGAAGTAGTGTACTTTACACTTATATTATATGATCAATCATCTGGAATGATATTATTATAGTCTACTGTAAATAGTATCCTCATATCCAGTTCACCATGGTCGTGAAAAATTATTGTATATAACGCAAGTATAATAATATCCGTTTTCTTCACTAATGAAATTATTTTATGACAGTGTGTGTTTGACTTTCATGGAGAACACATGTCTAGCATCCTAATGCGAATTGATAGTTTACAAGTGAAAAAGCTAAAAACCGGAGATAAGCGGAAAATAATTCAGAAAATTCAAAATTTCTCGAAACATTTCCACCAGCGCCGCGGAGTTCGAGGCTTTCCACGCTGAGATGTCTCAAAATAGCGGCACTTCGTCTTACGTAACATCGGAAGATGGCGAAAATTTTCAAGAAGTTACCAAGAAAAAACGTAAAAAGAAAACAAACAAAGCAGATCAAACAGCAAAAAAGAATAAGGAAAGCAAATCCCCAGAAATTATTTTCAAAGAACCACAATTATTAAGTTTGAAATCCAAACCAAATCACAACAAAAAATGCGAACGAATGGAGATAGATAATGGAACATCTGATAACACAACACAACAGAACAAATCAAGACGAGAAAATGTAAACATAAACACTCCACAAAAAATGACATACCCACGTAAACACAACCAAAACACCGTGATTTCAACAAGAATGAGCGAAATTCGGAGAATTGAATATGCAGTGCTATTCTATTTATCAGTGGATGAAGCCATTATAAAAGACCGAATTCAAATGTCCGAAGAATGGAATAAGAAATTCCCAAATTCAGCTGATGTTATTCTTAGAACAAAACTGGGATACCTACTGAAATCTAATAGTAAAAAAGAGGAACTTAAAACTGCTCTAGAAGAAATGAAGATTAACAAAATTATCATTAATTATAATGAAACCAAACCATACGAAAGAAATAGTGAAAGAAAAGAACCTCAAAAAACTTTCTCTGTAGTTATTTCAGCCGTAGAAAAATCCATTGATGAAAAAGACATCAGTCAACATCTGAATAATCTAAACCTAAAACACAGATACTGCAAGAGAATAATAGCAAGAGCAACAAATACACCAACAGGACATATCAGAATAATAACTGGAGAGGAAGCAACATTTGAAAAACTGTTGAACGAAGGAATGTTCTACAAAAATAGACATTATCTCATCTACCCTAGCAATCCCCCTGAACCTACTCCAATGCCTTGCAGCAAGTGTTTATTATTTGACCACACAAGCGAAAACTGCAAAAGTCCTCTCATATGTACAAAATGCCAGGGCCCACACAGAGAATCACAATGTAAAACCAACCTACCACCCAAATGCAGGTCATGTGGCTCAGAAGACCATCAGGCATGGTCCCCTAAATGCTCAAAACACCCAAAAACACCTATTGATGGAATACCTAACGTCTCAATCAAATCACTCAACAAGAAATCAAGAAATATAGAGGAACTGCACAAAAAACAAAGCAGAATACATAGCACGATAACCATTCACGATGATATAGTCAACACATATATAAGGAAACTGAATAAACCAAAAAACACCAACAGAGAAGAACTCATTAATAAACTAAAACGCAGATTCATCAACCAGTACGATATCGATACCGTTGCTGTTTTTTCAGGAAACAGGGTATATATCTTGATGTTTGATGTAGAGAACCCAGACGAATCCTCACCAACCGAGCCTAAAAACAACAGCATTCAAGTTCAATTCTGAAGTGAAAATATTGTACAACAACATCAACAGTTATGTGCCCAAAAAACAACTCATTAATAACTTTATTGAAAACAACGACATAAAATGCGCAATGTTCGTTGAGGCAAAAATCAAAGATGAGAACACTGCGACTTACAGAGATTGGAAAGTTATCAATAAAATAGGTAACAAAACACTTAACACAAGGGGAGGAAGTGTTGTACAAGGTCATCCATCTCTGAAGATAGGCAAAGAAAACTCACCGGTGATACAGAATTATCTGAATGAATGTATTCACTTCACAATACCAATTGGAACTGAAAAGATACATATTTTTTTAGTGTATATACATCCGCACTCTAAAATCGAAGAGACTATATTCACAAAAGCTGCATTGTACAAATACGCCGTGATCATAGGGGATTTCAATCCTAACAGGCAGAAAAACAAACAACTTAATAAATTCCTGCAGAACGGAACATTCTCCAAACGTCTGACAAATCCTACCTTCCTCATGGATGACAATCCAGACAGTACTCCAGACCTGATTCTCTACTCCACTAACCTGACGAGCAACATCATGAATGTCGAGCTTGTTCCAGACCTGGGATCAGATCACCTGGCAATGGTAATTACCCTTGATTTAATGCGAACACCAGAAGAAGTGCCTAGGATGATAAAATACAATTTTCGCAAGTGCAACATCAAAAAAGTCGATAAAGAAATGATGAACATCATAAATGAAAACAAGAACGTAAATATAAACGAAGACTACATCACAGCGTTCAACAACACCCTATCAAACAGCATAACAAGGCACTCACCCATTGTTAAACATAACCCGACCCTTCATGAACTTCCTCCCTACATAATAAAGTTAATCAAGATGAAACGTAAAATGTACAGAGAATATTTGCTTCAACCCAATCCGAACATTAAAAGGAACATCAATGAAATTAACAAGAGCATTCAAACAATGATTCAACAATATAGACAACATACATGGATAAACGCTTGCTATGAAATTAATAAGACATCGGGAAGAACATTCTATCAGCAGGTTAACAAGCTTTCCAAATACAAGAAATTTAATAGTATATCAACCTTAAAGGACTCACTGAAGGAATACAACACGGATAAAGAAAAAGTAGAAAAGTTTGCTGACCACTTCAAAGGCTCCTTTAACTATGACAAGAACTCTAAATTTGACAAATCTCACGAAGCGCATATTAACTCCTGGTATGACAACTATTTTAGCAACCATCAAACTACAACTGCAAATGATAACATCAAAATAGAGGAGGAGGACTATTATGAAATTCTTCACAAAAACAAGAATAGTGCTCCAGGAGTGGATTCTATCCCATGGAATGTTGTGAAAAGGTTGAATGAAGATATACACTCGGAAATTATAAAGATCTATGAATATTGTCTCAACTCTGGATTATTCCCCAAGATTTGGAAAACGGGCATCATAATTACCATCCCCAAACATAACACAGACCATCACAAAGTAGAAAATTATAGGCCAATAACACTACTGCCAGTATTGGGAAAACTATTTGAGAAGATCATCAAAAGGAGACTGGAGGAACAACTGAAAGATGCCATACCCAAGCAACAATTCGGATTTCGCCCCAGAAAATCGACTATCCACCCAATGACCATCTTTATTTCCAACACTCAAAATGCACAACTCAATCGGAAGAAAACAGCTGCGATTTGCTTAGATATCAATAAGGCATTTGATAGCATATGGCATAAAGGTTTGCTTTTCAAACTCCAAAAACTGAACACTCCTAAATACCTAATAGAAATAATCAAGGGCTTCTTAGAAGAGAGAATACTTGCAATTAAAATAAACGAGACAATCTCCACTTGTTTTTCCCCTGAACAGGGCACCCCACAGGGATCACCACTCAGTCCATTCCTCTATAACATATACTGCAGCGACATATATAACGGATCCAGCCGAGCCCAATATCATCTACAGTACGCAGACGACACAATAGTCGTTTCACATGAGAAAAGCGAAAGGAAATGCATGGAAGGCTTACAACTATACATGGACAATATGGTTACTTGGTTTCACAAATGGCGGCTTCAACCAAATCCTGGCAAATCCAATTTGATAATATTCAATCATAAAATACGTCCAAACTCACCAACACTAAAGATTGAAAACAACATCATTTCACCAGCACCCTCAATTAAATACTTGGGAATACATGTAGACAACAAAGCTAACATGAAACTGAATTCAAATATCGCCAAAAAAAAATCAATAAATCGAGCAAAACACTTCAGATGCCTTACATATAAAGACCAAGGAATTAGTTTAAAAAACTCGGTCAAAATTTACAAAAGTATTTGTAGACCCATCCTAGAATATGGGCACCCCCTGTACATAAATGTGGCAGATTCTGTATTACGAAACATTGAAGTAGGAGAAAGATCGGCACTAAGAATCATAACACGATTAAGACACCCACTCAACAAACTGCACAATCCGCCAAACGAGCTACTCTACGAAAAAGCTAACATACAACCAATTAAAGAAAGACTGATGGATCTGAATAGAAAATTCTCAGAAAGACTCAAAGACCTAGAGGATGTTGCAAGTATGATGCACAATGAGCCAGTAACCACCCCCCCAAGAAAATTCCCAATTCGAAGCGTGATGGACAGACTTCATGAACTACAATAGAATATACTTAATTCATAAATTTCATATGCAATGTATAATTTATGTAATTTTTTTTTTTTTTTTTTTCTTTTTTTGTCACAAAGTTGTATAATCCACCAGGCTGAAGGACTTAGGTCGATGGCCATTGACTGTAGTCAATAAAAACTGTTATTATTATTATTATTATTTTATGATTTGGCTACAAAACATCTACTTAACTCACTTGTTGCAAAATTTTCTCAGAGAAGAGATAGATATTTCGGAATCAATTAAATGCTGAATTGAATACCAGCATATGGTACTTTTCGGACTGTGAAACAACCACCCACTTGCTTTCAAATTTTTCAGTGAGCATTGTTCGAGTATCGCAAGATCATTTATGGTAGATGTTTGAATAAGTTTCATATTTACCATAATAATTGTATAATCAACCACCCGAGTCGAAACCGATTATGTGTGGTTGCTTTCAGAAATATAATGACCTAAGGTTTCGAAAATATTTCATAATAAAGGTTTTTCGCGATACTAATCCGGAAGAAAAACATGAGAGCAGTACTCACATAATAGTGGTCTGGTGGTGGCACATCAGATTTTTCATCCTTGAATCTTTCACTACGGTCGAAAAAGAAACCATTTCCTTCGTTTCCTCCTTGCGCTATATAATCAGCCGGACCTGAAATAACAGTGTCGTCTTCTGTTTATTTCAATATCATACAAAACTTACCGGGATTTTCCTTTTGTGGTAGGATAACAGTTTTTCTTTCTGTTGTTTCCAAGAAAGCTACTTTTTTTCTGTTATGTGAAGTTTTATTTCTATTTTTGTTGAAACATTCAACTACTGCATATTTCGTTACTGGGGGAGCCTGAAAAGAATTTTTCAAATAATAAGATGAAGATCATAAACGCACAATAAGGTACTTAGTTTTTCTTATTAAATCATCTGAATATTCAATAGTACATTACATACCAAGGAGAAAAGTGGTTGATTACTGTTGAGAGATAGTAATCAAACTTTCTACGGAGGTTTGTATAATATTTTATTTGAAACCATGAAATTTTATTTTTGATTCTTATTCCGAAAAATATTTCAGATTTTAGAACAAATTCACAACTCCGGTTAAGGACGCAGCGGTTGCTACGGAAAAATAGGCATCGTCAATGGAAAATAAAAGTCACTTAACGTGTTGTGTGCAGATAATTTGATGAAATAGTATATTTTATTACGAATGCGGGGATAAGTATAAATATATATATATATATATATATATATATATATATATATATATATATATATATATATATATATATATATATATATATATATATATATATATATATATATATATATAACATATATTTATATATATATATATAACATATATTTATATATATATATATATATATATATATATATATATATATATATATATATAAATATATGTTATATATATATATATAAATATATGTTATATATATATTTATATATATATATATATATATATATATATATATATATATATATATATATATATATATATATTTATATATATATATATATATATATATATATATATATTTATATATATATATATATATTTATATATATATATATATATATATATATATAAATATATATATATATATATATATATAAATATATATATATATATATAACATATATTTATATATATATATATATATATATATATATATATAATAATAATAATAAAGTTTATTTCAAGAATATATATATATATATTTATACTTATCCCCGCATTCGTAATAATAAATATATATATATATATAATAAATATATATATATATTTCAGGTGGTATAGACTCAACATGAGGATTATCACTCATTTTTTTAAGTTTAATTTTTTAATTTAGTTTTTCAATAGGCGAGTATAAAATATTTTAATTTTATTTAAATTTAAATGCCAACCTTACTTATTTAGTATTGACAGTTCGACTGTCTTTTATTTTTGTTATTTATTTTAATTTTGTCAATTTGCGTGTGCCAATGAAAATTTGCGTGCGAGAAGTTTACTTGCCGCACTCAAATCTACATTAAATTTAGTGAAAATTCGTGTGGTAATTGTGAAGTGGGCAATTAGCGTCTTTTCGACCCCAAAAGCAAGCGCTAAGGTAGGACTTTCCCCGCATGTTTAATAAAAATAACGTTTCACGATTCTGATTGCGACTCAGATGATATAAGCAAGGGCCACTACGAAAAAACGTTTGACGTCTATAAAAACTGGTGAACTGAAAATAACGTGAAGAACAATATGACCTCAGAAACTGTCCTGTTGGCCTTTTGTGGGGAAATAAGTAGAGATAAGCAACGGTCAACGATATGGTCAATGTACAACATGATAAAGGCCGTTCTCCCCATTAGAGGAAAAAGAGATATTTCGAAATTCAGTAGACTCCTTGCATTTCTATGAAAACGAAACATAGGCTACAAGCCAACGAAATCGAACACTTTCACAACATTGATAATTTTGTGCAAAAAGCGCAAAAGAAATTTCTTCCAATAAAGGTATTCTAAGTTTTTCCTCATATTCTTGAATTTTATTTATCATAATTTCAGGTAGCTCTTGTGATAGGAATAGCAGGTACCTGCAGGAGTGACGACTTAGTCAAAATAAAAATTTCGGACGTCACTTTTTTAGCCGGAAAAAGTATCAATTGAGATACCAGATACGAAAACTCATCGAAGCAGAATGTTTCTTATTACGGAAGAAATTTGGATACATATATTGATGGATTACATGAAATTATAAAAAACATCGAAAATGAGAGATTTTTTATTAAATGCATTCGGAGAGGGAACCAAACAACCTTATGGAAAAAACATCGTAAAGAAATTTCCCAAGGAAAATAGCTACACAGTTGGGTCTTGCTCAACCAGAGAAATAAACTAGACACTGCTTCAGAGGATCGTCGGCAACAGTACTTGCTGACAATAGGGCAGCCATTTCAATGCTAAAATGTCTAGCAGGTTGGAGGTCCAACACACTAGCCGAAGGATATGTAGATTTAGTTCCATTCAAAACCAGTCCAAATCGTTTGTTCTGCTCCCAAGACCATCTACATCCAGTTCTACATCCTCTGATGTATTCTGTACCCTCAATAATTTTCCAAAGTATACAACAATAAGTGAAAAACAGCAGTACATTATCATTCCACCAACAAGCTTGACTAAAGAAACAGGTTTGTTCTATTTCAATAAACGATTATTAGTCATCAACAGTGACTAATCTTCAATAAGTCGTGGAGTTCTATTTGTATGAAATCCAATTTACATTCGATTTCTGTTCTTGTGTTGTATATATTCATATAAAAGTAAACGTTCTTCTGTTTAATTGATGGATTTAGTCTTTACTTAATAAAACTTAATTTTCAACTAGTAATAAATAAAATTTAATTTCCACAAACTTTTTATACTTGAATGACAATTGGTTCGCCACACTTAGGCTCAATCATATTCTACATTTGCACGGCTACTGTGTGAAAGTTCACATAGGTTCTTATATATGTATTGACAGGTACTAAAGGATGTGGGACTACAAGCAGAATTGTATTTATTAGGGTATTCCCAATTAGGTGGAGAGATAACGTCGATGGTAATAAAAGTTATTGGGGTAGCCGTAGGTTTTTCATAATACATGAAGATATTCAATAAAAGTGACTTATTCGAATCCGTTTGTTCGTTTAGGAGAATTTTCTGAGAATTATATCGGTTTATTTCAAGTGATTCTATGAATGTTAATTCAGAACCCTTACTCTCTATATGCATAATTTTATATTCGTTATTGAAATTATGTTCAAACTCGATTAGAAGGTTGGCATATGTGGAATGTATTTAATTTGAACTATAGCTCTTTTGATGTTCGTGTATTCTTTTCTTGAACGATCTACCGGTGGGACCAATATAAACTATTGGTGCAATCGTTAAAAGTCAACTTATAGACTTCTGAATTATCTTCGTTTGATTTATCTTTATTATTTATTATTTATCTTATATATTTATAAATTTTATTAATGGTTATGCTGTTATGTAATTAAAATTTTTCTCAAAATAATTGGCAATGTCTTCGGATATTCTATTTATATATGAAATTTGTATGAATTTTTTCCGTATGGGGTTTTTGTGGGGGCATGAACATAAGTTAATGCTATCTCATTCTGTTTATTTATTACCATTTAATCTATAAAAGTTGGGTTGAAACCATTGTTAAATGCTATTTGTTTTATTTGTTATGATAGATTCATCCATAGATTATTAAAAGTACCGATGATCCTTCAAAACTTTTCTAAAGAACTCAATATAATAAAACAAATAGCATTTAACAATGGTTTCAACCCAACTCTTATAGATAAAATGATGAGAAATAAAGAGAACAAGATAGCATTAACTCAAGTTCATCTTTCCACAAAAAAGCCCATACCGAAAAAATTCATACAAATTTCATATATAAATAGAATATCCCAAGACATTGCCAATTATTTGAAAAAAAAATTTTAATTTTATAACAGCTTTAAGAGCCATAAATAACATTGATGAATATATTAAAAATAATAAAGATAAATCAAACAAAGATAATAATTCAGGAGTCAGTTGACTTTAAAGGAATGCCCAATGGTTTATACTGGTCATACCGGTGCGTCGTTTTGAGAAAACAATACACGAATATCAAAAGAACTGTAGTTCACATTCAACACATTCCATATGTGAAATGTATTGAACCATATATAATAACAATTTTCTCTTGATTTGTATTCATTGAAATAATCGGTTGATTATTTGTATAGAAAAAATTAATGAGTTCATCCAATATTATTGGGAAATTCTATATTTACGCCAATACCACTCGTTCATTAATTAATCAAAATGTTAAGGCAAATAATCAAATTGCTTATGTTTTCTAGCCACATAGGGAAATAATGCGAAACACGAAATCTGTGTTTTTTCAATTCAGAAATAAGAAATTCATCACTATTTCGCATCTAAAAAAACTTAAACACTGGATTCCATTGTGAAAGGTGCTTGAAGAATGTTCACATTTCAGAACTCTATTATACTAAAAAAATATCATAGTTCAATAGTTTTGGAAATTATCCACTTGTAAATTTTACTAAGAAACGAAGAATTGTAGACGGGTACGCTTTTCACCATTCTCTATTTATCTAAGAAAGAAACACGATAACTCCCCAGGTGAAATTGAATACAAAACATCTTGTACAGTTATTCAATAACAGTTCTAAATGGAGAATCAAAATTATAATGCAAAATAATACACTTCAATAATTTCTTGTATATTAAATGAATGAATATCAAGATTGGTATGAAAATATCAAATGGATAAACACATAGGATGCGATATAGGGAACTTTCAACTCGACACAGAAATTTATGTTACTCTTATTCAAAAGTTATCATTTATTACTTCGGAATAAATCAATAAAAAATTCCTCTCATTTATGCAGCCTAAGAGCATTTAGTTTGGGAGCGCTTGCCATTTTCGGACGGCTCTTAAGAATATATATATATATATATATATATATATATATATATATATATATATATATATATATATATATATATATAATTACATAATCCGAACCCCATATTCTAGACATTGGCCCATAATCTTATCCTCATATACCATGAATATAACTCTGTTACTTTTTGCTTACTTTGTAAATTCCACTAC
Source organism: Megalocaria dilatata (assembly GCA_034642435.1). Taxonomy (NCBI): domain Eukaryota; kingdom Metazoa; phylum Arthropoda; class Insecta; order Coleoptera; family Coccinellidae; genus Megalocaria; species Megalocaria dilatata. Next base: position 81,905,046 of record CM067855.1, on the reverse strand, counting down.
GTAGTTGCACCGCCACGTGCGCTGAGTAATATTTTATTGAGATAAGACAATATTATAAATAGTCGATTCATTGAACCTAACAGTGATTTTTGCATTAGAATTGAAGCTCATAGTTACTGTATGATTTTCCTAATGAATAGTTTTATTTTTTAAAAACAAGGTTTCCTAATCAAAATACATATTTGGCGACGAGTACGTGATTGTGCCGGTCTTGTTCGAAAAATTAATGCATCCTTGTGTCCAGCCTCAGAACAGGTTCCACTGGTGAACATAGCAGTAAAATCTTTCCAGGCCGTTGGTTTCAACCATTAAGCACAACAGGACGATCAGAAAACCTACCCGAAGCCCGATCACCTGAGTAGCGCCCCGTGACAACTTCGTTGGAAAACTCTACATTCTAGTAAGTGAGCAAATTCCTTTCTTTTTGTGAAATCCCCAGTAATCAACCTGGTCCAAAGTTGAAATCATTCTTTTTTCGCAGTTTTGAGTGTAAAACTTGTGTTAGTTTTTCTAGGTTCGCTTTAAAACCGACTTAATATTTCTTTCTTCAATCAAAAACCGAATAATAATAATTTTTATTAATAAGTATCAATTAATTCAATAATATTGATTGATTTGTTGAATTCTTCAATTTTTAATATATTTAAAAAGTCAATATTACTTCAAATAAACAATTTGTTGGAAAGAAAGCCAAAAAACTCAATAAAGTGAAAATGGCGAATGAGGGTATCAATTTAACTACTGCTGAAAAATTTGGATTACTTCTACCAAAATTTTCGGGAATTGAAAATGAGTTACATTCCTTTATTAGAAGTGCTGTACAGTATCTTGGCATGTTCACAAATGAAAATGAATTGATTAAATGATATTGTTTCACTGTAGTAAAATCAAAATTGACAGATAGGGCACTAGCTGAAGTTTCGACGTCAGATTTACCTAACAATTCGGAAATATTGAAAAACTTTTTGTATTCAAAATTTGGCGATCAAATTAATTTGGATGTTTTAATACATCAGTTACAATTCTTATCTAAAAAACCAAATGTTGATTTGATAAATTTCATTGATATATATCTATGAAAATTAGAATTAATTATAGAATTGATGCAGATAGAATGGATGCTGCAGAAAAACAATTGTATAAATCTAATATACTCAAAATTTGTAAAACTGTTTTGATATCGAACTCTCCTATTGAATTAAGGACCTATCTGATAACCAACAATGCTTTCTCATTTGATGATACAGTGAACACCGTGAAAGATTACCTTTCCAATATGGCACAATACGAATTATTAGACAGAAGTAGAAAGAATAGAAATCCCCAAGTAGATTCTAATTATAAAAATTATTCGTACTTTAATCTTAGAAATAATTCTCATAATCCGAGAATGAATAACTTTTCCCATTTCAATCACCGTCCTCATCAAGAATCCAGGAATTTTCCCTCTCAACCCATAAATTTTCAACAAAGAAAAGTGTATACGCATTATCCAACATATGAACAAGTGTTTGGTCCGAGTACATCGAGACAAACAAATATATTCAAACCCAATCCGAATCAAAGAATTCGAACTCCTCTAGAAAGAATGTCTATTCAAACTAGGAATTATCCTCAAAAAAGAAACACATATTCGACCCAATATCGAAAAAATCCCCAGAAAAAATATTATTTCAATAATCAACCCAATCAAAACTATACATTTGAAGAATTGACGAATTTACAGTCAACTTCTAATTTCGAAATGAATCCAAATAATGATTCCCAACAAAATTTTCGGGAAACTGTCTACAAAGACAAATTGACTTGAATTCAACTCTAGATCATACCAATCAATTACCATATATTGAACTTGAACAACCTAAATGTATTTTACTAATTGATAGTGGATGTTCGGTATGCTTAATAGATCCTCAATTTGCGTATAATAATTTTCCTAATAACATTTTTAATGAATCAACAACATTGACTGCTTGCATGAAGCAAGAAACATCTAATGAAAAAATATTGTTACCATTATTTTCTGAATTCGCTATTGAGGATCTACATCCTTTTATTTTGTATAAATTCCACAACAATTATGATGGTCTGATAGGTGCAGATTTCTTAAACAAATATAGACTTATGTTAGATTTTAAAAATGAGATTTTAGGAAATATAATATATTCATATTGTCAAATTCCTTTTAAATTTCAACAAGTCTGTCAAAATCTCACCAAGATACCAGTAGATCTCAGTTATTTAGAACCAAAATTAAGAAGAATCATTATAGACCCAACTAAAGAGTTAACATTTGAAAATTTCTCAACTATGTATAAAAATAATGCTATTGACATTACTCCAAATATTAAAGAAGAAAATGGTGATCTATTTGAATCCCCCAAAAATTATGCGTTAGCGCATTGCGTATCACAAAATTTTAAAATGAGTGGAGGTATAGCGTAAGAATTTGAAAATAAATATGGTAATATTGAAGAATTGAAAAAACAAAATAAATTAATTGGCGAAGTCGCCTCAATTCGAAGAGATAGTAGGAATATTTATTATTTAATTACTAAAGATTTTTATTTTGAAAAACCCGAATTTAAAACGGTGTTTCAATCACCACTGAATCTTAGAAAAATATGCGATATCAAAGAAGAGAAATATTTAGCTTTACCACGAATTGCATGTGGATTACACCGATTAGAATGGTCAATTATAGTGAATATGTTGAGATATATTTTCAGAGGATCAAATATCAACGTAATTATTTATCATTTGTCAACAAATAGTGACAATTCAATAGATTTTAATGGTATTGAAGACGATCTTATTTCGATTACAAATCAAATAACTGTTAAAGAATTAGATGAATGCTTAAATCTTTTGAATTCCCAGGATGAAAATAATGAACAAATAGAAAATTATGTCGAGAATTATGTAGATAATCTTAATGAAATTTCAAAACATTTGGAAACTCGTAATCAGAAGAATGTAAATCGTTTAGAGAAAACTAATCAGAAAAGATCAGCAAAAGAGGACCATCCTTTGAATGATAACCCAACTTATATAAAAAACCCATCAACTCGAAAATTAGATCCTGCTTTCAAAAGGATAAATACACGTGAAATCGATAATATTCGTATACAGGATAATAAAAACAAGCATATTTACCACAAAAAGATTTTGAAACAGAGAAAAAAGTAGTATTTTCCTTTGTTATAGGTCCAAAATGGATTTGCCTATCATCATATTAATATTATTCAAGATGATGATACTAGTTAGGAGTTTAGAAATCATACCCCTAGGAAGTAGTATTCTACCAATATCTTTAGGAAAAGCATACGTAACGAATAAGAATTTACAATTTATTTATCACATAGATTTGAATTGGTTCAAAGATTTGATTCTGAATTATCAGAAAGAAATAGATAACTTTAAAAACTCAAAATTGAGTTTTGCCCAAACAGCAAACTATAGATATTTAAAGCAAACGAACGAAATAAATTTCAATACTCTTGAAGAAATTCTGGATGAAAATATAAGAATAAAACGAGGTCTAGTTAACATTAGAGAAAAATGAAGAAGTATTGATGAGAAATCAGAAGCAAATTGCTATAATTGTAAATGACTTGAAAAATAAGTACATTGAAAATTTCCATAAATTGTCAGATAATCTCAAGTTATTTCAGATAGTACCCCAATTGGAGGAAGTAGAACAAATGCACTTTTTAACTTTTCAACTGAAAGATGTAAAAAATCTATTAGACGAAATCCAAACAGCTGTAAGCTTTGCTAGACTACATTTATTACATGAGTCAATTCTACCCTATTCTAAGTTTTCAAAATTGGTTGAAAATTCAAGTATTATTCCATTACACCACATCAAAGATTATTATCAACTATATAACACGAAAATAATTTTCAGAAACAAAGTATTATTATTCATAATATCAATTCCTTTAGTTCATAAAAATAATTTTGACTTGCATAAGTTTTACTATTTACCTCAAAACAATTTAACCCTTCCATATACCGATCCCTATTTGCTCTCTGAAAGAGAAGTTCTGAAATGGTCGACAAGACAATGTTATCAAGTGGAAGAAGACTACCTGTGTGATCAAGATTCTTTAGTTGAACCTCCTACCCGTATGCTAAATATTTTAGAAAACCATATTGAAAATTGTTCTAGAAGAGAAGTATTTCAACCCCCAGACCTCAAACTACTAGAAGATGGAAATATCCTTTCAATGGAAAATCAAAAACTTATGGAAATCTGTCCTGAACAAACAAAATATTACTATGTTCCTCCGATGGCTATTCTTCGTACAAGATGTGCTGTTAGTAATGGCAGAAAAGACATCTTCCCAACCACTACAGTAGATGAAGAAAAATACATCGTACTACCCAAGATGACATCCTCTTCCAGTAAAGACAATGGTACTGAATTACCGAAGATAGAAAACATCAATGACATCACCCTTGAGGAATTAGATCAATGGAATCTTCAGCCCTCAAGATTCACTCTTGTATTCATTTTATTAATCATAATTTTTGAAATTTTTGTATTTTTTGCTTTGAAAAATTTTAGTAAAAATATTTTTCATAAAGCTACACCCCATGAAGGTGATACCTTTAACTTAGGTGGGGAGGAATAACATAATCCGAACCCCATATTCTAGACATTGGCCCATAATCTTATCCTCATATACCATGAATATAACTCTGTTACTTTTTGCTTACTTTGTAAATTCCACTACGTAGTTGCACCGCCACGTGCGCTGAGTAATATTTCATTGAGATAAGACAATTTTATAAATAGTCGATTCATTGTATCTAACAGTGATTTTTGCATTAGAATTGAAGCTCATAGTTACTGTACTGTATGATTTTCCTAATAAATAGTTTTATTTTTTAAAAACAAGGTTTCCTCATCAAAATACATATTTATATATATATATATATATATATATATATATATATACATGTTAGGATTTGTTTTATATATATATATAAATGTTTGTAATTCTTATTTTTATACTCGAAGACGGAGAAAAAGACGATTTGATATCTTGATGCTGAAAGAATTTATTTTCTATAGTTTAAAATATAACATAATAACATACAAAGAAATACAAATAAATAAAAAGAAATAGCTTACTAACCTGAAAGAAATCAAAAAACGATGCTTTTTTTCGGATTAATTCAAAAACTTTTAGAATTAAATTAATGTCTTATAAACACTCCTTAAATTTAGTAGACACATAAAATCAAAACTCATTCCATTCCATTTGATATTATATAAGGAGTTTTTATTTTATATGTCTACTAAATTCAATAAATTTCCCTGTTGTCATTGGGAGGGTATAACAGTATTATTATATAATGCATTTGAATAGAAATGATGGCACCGTTGCTTTCATAAGGTTTCATTGAAAAGAGAAGGGTATGCCATAAAGAATGGAAAACGATATCAGTCAAATGACCGCCAGGACTACGGTTGTAGCACCATATCTTTTTCATGAAATTTTCCATGACCAATTCGCACATGTGGGGCTCTCTGTCTCTGATAACTTCACGAATTCCATTTTTGAAGTCTTGAATCGATTGTGGAGCATTGGCATAGACCTTATCTTTCACGTAACCCCAAAGAAAAAAGTGTGAAGATCAGAAGATCTCGGTGGCAAATTGTGATCACCTCTTCGAAAAATAACACGGTCAGCAAACTTTTTCTGCAAAATTGCAATTGTTTCGTTACTTGCGTAGCGTCATCCTGTTGCAAACAACCGTCGTCCACATAAATATCTTCCAATTTCGGTAATAAAAATTAATGAGCTCGGTAACGTAATCCATTCACCGTAATAGTTACGCCAAACTCATTTTAGAATAAGTAAGGTCGAATCGCACTGCCAGTCCAAAAACTGCACCAAACTGTAACATGTTGAGGATAGAGAGGTATTTCAACAATCAGACTTGTATTTTCCGAGCCCCAAATTCGACAATTCTGCTTATGAACGTAGCCTCCAAGGTGAAAATGGGCCTCATCACTGAAGATGATTTTTCGATGGAAATTCGGATAATTTTGATGCATTTCGAGGACCCAATCAGCCAAGATACGACGTTGCTGAGGATCGAACGGCTTGAGCTCTTGTGTTAACTGAATTTTAAGTCTTGAGACCTAAGTCTATGCTAAATACGGTATAATGTCGTTTGTGAAATGCCTAATTCCAAAGATCGACGAGGAATCGACAAACCTGGGATTCATCAACAGCAGCAATATTCTTAGTTGTTCTTGAGCGTCGCACACGGTTTCGATTCTTCACATCATCAACTTTTCCCAACAGCTGAAATTTTTCCTCCAGTTTCACTATTCCGGCCGCGAAAGTACTTCACGACGACCCAAAAGTGCTTTAGGTTTGCGAACTATGACTGCAAAATTTTCAGCATATTTTAGTGAATTGTAACAATTTCAGTGCTTTGCTGAAGCGTGTATCATTCCATTATTAGTAATGGCTTAGTTTTTATTTGTCAAATGTAAAAATTGATAGCTGACCGGATAGCGGGCTGGTCAAAATGAAACCTTTTATTGGAAAGCATTAGTATTGTTATGATATATTACATTCTTCTTCAAAATAAGCAAGTTCCTTTGTTCCATTCTGTATAATAATCTCAGATCATTTCAACTCATTTTCTTCGCAAAATTGTGAAAATTAAATAAAATACCTTATACATATGAAAAATTGAAATTTATAATTTTCACAGTTCGTGAACGGTTCCATCTTTATTCACTGGATTAAATATCGAACTATGACGTTTCCAGTATTCCAAAAGTAATGTCTACCCAAGAGATACAGAGGCATGAATCTTTCCTCACTTTTGAGACAAGTTTCCCGTAGGCAGAGGGTGGTATGATTCAAGAGACCAGGATTCGTTACTGCGAGAACCAAAAAAGCACAAAATACACGTGTCCGAACGGATTGTTAATGGCACATTATTTATATTTATCTATGGTTATGGCTGGACATTATATCGTTAATTGAAATGTCGCTGCACCGTGTTAATCGCCTGATTTACGGATGCATTCGGTGTTTACGACGTATGACCGTGATGCTATCGTCCTGGCGAGTTTAATTTGGACTTTATGTATGGAAGAGCCGTGTTTTCTTAGGAACGAGTTCTCCACGTGAATTATTAATCCTGTGGATAACGAAAGGCTTGGTGATATCAACTGATGAGGTACAGAGAATGTATAGGCTAGTTGTAAAAATTTGGAATGGTACTGAATTGATTAGAGAATATAAGGCATATAAAAACAGAATTCCTCAAGATAACAAAGGAAGAGTACCACTGCAGGCAGATTAGAAAGAACCAGGATAGTTCTGAGAGTTCTGTCGGAAACCATCAGAGAACAGACTGAAATTAGGAGGACCCAGCATGGAATAGTGGAGATTAATGACGCTAATGATAATAAAGGGTGTTTCAATAAGAGCGCAAGATTTGAATTGCGCGCCATGTTTGACAGTCATGATGTAACATGATTATGAAGTCACCGATCGAAAGTTGACAGATGGGAGTTAGTAAACATGGAGCACTACGCGGTAGAACAACGCGTCGTGATTGTCAAAAATGGTGAAAGATTAATTACCACTATTCGTAAAGTGCGTTCAATGTTCGGTAGAAATAATGTGCCTAATTCATCTACTGTGAAAAGAATAATGAAAAAATTCGAAATTACTGGTTCGTTGAATGATGTGAAATATACGACACAAGCTCGTAGCGGTCGTTCAGAACAAAACATCACGGTAGTTTGCGAGAGTATGGCAGAAAGGCCAGAGACGTCAAATCGTCATTGGGCACAAGAATTGGACATTTCAACAGGCACTCGAATTCTTTGCTACAGAAAACCATGTTTTATTGAACATTGAAATCTCACCTTCTTATCGAAACACTCTTTATAACAATTACGGATAAAATGGCTCGAATATTCAACCCGCACTTCATTTATGTCTAGACAACAGACACGAAAGAAGCACTTGGCACAATAAACGGTCACATAAATCGTAAATGGATTAATAGAATAACATCAGAGCACTTGAAATTTGTTGGTGAACTTATAAAATGACCTCTCAGCCACCTTATAAATAGCATATTCAAAGAGGTAAAATTTCCGTAAAGTCTCAAAGCAGCTCTAGTGATGCCGCTACACAAAAAAAGATAATCGGAAAGATCCTTCAAACTACAAGGTGAGACTGGTTGAATTTTTAGAGAGAAACAGTTTTTTTTCCGGAAGACAGTTTGGTTTCAGACCGGAAAGATCAACTGATGATACTATTCATCAAATAAAATAATAAGAAGCGGTTTTTTACTTGATACAAGGATTCTTACAAACTTTGAATATCAAAACAGGTTTAACCTGTTAGTGTCCTACAATTTTGATTTAAAAAATTTTTATTCAAAAACATTAAGAATTAAATGAATGTTTTATAAGCACTGCTTATATTCAATCGACGTATAAAATCAGAACTCGTTCATCAAGTGGAATAAGATGACCCAACAAATATGATTCGTCAATTAAAATTAATAAATAAATGAATATTTGAATCTTTCGTTCCGGGCATGCGCACCTGAACTCGTGCAGGCATGGTGCACAACTCTGCCTGCGACAAAATGTTTTGTTTCTGATCTTACATTTATGAAAACTGAACTATTTTCAAAAATACACAACATAATTTTAAAAACTTCTCCAAAAATAGTTTATTTGAAATATTCAATATATTTAAATAAGTTACTTCAAAAATCTCTCAAAACATGTAGCACATCCTCAAAAAACAATTAAAACTCAAAGTAAGGTATTCGTCAGTCCAACATCACATTTAAAAATTAAAATCAATAAACAATAAATAACTTACCTCCTGGTGTACTTGTAGAATTAACACTAAAATTAGAGACTTCAGAAATCCAAGGTATTCTATGTTCCATGTTCTATTTTCTTCACAAAAATCACTCAAAGCTTGTAAGGTATTTTATGATCTGAGTGAAACCACATGATATTCTATACTGAAATTAAACCTAAATATACTTATACAGGGTGTAAATGAATAGTTACGAAAAATAGGTTGGGACTTTCATATAAACTTTATTTTTTTGATCCCCCCCTGCTTAGTTACAGCGTCCTAAAGATGTATGTGACAAAAATCTCAAAATGAAAAGGCCAATCAAAAAGTAATTGTAACTGAATCAAAGTTAACCAAAATTAGTCAGTTATCACAAAAACAATGACATCTGCTTACTAGATAAATTCTAAATCGGAAATAATTTCCGATTCACGCTATCATGTTGATGAATTTTTTTTTTGCAAAAAAATACAAGAGACTTTTCTATTGAGAATAGATCAATCTATCCAAAATGAATTTTTTATTTTAAAATAGGAACATGGAAAAAAGTTTCTTGCGAAAGAAGGTTTTGGCGGTGGCATTTCTACACCCTTGCAATCATAGAGAAACACCACCAAAAAACTTTTGAGTGCCTTCTCGCACGCCTAAAATTTCTTCTTACTTTTATTCTTGTCAGTTTTTTAGTTTTCATGAAAAACCCTATTTTTTGACAAGGAATCACCCCTAAATTTTTTCGTAACTATTCATTTACACCCTGTATAAGTATATGTAGGTTGGGTTAGGTTAGGTTAGGTTACGTTAGGTTAAATTTCATTATATGAATATCATGTGGTTTTACTCAGACCATAAAATACCTTACAAGCTTTGAGTGATTTTTGTGAAGAAATAGATGGATTTTCGGATTTTTGAAGTCTCTAATTTTAGTGTTAGTTCTACAAGTACACCAGGAGGTAAGTTATTTATTGTTTATTGATTTTAATTTTTAAATGTGATGTTGGACTGATGAATACCTTACTTTGAATTTTAATTGTTTTTTGAGGATGTGCTACATGTTTTGAGAGATTTTTGAAGTAACTTATTTAAATATATTGAATATTTCAAATAAACTATTTTTGGAGAAGTTCTCAAAATTATTATGTTGTGTATTTTTAAGAATGATTTAGTTTTCATAAATGTAAGATCAGAAACAGAACATTTACATGTTTTCGGAACTATTCATATACACCATGTATATTATATATACAATAAAATAATAATAGGTTCTTTTAATTGATGAAAGGATTATTAAAAAATTTTAATATTAAAAACAGATTTACTCTGTTAGCCTCCTATAAATATTAATTTTGAAAAAAATTTTAGAATTAAATTAACGTCTTATAAGCAGTGCCTATTAGGCGTTAATTCAATTCTGAAAGTGTTTGATTAATTTTTTTTTTAAATTAAAATTTATAGGAGGCTAACAGAATAAATTTCTTTTGATATTAAATTTTTTTAATAATCCTTCTATCAAGTAAAAAAACGTCTTCTTATTATATTATTGTACATCTAATATATTAAGGTTTAATCTCATTGTATGAAGGTTTGTGTAATTTTTGTGATAAACATAGAATATGGAACATCAAATACCTTGGATTTTTGAAGGTGTTCAATTTTAATGTTAGTTTTATAAGCAAAATTGCGTAATTGTAATGGGAGGATTCTTGATTTGGTTCTGTCGGACTGTCGAAAAATAGAAAAACTTAGTCTGTACTGACCCTCTCGTGTTGGAGGATCGCCATCATGCAGCCCTTGGATTTTTTTTTCGCATGGAGCGTTTTAAATACTTGAATATTGTGAAACCTGATTTTTATGACTTCAGGAGGACCCCGTATAACGTTTTCAATTATACATTGGGTAATATTCCATAGGTAGCACTAATAGATGATGAGGATGTTACAAAGAATTTGGGTGTTTTTTATAAAGTATTGAATGAAGTTATAGACCAATGTATTCCTTTCAGCATGAAAAATAAAAAAAACTTCCCAAACTATTTCTCGAAGGTTGCAGTTCAACTAACTAGACGAAAAAATGAGCATCATTCTAAATGGAAAAGGTACAAAACTCTGAGTGACTTTCTTGAACTCAAGATATTACGTTCTAACTCCAAAAAACTAATTAGGGCCGATAATTATCGATATTCCATCATAATACAGGATGAATTAAAAATAAAATCGAAAAAACTTGTCAGCTTTTTATCAACTAAAAACAATAATCGTGAAATTCCGAGAAAGATGTTCCTCGACAGAGTTAGTGCGGTTACGGGGAAGGGTATCAGCCAGCTTTTCGCCTATTTTAAAAGTGTTTACACGAAAAAATGAAATTCCATGTGTAGCGATAGTAAACTAGTTTGTACAGCAATCCAGTACCTTCTGAGTTTCATTCGGTTTACTGAGCAGGACGTGGAATGTGCTCTCCAAGGTCTCAAGATTGATAAGCGTCCTGGTCCGGACACGATTCCTCCTCTGTTCATCAGAGAGTGTTGTACATCTTTGAAAATTCCTCTTACAGTTATTTTCAATAGATCTATTGTCACGGGTGTATTTCCAACCTATTGGAAAATATCCGGTATAGTTCCAATACACAAGTATGGTGACAGAGGATCAATTCGGAACTGTAGGCCAATAAGTAAACTTTGTGTGTTCGAGAAGATGTAGGTGTACCTCTACCTTTTTCACTTAGTAAAGACGCAGATTATTTATTTATTCACTTCATCAATTTGAGATACAAACAGACTTGCGTCCAACATAGTATCCACAGGATATCATGTACAGCAATTAAGCGCAATGCAATATATCAAAATCAAAATCAACTATGAGCTAAAGTAAAGTAACAAATAAGTGGCATGAAAACATGAGAAAAAAGAAGTAATTCTGCATACAAAATTTTTAAAAAAATAATAAAATAATAATAGTGAATGAACCAGATTAAAGAAAGTAGCTTTTGAGCCGATTTTTCAATTGAGTGAAAGATAAGAGAAATATGTCAAGATCATGACATTTATTTGTGGTTTGATCATCCTCACCTATGGCGAGTTCTGTGAGCAACGTGTATTTCTAAATGGTTGATGAAACAATCGAACATTCCTAAAGTTAACAATAGGGACGTTGATGGAGAACATTCCAAGTATTGTATGATGACTAATTTTATTGTTGAAGACTTTATGAACAAAAAGCAGATCTGACATAGTCCTCCTATCTTGAAGAGATACAACTCGAAAGCGCGACCTGACATCCGCAATATTACCACTATTATACTGATAATTATACCCAAACAATGCGGTTCTTTTAAGGGGAGGTCAGTTGGGACTAACCTGTTGAAAAATTCGGTACATTTTACATTTGTTTTTCCATAAAGGAGAAAATGCAAGATATGCGGCTGAAATTGTGAATGGTGTATTTTCCAAGTTGAAGGTGCACGTCGCACTGGCAGGCGCGTCGTCGAAATTGTCGAAAATCACAGAAATAATCGAAGTTGACCAGCATGTTGATATTCATAGCATCACCCAGAAGCTAAACATCGATCATAAAATAGTTTTAAACCATTTGCACCAAATGGAATCAAAAAGAATGTTTAGGTGCCACAACAGTTAACATCAAAAAACATGATGGATCGAATTTACATCTGCGTAACCTTGACCAAACGGCATGAAATCGACCCAATATTTTACAATATTGTAAAAAAAAAACAGTGGTGAACAAAGCGCGGTGGAGCAGTTCAAACGGTGGTCAAACCAGGACTAACGGCCAGGAAGGTTCTACTATACATTTGGTGGTACTGGAAAGGAATCATTTACTTCCATATCGTCAAACACTAAATTGAACCGTTTGGAACTAGGGATTGATCAGAAATGGTCAGAATTGACCAACAGAAGCGGTATTATGTTCCATCAGGACGACGCCAGGTCACACACGTCCTTAATGACCCGCTCGTAACCCCAGAAGCTTGAATGGGACGTTTTAAAGCATCCACCATATAGTTCGGACCTGGCATCAACCGATTACCATTTTTTTCTCGGGTTGAAAATGTTAAGATATTGGCATCTAGCGAAAATTGTGAAAATCGATTACTAGAGTTTTTCGCCAATGAGGACCAAGATTTCTATGAAAGAGGCATTATGGAGCCACCTTCAAAGTTATCAAAAATAATGTACTTTTTTCTCCTACCTATTATTAGCATATTTATAGTAAGATAATGTTCTCCTTTCATTATCGTATAATAAATGTCTGCAAAGAGCAGTAGGTCCACCCTGTACCTTGAAATAGGTTGAAAATAGCGCTGGTGAATCCCATACCAAAAACTAATCATCCTATATTTGATGGAGTAGTCCGTCAATTTGTGACAGTTTATTTTAATTGGAATGAAATAAGAAATGATTTATTATATTGAATTGAATCAGTCCTTACTTGGTGAAAATCCCTATTAAATAATATTTAAATAAGGTAATTCTGATTTTCACAAATTTTTATTGTTTCGCTATCACAATAGCATCATGAGGCAGGTTTACATTTTGAATAACTCCAGCTATTCAAAAATCAGAATAACCTTATTTAAATATTATTGAGAAATTACTTTGTTTCCTATCACTTTATTTACGATTATACAGTGACTCCAGTTTCGTAGTGATACTACATTTTCAAACTGAATAAACAAATTATGTCTCAACCTCATTTTTTGAAGATTTATATTATATATATATATATATATATATATATATATATTATTATATATTATATATATATATATATATTTTATATATATATATATATATATATATTTTTTTTTTATATATTATATATATATATTTATATATTATATATATATATATATATATATATATATATATATATTTCTTGATGGCTTCGGCCAAAACTTCAAAAAGTGGGATTTGCCGCAGGTCCTTCTGCTCATTGAATAGTTTTATTGTCGGTACGTGCTTTTTGTATTGGTAAATTTCTATGGGATCCAGGATATCTAGTTATTTTCCTTTCGCTTTCATGTGCATTATTTCGAGATTATCCAAGTCTGGGAAGAAATGGTCGGTTACAAAAAAATGTTTCGCAAAATTGGAGTTATCTTTCCGATTCCTTAAGGCCGTCTGATGTTCTTTGTACCTTTTGTGGAAAGCTCTTCCTGTTGGTCCTATATATACGCTACTGCACTGTTGACAACTTAATTTATAGATACCAGAATTATTCAGCCGATTGTTTTTGACTTTTGCATTAAAAAAGAGGTTGGAAATTTTATATTAGGGTGTGAAAGGTGTTATTATGTAAATATTTGACAAAATTTGAGTTATTTTTTTTTAGACTGGTCCAAAATAAGTTCCATGAATTTCTTTTCTATATTACCTGATATGGAAATGAGATATATTTGCTTACGAATTAGTTGTTTTTGTTTTTCATTTATGAATGAATTTATTATTTTAGTTTCGAAATGATTATTTGTGGCTTTTTGTTTGATTGTATTCAGTTCTTTCTTTAACGCAATATTATTTGAAGGAATTGAAAATGCTCTATGTCTCATTGGTCTGTATGCAGCGAGTTTATGAGTGTTCGGATGGTTTGAAAACTTAGGTATAGTTGTGTCTGTCGATGTAGTTGTTCTAAATATATCAAAGAAAATTTCATCGTTATTCTAAGTTGAATTTATGTCCAGAAACTTTATTTTGTTATCAGGTTATGTTTCCATAGTGAATTTTACCTTATGGTGCAAACTATTAAGGTATTCTAGTGTTTTCGAATTCTGAATGTGTTCAGCAAAAGCAAGCCATTATATCGTCTACATACCTATATCAAAAAGTGATATGCTTTGCGGGTGAGGATTTTACAATTTTCCTTTCGAAAAATGCGATAAAAATTTCAGCGAGAATTGGGCTGAGAGGTGACGCCATGGCAATTCCATCTTTCTGTTCGTAAACTTTGCTATTGTATTGAAAGTAAGTTTCATCCACGCAAAGTTCGAAAAGGGTTGAAATTTCATTTTTCATGACAGGATTGATTTTATATTTTATTAGGATATATTCAATTTTATTCATACATTCAGCATTTGGTATATCGGGAACATATTAACTACATCAAAAGATACTAGAATACTGTTGAGTGAAGGGGTAAAATTGGAATAAAGTCTTTCCAAATTTCATTCAATTGAGAAGCAAGACGAACACTATCCAATCAGGAAGAGCAATAACATCAGGAAAAATCAAATGGCCCAAAGAGGAAAGTAAAAACTGTTTCAGCATCGGGAACAACTTGTCTTTTTACATTAAGGTACTGCACTCAGAACATACTTATAATCTCCACCCGATTGAATTTTACTTAATGTATGATAAAACCAGACATACTTTTTCTATCATAAAACATAAAAAATGTATTAACCAAACAACAAAAATAAAGAACCTAATATCCAAACAGAGTAACAATGAACAAAATTCAACTCCTAACACAACACCGCATAATAGGTTCATAAATCACTCGAATACCACTTTTTCTACAGATGAAATTAGGCTTCTTGAGAAAGGTCCATATTACAATCACAACATATCCTCAAAAAATATCATAGAAACACTAACTTGTGAAACTGAATTAGCATTAATTAAAACACCGAACTCAAACTTCACCAATGAAATGATTAAGAATTTACTATGAACCCACACAGAATCACAGAACCATATAGCAAAATCAATAATAAAATCAATTCCCCAAACAACTGCAAAGAGGTCCAATCTTAAAAATTCAACTTAAACTAAAAGCAACCCCCAAAAATATCCAAATTACTTTATCAGACTATGATAAATTCAAACTTACTAATATGAATCCTACCCCTCCCAAACTATTAATAAAATTCATAAAGAATATTTACCAATACGCCCTGTTTTATCATACATTAATAGAACCCTTGCGAAACTAGCCACTAAATAAAACCAAATTTTTAAAGAACACACTTCAACTCACCCAATTCAATAAAAAATTCAATTGAACATATCACTTACTGATACAGGTATGTAGACGTAATATTGGTTTGCTTTTACGGAACACATTCAGAATTCGAATATCTTAATAGTTTGCACCATAATGTAAAATGCACTATGGAAACGCAATATGATAACTAAATAAATTTTCTGGGCATAACTTTAACTGAGAATAATGATGGAATTTCCTTTGCTATATCTATTTGGAAAACCTACATCGACAGACACAACCATACACAAGTTTTCAAACCTTCCGAACACTCATAAACTCGCTGCATACAGATCAATGATACATAGAGCATTTTCAATTCTATAAATAATATAACGATAAAAAAAAACTAAATACAATCAGACAAGTAGCCACAATTAATGATTTCGAAACTAAAATAATAAATACTTTCATAAATAAAAAACAAAAACAACTAATTCGTAAGCAAATATACCCCATTTCCATATCAGCTAATATAGACAACAAAATTCATAAAATTAACATATTTTGGACCAGTCTCACAAAATATAGCTCAAATTTTGTCAAAAATTAACCTAATAGCAGTTTTCACACCCTCGTCTAAAATTTTCAACTTCTTTTTTAATGCAAAAAACAAAAACAACCGGCTGTATAATTCTGAAGTCTATAAATCAAGTTGTTAACAGTGCAGTAGCATATATATAGGACAAACCGAAAGATCTTTCCACAAAAGCTACGAAGAACATCAGTCTGCCTTTAGGAACCGGAAAGACAACTCCAAGTTTGCGAACCATTTTTTCGTAACCGACCATATCTTTACAGAATTGTATAATCTCGAAATAATGCACATGAAAGCGAAAGGAAAATAACTAGGTATCCTGGATTCCATAGAAATTTACCAATACAAAAAGCACGTACCGACAATAAAACTATTAAATGAGCAGAAGGACCGGTGGCAAATCCCACTTTTTGAAGTTTTGCCGAAGCCATCAAGAAATATATATATATATATATATATATATATATATATATATATGACATAATTTGTTTATTCCGTTTGAAAATGTAGTATCACTACGACACTCAAGCCACTGTTAAATCTTAAATAAAGTGATAGGAACCAAAGTAATTTCTCATCTCATTCCTATCAAAATGAACTATCACAAAGTAACGGACCACTCCATTCAATATTTTAAACAAGCAAGTACAGTAGAACAGTCCACATTATATTTAAAATTACATCTCAAACGCTAAACAGCTATCCAGAATGCCTGGTTCACCCAAGAGTGTCTTCAGAATAAAGTCTTCCCAAATTTTATTCAATTGAGAAGCACGACGAACACTATCCAATCAGTAAGAGCAATAACATCAGGAAAAGTCAAATGGCTTAAAGAAGAAAGTGAACAGCTGACCGGATAGCGAGCTGTTCAAAATGAAACCTCTTATTTAAAAGCATTACTATTGTTGTCATACATTCTGTCAAGAAAGTAGCGGGAACTATCGATTTAAATCTGGCGGGGCAATGAGACAGGTAAAAAATTTTTTTCCTAGGTTGGTACCACTGTCTTTAATTACTATGCCAAGCTTGAGTGGGATCTGTCAACTAGTGTGTTTGCAACAGTCGATGTGCGTGCCGATTTTTACTATGGGTGATTACGTTGAACAAATAATTTGTTTAAAGTTTTGTGTTGCAAATGAATTTTCGTGTGCCGATGCATTGAAAATGTTGCAAAAGGCCTTTAGTGATAACGCTCTATCGAAAACTCGTGCATATCAGTGGTACAGAGCCGCCAAGGACGGTCGTGAAGTGGTCGCCCATCGACGGCTTCGATCGAAGATAACGTCGATAAAATTAAGGAAAGGGTGCTGGAAAACCGTCGTACCAGCTTGAGAGAGATAGCACAAGATCTTAAAATATCCCACGAGTCGCACGTACGATTTTGATTGATATTTTGGGCATGAGAAAGGTGGCCGCACGATTCGTACCGAAAGACCTGAATTTTCTTCAAAAACGTCATCGCGAACAGGTTGCTTCAGACATGCTGGATCGCTGTAATTCCGATTCTACATTCATGGAACGCATTATAACTGGTGATGAAACCTGGGTCTACGAGTACGATATGCAAACAAGCCAGCAATCATCGGAATGGGTGGCAAAAAATGAGCCGAAACCGAAAAAACCACGCCAAAGCCGCTCGAAAATGAAGGTGATGCTCATTGTTTTCTTCGATATCCGTGGCGTGGTGCACTACGAATTCGTTCCAGAGGGTCAGACGGTAAACAAGGAGTATTACCTAGGCGTTATGAAACGTTTGCGTGAGCGTATCCGTAAGAAGCGGCCAAATTTGTGGGCGAACAACTCATGGATTTTGCATGACGATAACGCGCCTTCTCACCGAGCTACGATTGTGACTGACTTTCTCGCCAAAAACTCAACAAACGTGCTTCAGCAACCACTGTATTCGCCGGATTTGGCTCCCTGCGACTTTTTCCTCTTCCCAAAACTAAAATTGCCCCTTCGTGGCACCCGTTTTGAGTCGATTGAAGCCATAAAACAAAATTCGGCGCGAGAGCTAAAGTCCATCCCGGAAAGCGCCTATAAAAAATGTTTCGATAATTGGAAGTGCCGTTGGCATAGATGTATTGGAGCAAATGGAGCCTATTTTGAGGGCGACCCAATAAATTTTGACGATTAAATGTAAAAATGTTGTTTTAATTGAAAATTCCCGGTACTTTCTTGACAGAGTAGTATATTACCTTCTTCTGCTAAATAATCAAGTACCTCTGTTCCATTCTGTCTTATAGTCTCAGTTCATTTCAGCTCATTTTCTTCACAAAATTGTGAAAATTAAATAGAATACCTAATACATATTATTTTTTTTTACTAGCCTGATACTCCTAGATCTTCTGTGAAGATCCCTCTGAAGCTTTTTCAGCTTGTGCGAGTAAGGAGTTCAGTTGTGTTCTGGGTAGGCTTTGTTACTGCGATCTTGCGACACTTTAGGTTAATTTTTGACCCAACAGTGAAATGGTGGCTGACGCCGGTCCGACTAGAAAATTTCTTTTCCACCTGAACACGATTCGAACCCGGACCTCCCGGTCACGAGCCCGATGCTCTTCCGCTGAGCTATCTACACTCATAACTATTGAAAATTGAAATTTATAATTTTCACAGTTCGGGAACGGTTCCATGTCTATTCACTGGATTAAATATCGATCTAAGACGTTTTCCATTATTCTTTAATGTCTACCCAAGAGATACAGAGGCATGAATCTCCTCTCAGAAGAACTTTTTAGACGGGTTTCCCGTAGGCAGAGGGTGGCATGATTCAAGAGACCAGGATTCGTTACTGCGAGAACCAAAAAAGCACAAAATACACGTGTCCGAACGGATTGCTAATGGCACATTATTTATGTTTATCTATGGTTATGGCTGGACATTATATCGTTAATTGAAATGTCGCTGCACCGTGTTAATCGCCTGATTTACGGATGCATTCGGTGTTTACGACGTATGACCGTGATGCTATCGTCCTGGCGAGTTTAATTTGGACTTTATGTATGGAAGAGTCGTGTTTTCTTAGAAACGAGTTCTCCACGTGAATTATTAATCCTTGAACCGTGCATAATGAAAGGCTTGGTGAAATCAATACAGAGAATGTTTGGCCTAGTTGTAAAAATTTCGAATGGTAATAGATCCGAAAATATAAGGCATATAAAAACAGATTTGCTCAAGATAACAGATGAAAAATACTACCCCAGGCAGATTAGAAGGAATCAGGATAGTTCAAGAGTTCTGTGAGAAATCATCGGAGAGCGGCCTGGAAGTAGGAGGACCCAACCTGGAATAGTGGAGATCGATGACGCTAATGATAATAAAAGGTGTTTCAATAAGAGCGCAAGATTTGAATTGCGCGCTATGTTTGACAGTCATAATGTGACTTGATTATGACGTGACAGATGGAAAGTTGACAAATAGGAGTTAGTAAACATGGAGCACTACACGGCAGAACAACGCGTCCTGATTGTCAAAAATGGTGAAAGTTTAATTGCCACTATTCGTAAAGTGCGTTCAATGTTCGGTCAAAAAAATGTGCCTAATTCATCTGATGTGAGAAGAATAATCAAAAAATTCGATAGTACTGGTTCGGTTAATGATGTGAAATATACGATACGAGCTCGTAGCGGTCGTTCAGAGCATAACATCACGGTAGTTCGCGACAGTGTGACAGAAAGGCCAGAGACGTCAATTCGCCATCGGGCACAAGAATTGGACATTTCAACAGGCACTCGAATACTTTGCTACAGAATACTATGTTTTATTGAACACTGAAATCTTACGCTCTTATTGAAACACCCTTCATAACAACTACGGGTAAAATGGCTCGAATATTCAACTCGCACTTCATTAATGTCGAGACAACAGACAAGAAAGAAGTACTTGGCACAATAAACGGTCTCATAAATCGTGAATGGATTGATAGAATAACATCAGAGCACTTGAATCTTGTTGGTGAACTTATAAACTGGTCTCTCAACCACCTTATAAATAGCATATTCAAAGAGGGAATCTTTCCGTGAATTCTCAAAACAGCTCTAGGGATGCCGCTACACAAAAAAGGTAATCTGAAAGATCCTTCAAACTACAGGCGGATATCATTTATAAGTACAAATGCAAAAATTGTAGAAAAAATTATAAAGGTGAGACTTGTTCAATTTTTAGAGGGAAACAGTCTGCTTTCCGGAAGACAGTTAGGTTTGAGACCGAAAAGATCAACTGAGGATATTATTTATAAAATAAAATAATAAGAAGTGGGTTTTACTTGATAGAAGGATTATTAAAATCTTTGAATATCAAAACAGTTTCAACCTGTTTGTCCCCTACAATTTTAATTTCAAAAAATTTTATTCAAAAACTTAAAGACTTAAATTAATGTCTTATAAGCACTGCTTATATTCAATAGACATATAAAATTAAAACTCATTATACAATATCAAATGGAATGAAAAAGTCGAAAAAATATGAATTGTCAATTAAATTTAATAAATAAATAAATATTTGAATGTTTCGTTCCATGCATGCGCACCTGAACTCGTCAGACAGGCATGGTGCATAGCTCTGCCTGTGACAAAATGTTTTGTTTCTGTTCTTATATTTATGGAAACTAAATCATTTTCAAAAATACAGAAGATAATTTCAAGAACTGTTCCAAAAATAATTAATTTGTAATATTACAGAAGTAGAAGCCCAACCATATAACAGTTTAGATCAATGCAAATTGAAACGTTTGTGAAGAACAACATACCAGACAACACATATATCTAGGAAGAAAAGAAAAGGCCAGATACCTAATAGGTTTTGCACATCCTGCTGATCTCAATCTGGATAGAAAAGAAGTAGACAAAATTGCTAAGTTAAAACAAATTGTAGAAATTACTATGTTTTACTACCAAAAAAATTAATATTACACATTTTCTTGTGACTGGAGTTTCAAGAAAATGTGTAATATTTATTTTTTTTGGTAGTAAGACAGTAATTTCTACAATTTGTTTTAATTATGATCAACTACCAAATATTAACGGCTGAAACAATTCAGTATCTGACAATTGCTAAGTACATACTAGTGGCAGCAAACGTTTAAATTCTGCACAACTTCGAAAAAGTCATTAGTAAGGAGTGCGGGCTATGGTAACAGAAAGTTCTTCAAATCTAGACAGTATAACATCCATCTGTAGAACAATTCCAAACTCAAACAAGCTTGATCAGGTTTTGTTGATCGCTGGGGCTTAGTAGCAGACTTGTGCACGTTTCGAACTTGTTGGTTCTATTCAGTGCACATGCCATCATGTTTCTCAACAATATGTTGAGAAATATTACCTAGCAATAATATTTTTTTATGAATCATGGATCATACTGTTTTTATATTTTACCTTTATTCTTCGTAAGGCGTGTGTACTGTAAACACAATTAACTGCGCATTGACGTTATATTAAATTTTCGATTATCAATCAGTTTTCTGTAACTTTCTTGTCATATATGAAGTATACATTTATATATAAAAAAAAATTGGTATTTTCAGGAAAAATGCTTCTGGTCGAGTTTCATCAGAGATTGCCGAGGGAATGAACGAAATGGAAATGAAATTTCAAGAAGGTATAGACAAAATAGGAAATGACTAGATTTCAGAAAAGAAAAAAATCAAACAACCAGAATCACAAACCGATAAATTTTGATGAAAAGCTTTGAATTCTCGAAATAGAAATGAGTTTTGAAATTCAAAAACTGAAGTAAGAAATGAAGTCTTTGCTAAAAATGAGAAGTCTCCCAATAAAACCATACAAGATGATAATGGGAAGAAAATGATGTTTCGAAGTATTCCCGAGAATGAATCTAATCAACAGAATTTAATATATAACATAATCAATTTAATGAAAGAAATACAAACTTTAAACAAGAGAAAATTAAAAGTTAATCGACACCGATGGCGTCACAATGAAATTTTCTTCAAAAAGAAGTTGATGACAGGATCAGGAAACAAAAACTATCAGATTCTCTCGAGTGAAAAATATGATGTTATCATAAGAACACGAAAAAAAATGGGAAATAAAACTTAGAGTTTTGGTAGTACTATATTTGTTTTCCATAAGAAGAAAAAGTTTCGAATCCTTGATGAACAATCGTTTGTAAAAATTACCATAAATAATAGAACAGCAGTGAATGGTGAAGTTGTGCCTTTTTCATTCATTTCTGTGGAGTTTGTTTTTTCTTTGTCTATTGTTTTTTCTCATTCTCATAGTTTAAAATTCAAGATATTCGTTTATCAGTCCATATTCGTTAAGTGAGTTGATTGGCCATTACTATGGCGATATTTCTGTTTATTCAGCAATTTAGAATATAATAACAGCTTTTTTTCTGCTTATTCTTGATTCAGGTCTAATTAGCGACGTTAAGATCATGTCCATTGATAATTCCAAGTTCGATCAGGTTAATATAAGATCATTACAACCCAATTTTAAAAATTTCAATCATTATATTCAATATGAAATTTTGATTTTGTTCAAGCTTCTGAAATTTCATTAAATAATATTAACGCTAACGATTATAAGGACCCAATCATTTTACCGTTTTTCAGAGCAAGCCCTGTTAATGAAAAGCGCATATAATATATAATAACATTTGAAATAAATACATCTAAATGATAAATTTGAGAGCATCGGTGTATAGTTTAAGAAGATTAAACTCATAGCATAATAAGTAATATTTGAATAAGGTTATTCTGATTTTCACAAACTTTTATTGTTATGTTTACAACAATCGTTTCGCTATCATAGTAGCATCATAAGGCAAGTTATTCAAAATGTAATCTTGCCTGATGATGCTACTGTGATAGCGAAACGATTGTTGTAAACATAACAATTGAAGTTTGTGAAAATCATAATAACCTCATTTAAATATTATTTAATATGGATTTTCACCAAGTAAGGACTGATTCAATTCAATATCATAGCATAATGTGTTTACAAGCCACCACACTATAAGTATTCAGTATTTCAAAGTATTTCTGATGATATTTTTAGTTCACTGTGATAAATTATGTTTGAAAATCACCATAGAACTGGTATTCAGAATTTCAACGTGTTTTCAATGATTTCTTTATTTCACTCTTACCTTACTGTAATAAATTATTTTGTGTTGGTGATTTCAATTCAAAATACTTCTCAATCCCACTTCCTTGTGATGTAACTGAAATTAATTGCCCCTTAGATAATATAGGGACTTACACAGATGGTCACTCAACCAACCAAAATAACCTCTTATGTTCACTGGTACATGAGTGTGGATAGCTCAGCGGAAGAGCATCGGGCTCATGACAGATGATCCGGGTTCGAATCCTGTTCAGGTGGAACAGGGATCTTCACAGAAGATCTAGGAGTATCAGGATAATAATAATAAGAAATAATAATAATAATTTCATGTTATTATCCAGTCATATAGAGGTAATTTAGTCTCAAACTCTGACATCAAATTTTTCCTATCATTAATTTATAACATATGAATGCTGTCTGCCAAAGAGAAAATAGGATATAGCTCCGTCAGTATTAAGATCAAATAATATTGATTTGATACACTTTGAATACTACTCGCGATCCATACCAAGGGGAAACAGCTATCATATCGACAAGATCGCTGCTTCGGTTGAAATTATGACTTGGTTCTGGAATAATGAGAGGCATTCATGAAATTATGTACCAACGCACTAAATGAATTCAAAGAATATCGTACCCCAGAATATATTCCCGAATATAAGAGAATCGAGCAGGAATTTGACGAACATCACAAATGAGCAAGAAAATAAATCGTTTTTGGATATTATCTAATATGAATAATTTTTGACGTGACTTTAACTATAACGGCAGTAACGTTGGTAAAGGAAGCAGAAATATCCGAACATTCAAAAAATCCGGATGATGAAAATGAATTTCTTATCTCT
This sequence comes from Megalocaria dilatata, assembly GCA_034642435.1. Lineage (NCBI taxonomy): Eukaryota > Metazoa > Arthropoda > Insecta > Coleoptera > Coccinellidae > Megalocaria > Megalocaria dilatata. The sequence continues at coordinate 81,880,704 of CM067855.1, read as the reverse complement.
TCTATACTCAAAATGTTTTCTGATAATAGGAAAGGTGATGAATTTAAAACGATATGAAGAGATTCTTTTACTTGACAGGAGGATTATTACAAAATTTAAATATCAAAACAGATTTAACCTGTTAGTGTCCTGCAATTTTGATTTCGAAAAATTTTATTCAAAAACTTTCAGAATTAAATCAACGTCTTATAAGCACTGCTTATTTTTGATAGACATATGAAATCAAAACTCATTATATGATATCAAATGGAATAAACAAAACCAACAAATATTAATCGTCAATTAAAATTGATTAATAAATATTTTAGCGAGACAAAATTTTGTTTCTGATCTTATATTTATGAAAAATAAATCCTTTTCAAAAATGCGAAACATAATTTTAAAAACTTCTCCAAAGTTATTTCAAATATTTAATATATTCAAATAAGGTACTTCAAAAATCTCTCAAACATGTAGCACATCCTCAAAAAACAATCAAAAATCAAAATAATGTATTGGTCATTCCAACACCACATCTAAAAAATAAAATCAATAAACAATAAATACCTTACCTCCTGGTATACTTGCAGAACTAACACTAAAATTAGAGACCTCCAAAAATCCAAGGTATTCTATGTTGCATGTTTTATGTTCATCACAAAAATCACTCAAAGTTTGTAAGATATTCTTTGGTCTGAGTAAAACCACATGATATTCATATAATGATATCAAACCTAAATATAATTATACAGGGTGTTAATGAATAGTTACAAAAATATATATGGGGTGATTCCTTGTCAAAAAATAGGTTAGGAATCTTGCATATAAACTTTATTTTTTTCATGCTTAGTTACAGCGTCCTAAATATGTATATGAAAAAATCTCAAAATGATAAGCCAGATCAAGAAATAATTGTAACTGAAAAAAATTTAATCTAAACTAGTCAGTTGTCATAACAAAATGACATCCGCTCACTAGATAAATTCTCATTCGGAAATAATTTCAGCCTATACGACTCAGGCTATCCTGTTGATATATTTTTTTTCTCAAAAACCTTGAATTTTAGGAATAAAATACAAGATACCATGTTGTTGAGAATGGATCAATCTATCCAAAATATTTTTTTTTATTTTAAAATACGAAGATGGTAAAAAGTTTCTTGCGAAAGAGGAACACCCCCAAAAAATTTTTGAGTGCCTTCTCGCACGCATAAAATGTCTGCTTAATTTTATTATTGTCAGTTTATTGGTTTTCATGAAAAACCCTATTTTTTGACAAGGAATCACCCTTAAGTGTTTTCGCAACTATTCATATCCACCGTGTATATTATATATACAATAAAATAATAATAGGTTTTTTCACTCGATAAAAGGATTATTAAAAAATTTTAATATCAAGACAGATTTATTCTGTTAGCCTCCTATGAATTTTAATTTGAAAAAAGATGTATTAAAAAAATATTTGAATTAAATTAACGCCTTATAAGCAGTGCTTATTAGGCATTAATTTATTCCTAAAAGCTTTTCAATAAAATTTTTATGAATTAAAACTTATAGGAGGCTTACAGAATAAATCTGTTTCGAAATTAAATTTTTTTGATAATCCTTCTATCAAGTAAAAAAACCTTTTCTTATTATATTATAGTATATATATATAATTTATAATTATATTTAGGTTTAATCTCATTATACGAATATCATGTGGTTTGTCTAAGACCATAACATACCTTACAAGTTTTGTGTGATTTTTGTGATAAACATAGAATACCTTGGATTTTTGAGAGACTTTAATTTTAATGTTAGTTCTAGAAGCATACCTTAAGGTCTTATGGGTAAGTTATTTATTGTTATTTTATTTTATTTTTTAAATGTGATGTTGGACTGACGAAGACCTAATTTTGATTTCTAATTGTTTTTCCAGGATGTGCTACAGGTTTTGAGAGATTTTTGGAGTCACTTATTTGAATATTTAAATATATTAAATATTTCAAATAAATTAGTATTGGAGAAGTTCTCAAAATTATGTTTTGCATTTTTGAAAAGGATTTAGTTTTCATAGATATAAGATCAGAACCAGAATTTTGTCTCTCCCAAATATCTATTCATTGATTTTAATTGACAATTAATATTTGTTGGATTTTTTTATTCCATATGGTATTATATAATGAGTTTTAATTTTATATGTCTCTTATATATGAGCAGTGATTATAAGACGTTAATTTAATTCTGAAAGTTTTAGAACGAATTTTTTTTAAATTAAAATTTATGGGGGGCTAATAGAATAAATCTGTTTCGAAATTTGAATTTTGTGATAAATTTGATGCAGAAAATTTTAAAGATACTGTATCTTTCTCACTAAGTTTCAGATCAGTGTTCGACTAAGATATTTAAAGAATATTTTCCTTGTTAACATCCAAAATATATGCTCGTGACGATAAAAGTTTGGAGAAATGGAATTCATTGTCTTCTCAGTAGAAAGCTGCAGATCTAGATATCTCGTAAATTATCCATCATCAAACAATTTCAGGTATATCTTCGTTGTCAAGGTGACATTTCACACTAAAACAATTCGTTGGCCGTTTTTTGTTTGGTCCATTCAGTCATAAGTTACAGTGTTGAAAATGGAAATCAACAAATAGAAACTTCGGTAAATTTTATATCTGTTCTTCGATAAAGAAGAAAATGCAAGATAGGCGGCTAAGTGGAGGGGTAAAATTTTCCAGTGTTTTTGTTAACTCAATTGCATTTTTTATTGAATAGAGTGAGTTGAAGTGTGTTAGTTCTTCAAAAATTTTGTTTAATTTGAAAGCTAGTTTCGCAATGGGGCTATTAATGTATGAAGAATATTCTTTGTGGATTTTAATAAAGCAATATAATTTGGGAGGGGTAGGATTCATATTACTAAGTTTGAATTTATCATAGTCTGATAATTAAAACAAATTGTAGAAATTACTATGTTTCACTACCAAAAACTATATATACTACTCTATCAAGAAAGTACCGGGAACTTTCAATTAAAACAACATTTTTACATTTAATCGTCAAAATTTATTGAGTCGCCTTCAAAATAGGCTCCAGTTGCTCCAATACATCTATGCCAACGGCACTTCCAATTATCGAAACATTTTTTATAGGCGCTTTCCGGGATGGACTTTAGCTCTCGCGCCGAATTTTGTTTTATGGCTTCAATCGACTCGAAACGGGTGCCACGAAGGGGCAATTTTAATTTTGGGAAGAGGAAAGAGTCGCAGGGAGCCAAATCCGGCGAATACGGTGGTTGCTGAAGCACGTTTGTTGAGTTTTTGGCGAGAAAGTCAGTCACAATCGTAGCTCGATGAGAAGGCGCGTTATCGTCATGCAAAATCCATGAGTTGTTCGCCCACAAATTTGGCCGCTTCTTACGGATACGCTCACGCAAACGTTTCATAACGCCTAGGTAATACTCCTTGTGCACCACGCCACGGATATCGAAGAAAACAATGAGCATCACCTTCATTTTCGAGCGACTTTGGCGTGGTTTTTTTCGGTTTCGGCTCATTTTTTGCCACCTATTCCGATGATTGCTGGCTTGTTTGCATATTGTACTCGTAGACCCAGGTCTCATCACCAGTTATAATGCGTTCCATGAATGTAGAATCGGAATTACAGCGATCCAGGATGTCTGAAGCAACCTGTTCGTGATGACGTTTTTGAAGAAAATTCAGGTCTTTCGGTACGAGTCGTGCGGTCACCTTTCTCATGCCCAAAATATCAATCAAAATCGTACGTGCGGACTCGTGGGATATCTTAAGATCATGTGCTATCTCCCTCAAACTGGTACGACGGTTTTCCAGCACTCTTCCCTTAATTTTATCGACGTTATCTTCGATCGAAGCCGTCGATGGGCGTCCGGGCTTCGACCACTTCACGACCGTCCTTGAAGGCTCTGTACCACTGATATGCACTAGTTTTCGATAGAGCATTATCACCAAAGGCCTTTTGCAACATTTTCAATGCATCGGCATATGAAAATTAATTTGCAACTCAAAACTTTAAACAAATTCTTTGCTCAACGTAATCACCCATAGTAAAAATCGGCACGCACTCTGACATCGACTGACTTAATCAGCTGTTGCAAACACACGAGTTGACAGATCCCGCTCAAGCTTGGCATAGTAATTAAGGACAGTGGTACCAACCTAGGAAAAAAAATTTTTACCTGCCTCATTGCCCCGCCAGATTTAAATCGATAATTCCCGGTACTTTCTTGACAGAATGTATATCACATTTTCTTGTGACTCGAGTTTCGGGAAATAAACTATCCCAACATCAGACAACTGAAGATCAACAGTGGTACAGTGGTATTTAAACAAAAGTGATAAATATTTTAAATATTTCAACAAATTCTCGGTAACACCTAATAGTGGTACAGAGGTTTACAATCGGAACGTAATTAAAATCGGAACGTAATTAAAAAAGAACGGCCTTCTAACAGATATCGGAATGTGGGCAATCCACAAAGAAGGTTGTTAAACAAATGTACCCATTTAAATATCTCAAATAATTTTTGGGGTTACATAGCTCCGTACAGTAATTCATTATTTTCACGTTATTTTGTTTTACATTTCAAATATTTGGATTTACATAGCTCCATACAGTCATACATTATTTTTTAAATTATTTTTATTGTGAACGAATATGAAAATTTCAATAATCAAGTTTCTTTTCATTTGAATCTACATGTAAAATTTTTCTTGAGATTTTCTTTTGTCGAAAGGAATTACTGTTTTCTAAAAAATGAGCGGCAAAAGTTGAATTTTTGTTTACTTTTCATTAAATTCATTTTATGTTCGTTAAAAAAGGTTTTAAACAGATGTTACTTTTTAAATATCTCAAATATTTTCGATTTACATAGCTCCGTACAATTCAGTATAGTCTGATAAAGTAATTTGGATATAGAATAAAATAATAAGAAGCGGTTTTTTACTTGATAGAAGGATAGTTACAAACTTTGAATATCAAAACAGATTTAATCTGTCAGTCTTCTACAATTTTTTTGAAATTAAAATTGTAGAAGACTAACGAATTGAATCTGTTTTGATATTCAAAGTTTGTAATTTGGATATCTTTGAGGGTTGCTTTTAGTTTAGGTTGAATTTTAGGGGTGGGATCTCTTTATAGTTGTAAGGGGATTCTGTCTGTAAAAATTGTTTCAAATTATTATAACATTTTGAATTGATTTTATTATTAATTTTTCTTTATGGTTATGTAATTCTGTGTGGGTTAATAGTAATTTTTTAATCTTTTCTTTGGTGAAGTTTGAGTTAATGTTAATACAGTTTCACAAGTTAGTGTTTCTATGATATTTTCTGAGGATATGTGGGGATTGTAATTTGGACCTTTCTCAAGAAGCCTTAATTCATCTGTAGAAAAAGTGATATTCGAGTGATTTATGAATCTATTATGGGCGTTATATTAGGAGTTAAATTTTGTTTACTGTTACTCTGTTTGGATATTAGGTTCTTTAGTTTTTTTGTTTGATTAATACATTTTTTATGTTTTATGATAGTAATAGAATTTTACTCCTTTACTTTCCCGATATAGCAAATGCTAAATGTATGAATAAAATCGAATATATCCTGATAAAATATAACATCAATCCTGTCATGAAAAATGAAATTTCAACTCTTTTCGAACTTTGCGTGGAAGAAAATTACTTTCAATACAATAGTAAATTTTACAAACAGAAAGATGAAATTGACATGGGGCCACCTCTCAGCCCACTTCTCGCTGAAATTTTTGTCTTTTTTCGAAAAAAAATTTTTAAAATCCACACACTCAACGCATATCACTTTTTTTTTAGTGGTATGTCACTTTTTGATACAGGTATATAGACGATATAATGGCTTGCTTTTGCGGAACACATTCAGAATTCGAAAACACACTGGAATATTTTAATAGTTTGCACCATAATGTAAAATTCACTATGGATACACAATGTGTTAACAAAATAAATTTTCTGGACATAACTTTACCTAAGAATAATGATGAAATGTATTTATATTTAGAACACCTTCATCGACAGACGCAACCATACCCAAGTTTTCAAACCATCTGAACACTCATAAACTCGCTGCATACAGATCAATGATACATAAAGCATATTTAATTCCGTTAAATAATATTACGTTAAAAAAAGAACCGAATACAATCAAACAAAAAGCCACAAATAATAATTCCGAAACTAAAAAAATAAATTCTCTCATAAATGAAAAATAAAAACAACTTATTCGTAAGCAAATGTTCCCCCTTTCAATATCAAATAATATAGACAATAAATTCATGAAATTAACATATTTTGAATCAGGCTCACAAAAAATAGCTAAAATTTGGTCAAAAATTATCATTACAGCTTTCACACCCTCATAAAATTTTTTCCAACTTCTTTTTCAATGCAACAGACAAAAACAACCAGCTGAATAATTTTGGAGTCTATAAATTAAGTTGTCAATAGTGCAGTAGCCTATATATAGGACAAAGCGGAAGATCTTTCCACAAAATGTATAAAAGAACATCAGTCTGCATTTAAGAACCGGAAAAATAACTCCAATTTTGCGAAACATTTTTTCATAACCGACCATATCTTCCCAGAATTGGATAATCTCGATATATTGCATGTGAAAGAGAAAGTAAAAACCCGGACATCCTGGAATCCATAGAAATTCACAACTACAAAAAGCACGCACCGACAATAAAACTATTAAATGAGCAGACGGACCTGTGGCATTCCCCACGTTTTGAAGTTTTATATATATACATATATATATATATATATATATATATATATATATATATATATTTGAAAATGTTTGAAAATGTAGTATCACTACAAAATTCGAGTCACTGTATAATCGTAAATAGAGTGATAGCAAACAAAGTAATTTCTCATTTCATTCCACTCTTCATCCTGTTGAGTAGAAATATCTTTAGGCTGCGCGAATACTTTCTTTTCTTTCCAAAATACCAAAAACAACCATTAACGAACAACTAATAGAACAATTGGAACATTCTACCTGATATTCAAACAGGTTTTCGTAAATATTATATTTGCTCAGTAGTCCCTTCTGATGTCATCGACGAAATATTTGGAGTTACAGATAAAATAAAATGACCCTCCTGGTATTATTGGACTACAAAAGAGATCGCACAATATTATTGTTCATAGTATACTATATCGGTCTCAGTGAAAATGCGATAAGATTTTTCCAGAACTATCTTAAAATGAGATCCCAAATAGTTATTAGGAGTACAAATAAGTTTCCGCCGTTTTATTGTAGATGGCGCGGCACGGAGTTTCGGTTAGCTTTCGCAGATGATAACCGGCTTAAAAAATAGTTTGGACATTCAAGAACAACATAACCTATTAATATCATTAATTTTATATTGGTAAAATATAATTTTTATAAGTGGAAAATGTCAAAATTTGAGCCAAGTAAGCGTCATTTGCAGGAAATATTAGTTTACTTCTTTAATTTAAAGAAATCTGCTGCTGAGGCGCATCAATTGCTCGTAGAAGCATATGGTGAGGGTGCTTTGAGTGAGAGAACGTGTCGAGAGTGGTTTCAAAAGTTTAAAAACGGTCATTTCGACGTAGAAGACAAAGATCGCAGTGGAAGGCCAGAAATTTACGAGGATGCAGAATTGGAGGAATTATTGGAGGAAGATTCATCTCAAACACAAAAAGAACTTGCTCTAACATTAGAAGTCACTCAGCAAGCTTTCTTCTATAATAAATATTTAATTTGTTTTAAAAAACGGCGGAAACTTATTTGTACTCCTAATAAAATAGATTATGCTAACTAATGAGGGAGAACTAAAGGACTAAATTTTGGTACCTTCTCTTTACACAATTTTTACATCTACTCAAAGACAATTATTCAGACATTGCATAGTTCATTACTAGAGAAAAAGGAAAGGGTCGTTTATTAACGTCACTCCATTTTGTTTTGTAAATAAAACACATTATTTATTTAAAAATTATTGAAATTTTTATTTCATTATAAAGTTCAATAGTTATTCATTAGTTATTAAACGAAACATTATTTAAACGTCTAGTACGGAAACGCTGGCAGGAATTAAGTCGTTGAACCCAATTTTCCATGACTCTCTCACACAAATCAGGTGGTATGTTAGCAATTACTCGTTCAATATTAAAACGTAGATCGTCTAAATTTGCTGGACGATTACTGTAAATTAATGACTTCATATAACCCCAAAGAAAGAAGTTCAACGGAGATAAATCGCAGGAACGATGCGGGTAATTTATCGGTCCATTTCTAGAAATAATTGAATCATCGAATGTTGTTTTCAATAAAGTCATTGTATCATTGGCGGTATGACAAGTGGCACCTTACTTTTGAAACCACATGTTCTGCAAATAAAGACAAACCATAAGAAATCAGTCAACATTGAATGATAAAGATTTCCATTGACAGTTACGTCCTCATGAGATTCGTTGAATAATTCAATATTCTTTTCATTTCTTGCATTTGTTTATCTTACTGGCACTGTAATATCATGAAGTATAAAATTTGCTTCAACCTTCTCCTAAACGTTCAACTTTGCTTTTATCCGGACATCTTAACAATTTAAGCGCAAGCCTTAAATCTTTTCTGAATTCTTTAAAAGTTTACACTGGCAAACATTTTTTGACTTTGATCACACTCTTGATTTAAAAATTATATGAATTATGAATTTGAGTCTACTTGACGAGAACTCTTATTCAGAATTGAAAATGTCAGAAATCTGAAAAAAACTATTCTTCTTCTTCTTTCGTCTTCCACTTAGGCTTGGGGCCTGTTCTTCTTCGATGATGTCTCTATTCGGTGCGTAAGTTATCACTCCATCTCCTTCTGGGTCGCCCGTACTTCTTCTTCCTAGAGGTGATTTGTTCCTTGCCTTCTTCACCATTCTGTCTTGACCCATTCTTTCTATGTGTGCGTTCCATTCTTCCCTTCTGTTGTTTATCCACTCCCCGATTTTCTCCACTCCACACAGCTTTCTCCACTCCACACTCCTTTCTCTGTCATACAGGGTTTTTCCGAAAATTCTACGAAGAATCTTAATTTCCGCTGTCTCCAGCATACGTCTTATCTTCGCAGTATCTGGTCTGGTTTCAGCCGTGTAAGTCATGATCGGTCTTATGGTACCTTTATAGATTCTTACCTTCGTTTTTATGTTCAGATGTTTATTCCTCCATATGGTGTCGTTAAGGCAGCCTGCAATTTTATTTGCTCTCATGACTTGTTGAGATACCTCATCTTCAATGCAGCCATAACTGGATAATTCGACACCCAAGTATTTAAATGACATCACCTGCTCTATTATCTTCTGATTTACTTCTAGTTTACATCGGAGAGGTTCTTTAGCTGTTGTCATGCATTTAGTTTTTTCAGTGGCCATGTCCATATTTAATTGCTTCGCGGCATTGAAGAAGAGTTGGAGGATTCTCTGAAGGTCGTCCTCGCTCTCCGCGAAGAGTACTGCGTCATCGGCATAACAGAGGATCGTAAACTCCCGGTCACCCATTCTGTAACCCCTTGCAGATTTCACCCTTTTTATGATCTCATCCATTGTGATATTGAAAAGGAGTCGGCTTAAGGAGTCGCCCTGTCGGACTCCGCTGTTGATAGGTATTTTTCTAGACAGTTTGCCATTTATTCCGATTTGGACGCTATTTTCCGCATATATGTTCTTGATGTTCTCAATCAAATTCGTCCGTACTCCACGGTTTTTCAGGAGGTGTATGACGTCCCCTAGTCGTACCTTATCGAATGCTTTGTGTAGGTCAACGAAACATAGGAAAGCCGGTCTGTTATATTCCGTTGATTTTTCCACTACCTGTCGCATCACGAACACAACATCCGTACATGATCTTCCTGTTCTAAAGCCTTCTAACTCTATATATTGAAAATGCTATTATATCGACACGACCTTGTCTGGAAAAAGATTCATTTTTCTTTATGAAGCTTTTCATCAAACATGTATACGAAATTTTTTCCCCTAGTGTACAACTCAAAAAAGATTGCATATATGACAATATACTCAATTAAAAATATAAGACGAATTTGATGGTTGCTCATAATCATCAGATAGCACTAACATTGACAATTGAATAATATAACGATATTGAGAGTCACCCTTCAAAAAAATTCTGAACAAAAACTGAAAAGAATATGGAAAATATTTTGGGCTTGAGCAGAAATTGTAAGGAAGAAACGTCTGTAACATATCTGTAGATAGGCATGAAATAAAATTCTGTGTTTTAATTTCAAAGTTCTTACCAGGCATAACATTTGTAAACAAAATGTGGATTTTTGCTGAATTTCTCCTTAAAGTGTGAGTTTTCATGTTGTTACTTGTTAAATTCACAATGTTTATGCTATTTGATGATAAGAATGAACCCTGTAAAGCGTATATATACATATATATATATATATATATATATATATATATATATATATATATATATATATATATATATATTTGGACTTGAGTATATTCGCATATGTGTAGTCTCATTTGCGTTTCACAGTAAGGGAAAAAAACTATATACATGTTGTATAGAAAGTAATTCTTAACGCAAAGACGCAAAGTAGGAATTTAGATGCTTCTGTTACGCATCTGCTAATAACCTTCAAATAAGATTCTGTTTTTCAATTTCAAAGTTATTGCCAGACATGAAACGTGTAAAATGTATGTGTGTTTTTGTTCAAAATTTTTCATAGAAGGGTAAGTTTCAACTTTAGTATAGTATTGAATTGTTAGTGCTATAGCTATTTGATGGTTGGAACATTTATGAAATACCTCTAACATAACATTTTGAATCGTGTATATTATCATATCTGTAATCTCTTTTGGCTTTTACACGAAAGAAAAAATTACTTTTACATGTTTTATGCAAAGTCATATGAAAAATATTAATGTTTTTTCGGACAATTTTTAATATTATATTATTATAATATATATTCTTGAAGTTAGGGGTAAAAATCAGTTCGTGCGGTTTTCATGACATATCGCTACAAGTTTATTATTCCATTGTTTCATCTGACTGCACCTTCATTTTGAAGTTTCATCATTAAGCTTTCTTTTCAGTATCTGCTATTTCGCTGAAGTATAAACAACCTAGTTTTTGTGTGCTCTGAAATGTGGAAAATAGTATTTACTTCAATACTTCAATATGAAAAAAAACTCTGCCGAAAGTCATCGTATTTTAGAGGATGTTTATGGTGACTATGCTATAGCGGAACCAACGTGTTAGGAGTGGTTTGCCCGATTTAAAAGTGGAAATTTTTTTTGGAAGACGTAACTTAAGGTTGAAGAATTAGAGGCAAGGCCCGATGAAGATACATCACAAATGCAGGAAGAACCTGCAAAACACCTGGAGTCACTCAACCAGCCATTTGTATCATTCAATAGCAATATTTATGATTCGAAAGGTAGCAAATTGGTTTCCGTATGAACTGTAGCCAAGAAACGTCGAACGCCGTTTATACACGTGTGAACGTCAGCTCCAACGGCAACAAAGAGAGAAGTGTTTGCATCGAATGGAGATGATATTCACTATAAATCACTTTACTCCTGTAATGAAACGTAATTATTTCTAAAAAAATAAACTCATTTGAGCAACCATGCCTGAAATATAAACGATATCATGTTCGGTCAGAATTGATAAGTGACCTACATATTGATAGAGAAGAGGGAGAGATATTTCCAAGTACCCACATTCTCATATTGACAATAGAATCTATATATGGTTGTATGCAAAGTTTCATGTGGAATACCTTGTATTTTCTTTCATTTCTCATTTAATAGTTGTCTCTTATTTTTATTCGTTTCTTCTGACTATTATTTTACTTATGCTATACATTATTTAAATTTATGACTAGATCAATGAAGTTATTTTTTTCCAAATATCTCCCTTATAGAGAAATCTAATAGAATGTTTAAAACATTCGACATCGCTATGAAAGTCATGTGCTTTCTCGTTTTCGTAGTATCCATTTCCGAGGCACTAACAGTTTTTATATTGTTCCAAATAGATTTAGATCAAAAGAACCCTATGTCGGGTCATAACAAATCCCAACGAAAACTACATATCTCTTCCCCGAAGCACACCTACCCCTCGTTACATCGTCACATCATCGGCAACTTATATGCCGTATCCAGAGCATATAAATAACAAACGAGTTTCCCCCCGCGACCAACCCTCCACCAACCTTCGGTCGTTCCGCAACCACCATCCCATGCGACAGTCGATGTGCAAACATCCAAGGGTGTCTACACTACGATAATTGAAATATATTGTTTAACTTTTGATCATGGTTTTGAATCACGTATGGGGTACGGCGTATATACAAATGATTAATTAGAACAGTTCGGGAGGAAATGATGCCAACAGCGAATTGAAATTTCGAATGTTTTGTTGGGTTTTATTCAACACTTCCTTTTTTTGATCGAGTGTATCAACTGTACTAAAAATCCTAACGTTATTCTTGAATATAATTTCTAATTTCCTAATTTTTTTTCCTTATACGATGTCATCAAAATTATATGGAGTAATCTTATATTTATTTTTCAACAAAAATAATAATAATTGTTTATTGATCCCTTTAGACAAATACATGTATAGGATAGGTCAAAATAACAGGTTACAATAAATCAGAGAGATATTCATACACATTATAGTTATATCTCTCCACTAACAAAGATTTAACAGATTTTTAAAGTCTCTAGTACTAAGAGACCTAACACTCTGTGGTAGATGATTATATAAAACAATACTCTGATACATTGAGGACATTTCCAATTTAGCTGTTCTATGTATGAGAATATGTAATATACCCTCATTTCTGGTTTTGTCAGCATGAAAACTGGATAATTTCCTCATATTTTTTTCATTCTCTTTAATATGAATTAAACATCTCCACATGAAAATGGATATTACTGTAAGAATAGCATGTTCAAAATATAGTGGTCTACATGAAGATCGAGGAGATATGTTGAACATCATTCGCAGAGTACGCTTCTGCAAAACAAAAACTCTACCCACATATATTGACTTACCCCATAATATTATATAGTACGATAAGTGACTATACACCAAACTATAGTAAATTTTCATAAGGGAATTCATGGAAAGTGTATGTTTCACTCTATTGATAGCATAATAGGAGGAATTTAATTTCTTGCACAAAACGTCAATATGTGTTTTCCATTTCAAATTCTCATTAATGTGAATGCCTAGAAATCTAGCACTATCTATGGAGGCTGTGACAATATCCAAATGTCGAATGATCAGCTTGCGATCATTATTCCCAATTGAAAAATAGATGCAAACAGTCTTATCAGCATTCAACACTAGCCTATTTGCATGACACCACTTCGCGAAGCTTTGCACCAAAAGTTCACAACGCATTTGGAGCTCATCGAAGGTACTGGCCGAAACCGCTACTGAGGTGTCATTAGCAAACAAAACTATTTTAAATTTCGTTGACAGAAATTGAAAGTCTAAACCACTGCTGAAATTTATGAGTATCTTCCGTAAATTTACGGGAAGATCATTAATGAAAAGTAAAAATAGAAGTGGTCCCAGAACAGAACCCTGGGGCACTCCCAAATCTATACTGCGCTCAGCAGAGAAAGAGCTCTGGACCTTGACAGTCATAGATCTACCTTCCAGATAACTGAGTAACCAATCTGAAAATACACCCCTGACACCCAGGTTATAACACTTTTCGATAATAAACTGAAAGGGTAGACAATCGAATGCCGGGGACAGGTCGAAAAAAAAACCGGCGATATATGTGGTGTTATCAAGACAATCATATACGAACTCTACAAAACTATTGGCTGCCGTTTGAGTCGAGCGACTTGATCTGAAGCCATGCTGCGCAGGATCCAGAATGTAAAACTTGTCAAGGTAGTGTTATTAGAAATTGGGTCTATAGTTGATTATGTTATGTACATCATCTTTTTCATGCATAGGAGCAACTATAGCCCTTTTCAGTATAGAAGGAAATACACCTAAGCTAATAGATACATTGCGCGAGAGGATAACCAATTTTGGAACCTATTAACTTTAAAATTTTTGAAGAGATGAAATCAGTTCCGGTGCTCTTATTATTTTTGAATAGTTTTACACTCTCCATTACTTCATTCTCAATAACAGGATAAAAGAAAAATTTACTATTTAACATACCACAGATAGTACACGATCACGATAAAGAGCCTCTATAATAAAGATTTAGTGAGGTCTCAGTTATGGTAGAGAAATAATCGGCGAAGGTTTCAGCCAATTCACTGTGCCCCCCAAGGGAAACCCCATCTACCACAAGTGCAATGGGTTCATGCTTTCCACTCTTCCGGCCAGTCAGAGTACTCACTACAGTCCATAACGTTTTATTTTTATTTTTAGATTGATCAATAAGGTCACCATAAAACTTCAATTTTGTAATTTGAATGAGCAAATAATAGGAGAGTTTAGCTTTTCTCTACATGAAGACTGAAGAATATTATTCGTAGCTCTGCCAAAAATGTTAAGTGCGATTAAATGTGCACAATGCAAAAGAGTTGTTGTGGATTATTTGAAGTGCGCTAGATGAAAGTTATCATATCAAGTGCCTGGTGCAATCTGCACCATCGCCGGTTTGTAAACATGAAAGATCCAATCCTGATGAAAACATCGCCAAAGTAACTGAACTCAAGAAAGAGAACAAAGTACTGAATATTGAGATATCATACCTGAGGATGTTATTGAAAGAAATCCAAGAAAAGAATAACATATTAAGTCAGAAAAACAATTATTGATGGAAAAATTAGCGACAACCAATAATGAAAAAATTGCTGGAAAAAGGTAAAAAAATCCAGGCAAACACATCATTCCAGACAAATATAAACAAAACTCTACAGGTCACAGAAACCAGCAGAAAATTTAATCAAAGAGCTACAGATACAGAAAAGAAATAACATATGAAGTGTTCAATCTGTCAAGTCAGTCTCACCACACAGTAGACCGAAATTGCTGACTGACAGTGACAAATCCATTACACCTACCTCAGTAAAAGTCATATCGATATCAATTGGGGAAAATATGAACAATATCATGAATGAGACTATTGCGAGTAAGGATGAACAAGAATGGACTAGAGTAGTTAAGAAAAATAAAGAAAGTACTCATGTGAATCGAACTGTTGATAAGAGATTTCCATTGAGACAAATAAAAAGAAAAAACGGTTACATGCATTGGTGCTCCCATAGTTAATTCTAATACCAAAGGAGCTATACGTAAAAAATGGATATATGTTGGTCGGACAGCTGGTGCAAATGAAGGTGAGACCGATATTGAGTAATATATGTCAGATCTACAAGAAAATGAAATTATTGAAGTGGAAAAACTACCGACAAAACGACAGAATTCTGCTTTCAGCATTCTAAATGATATGTTATTCGATAAATTAAACGATCCCATGTTCTGGTCAGAAGGTGTCATCTTGAGAGAATTTAATTTTATGAATTTTTTTCGGAAACCGCAGCAAGAAAAGAACAGATAAATAAAAATGTTTGTCTTCTGCATTAAAACGTTCAAGCAATTGGTACTTTCTTCTTAAAACTTGTATTGTCCGTTCATCAAATTAATGTGGCCTGTATAACAGAGCATTGGAAATCAGGAGAGAAACTGAAAAATTATATACCTAATGGATTTGTGTACTGCCAGCTTACTGCAAATAAAATGGTCATCATGGTAGATACGCGTTTACGTCTAAAAACTTATGGAGTACACTGAGAGACTTAGTTACAAACTGTTAAGTGTAATTAATTGCATTGAGTGCTATGCTTTGCAGTTGATCTTTAATGGTAGTAAATAATTGAAACACAATAGATTGGAGTTACTATGTATTTACTACCAAGGTTTTTTATTATTTTTGGTTCACATGTTACCGCGGTTTCGAACGATGACCGTTCATCTTCAGACGTAACAGAGGACTAAAGCACTAGTTACAGATTCAGTTTTGAAGTAATGTTCCAATTGGTACAAAAACTGTATAACAGATGTTACAAATTATTCAGAATAAATATTTCCAGTGAAAAGCAATAACAAGGATTACAGAGGTGTTATGGGTTTTTATGATGGTACATGAACAATTCCTTTTTCAACAGGTAGCAAGTAAGAAATAGCAGAAAATAATTATGTGCAAATGTCGGTACCTTTTAAAGCTATGTCGGTTACTTAAAAACATTAAATATTTTTGATTTACACAGATCAGTCTGGTCGTTCATTATATCGATATCATCATTATGCAGCGCTTTGAATATTTCAATTGATTCTAGATAATTTAATTTTCTCCCTTTTGATGCAAGATGGAGGATTTTCAGATTTTCAATTGATGGGAATGAATGACCATTGTCAATACAATGTGTTTCAAATGTTGATTATTTTTATTCTTTTTAAAGTCAGTTTGGTGTTCTCTGAATCTAGTTTTAAAAGACCGTCCAGTCTGACCTATGTAAATACTATTGCAATCTGAACAGGTTAACTCATAAACTCCCGATTTTTCTATTTTTGGGGTGGTGTCTTTCGCGTTGAATAAAATTGAGGATAATTTGCTAACAGATTTGTAGGCTACATTCAAATTCAATTTTGTGTAAATATTAGCGATTTTTTCACTTACGTCTCCAAAATATGACAATGAAATAATTTTTTCTTTATTATATAATTTTGTATGGGGGTATATTTGATATGATACTACTTGGGAATATTTTTTGGCTGATAATTTATTTATTATATTTTCACTGAAACCGTTGTTCTTAGCTATTGTTTTTATGGTTTTTATTTCATTTTCGAAGTTAGATTTTGAGAGAGGTAAGGAATATGCTCTGTGTATCATGGATCTGTAGGCTGCAATTTTTTGATGATATGGATGATTAGAGTCTATGCGAATGCAAATATCCATGTAGGTAGGTTCTCTATATATATTTAATTCAATTTTGTTTTTTGAATGTGTTATAGAAAGGTCCAAGAATGAAATATTTCTGTTTTTTTCTTTTTCTAACTTGAATTTTATGGTCGGATGAATGCTATTGATTATTTTTAGAAATTGATCTAGTTGTCTAGCTGTTTCATTGATGCACGCAAGTATGTCGTCTACGTATCTATACCAGAAATGAATTTTAACTGGTAAATTTAAGTCAAATATTTTGTTTTCCATAGATGACATAAAAATATCCGCAAGAAGTGGGCTTAGTGGAGAGCCCATAGCTAGACCATTCGGTTGTTTATATAATTCATTATTAAACTGAAAATAGTTTCTTTGGAGACATAGTTCCAAAAGAATTATGAATTCGCAGTGCAATAATGGATTAACATGTGAACGCTCTAGGATTTCAGATACTTTATTTATTGTATCAGTTCTTGGAATATTTGGGAACATATTATCTACATCTAGACTTAATAGATATGAGTAAATAACTTATTGCATGTGTTTACTGACCTAATACTTCACCTAATATAGTTATTTTCTTTGACAAACAAAATTTATTAATGGGTCAATGTATTAGAGAAAATGCAAGCCTAATAATAGCTGGCGACTTTTATGCTGACATTCTTTCTCCATCAAACGAATGCAGAACTTTTCTGGTAATTTTGCGTACTTACAACATGAAAGTAACTTTGAATGAACCTACTCGAATAACACCCTTCACCGACTCATGTCTTGATAATATTGTTACAAATGTTGAAGGAAAAACCACAGTTATTGAAGAACATATATCAGATCATACGGATCAGAAATTCATTTCCAAAACATCTTCTGTTTCTTCCAACTTTAATTTTAATGAAAAAAAAATATGACAATACATTGAAAAAAATCATCTAGTTTTCTAGAATCTCTTAGATAATGTTGACTGGTTCAATATTTATAAAATTTCAGATATTGAAGCCAATAGGATGTGGAATGAACTTTTTTGTTATTTTCAAGAGTAAATTTGATACAGCCTTTCCACTCAGGACAATAAAGATGAAAAAACCAAAGTGTCGAATTATCAGAAGGAACTGAACTGTTGAAAGGAGAATTTGATTTGTACTTTGAGCTTTCTAGGTATAAACCAGAATTATTGGATATCTATAATAAACTGAAAAAAACTTATGATACCGCTTTGAGCCCACAAAAAAGAAATCATTATAAATCTATTATTGACAAAAGAGATAATAAAACAAGAGCAGTGTGAGACATTATAGGAGAGGCTATAAACCGAAGTACAAAGCCTGTTACTGAACTTCCTTTTGAGAATGCAGATCGAAGAGACCCTAGAAAAATGTCTGAATTAGCCAATAACTCTAATACTTACTTCAGAGATTTCATCACACGCCAGGTCATGCTCCAAGTAGAATTACAAAATTAAGAAAAGCATAACTGGATCTTTTTACTTATTTGAAGTTGATGAGAGCGAGATTTTATATACAATAAAGAGGATGGCGAACAAGTTTTCTTCAGGATATGATGACATTCCTATCAGTGTAATAAAACACCATATATCCAATATAGTGTGTCCACTCTGTTCCATTATTAATTCTGCGTTCAAAGCAGGAATTTTTCCAGATACATTAAAATAGCACTTGTGAATCCTTGTCACAAAAAAAGAAATCCTAATGACTTATCCAATTACAAACTCATAAGTTTAATCACAACATTTGCAAAAATTTTCAAGAAAATTCTTGTTAACCGTTTAGTAAAATTTTTTCAGAATTTCAAAATTCTATCTACTAATCAGCATGGCTGCATTATCTTTCATTATTATAGTGTCTCCTGCTGTAATATTTTGCACGTTAAATTTTAATTATGGCTCCTTATATTTTCAATTTCAACATTGTTTCTTCGTCGCATGCAATATTCTTCTTTTAAATATGTTTTGGTTTGATTAATTGCAGCTCCTGGGAGGGGAGTAATGTAGAGACAAATGTAATATTAATTATTTTCATTAAAATTATTTGAACATTAATTTCCAAATATAATTATTTTCATCAAAACTATATGAATATAAATATTTGATAGATTCGGTCTTTACTTGGTGGAAACTCATTTCAATTAAAAAAATGTATATGAGACAGTAATTTATTTCCACAAAAATGTTTGTACTACTACAAAAATTGTTTCACCACGATGTGGCTTCTTCAGGTATTACATTGTACTGTCTGATGGTACTCAGTGTAACCGAGTTTAAATACATTTGTAGGTACGTGACCAAATAATAGAAGCACAAGTCATAAAAACCCTAATTTTTGAATATTAAAACAAATTAATATATGTTTATCTTCTACAATTTTAATTTAAAAAAATTTATTCAAAAAACTTTTAGAATTAAATTAATGTCTAAAACAAGCACCGCTTATATTTAATAGACGTATATAATCTAAACTCAATATACAATGTCAAATGGAATAAATAAACCAAAAGATACACGAAAGTCCCTAAAATTAATAAATAAATATTTAAAGGAGACAAAATTTGTTTCTGGTCTTGCCCTCAAAACGCCATTTGCATCTTAAAAACATGAACACACTTAAAGGACCTCTCAAAGAATATAATTTATTTGAAATATTTAATATATTTAAATATTCGAATAAGTAAATTCAGAAATCTCTCAAAGCATGCACTATATCTTCAAAAAACAAATATAGTTCAAAGCAATTCCGTCTTCAGTCCTGAAATATATTCAAAATATTAAAATCAAAAAAACTAACCTGTACCAAAGCACTCACCACGTGTAAATGAATAATGTTTCGAGACATAGATCATCTTTATAATTCAAGATTTATCTATGCTCTAACAGAATCAAAGAACAGTGTGAGCTATTTTTAAGGTTTACTTAAACTTATTGACACTGCATAATGAGATTTATTGAAGCCAAGATATAATTATATATTATATATAAAATAAAATAGAAAGGCCTTTTACTTGATAGAAGAAATATAACAAAATTTGAATATTAAAACAAATTAATATATGTTTATCTTCTACAATTTTAATTTAAAAAATTTTATTCAAAAAACTTTTAGAATTAAATTAATGTCTAAAACAAGCACCGCTTATATTTAATAGACGTATATAATCTAAACTCAATATACAATGTCAAATGGAATAAATAAATCAAAAGATATACGAAAGTCCCTAAAATTAATAAATAAATATTTAAAGGAGACAAAATTTGTTTCTGGTCTTGCCTTCAAAACGCCATTTGCATCTTAAAAGTAAGTAAGCCTTAAAAATAGCTCACACTGTTCTTGGATTCTGTTAGAGCATAGATAAATCTTGAATTATAAAGATGATCTATGTCTCGAAACATTATTCATTTACACGTGGTGAGTGGTTTGGTACAGGTTAGTTTTTTTGATTTTAATATTTTGAATATATTTCAGGACTGAAGACGGAATTGCTTTGAACTATATTTGTTTTTTGAAGATATAGTGCATGCTTTGAGAGATTTCTGAATTTACTTATTCGAATATTTAAATATATTAAATATTTCAAATAAATTATATTCTTTGAGAGGTCCTTTAAGTGTGTTCATGTTTTTAAGATGCAAATGGCGTTTTGAGGGCAAGACCAGAAACAAATTTTGTCTCCTTTAAATATTTATTTATTAATTTTAGGGACTTTCGTGTATCTTTTGGTTTATTTATTCCATTTAACATTGTATATTGAGTTTAGATTATATACGTCTATTAAATATAAGCGGTGCTTGTTTTAGACATTAATTTAATTCTAAAAGTTTTTTGAATAAAATTTTTTAAATTAAAATTGTAGAAGATAAACATATATTAATTTATTTTAATATTCAAATTTTGTTATATTTCTTCTATCAAGTAAAAGGCCTTTCTATTTTATTTTATATATAATATATAATTATATCTTGGCTTCAATAAATCTGATTATGCAGTGTCAATAAGTTTAAGTAAACCTTAAAAATAGCTCACACTGTTCTTTGACTCTGTTAGAGCATAGATAAATCTTGAATTATAAAGATGATCTATGTCTCGAAACATTATTCATTTACACGTGGTGAGTGCTTTGGTACAGGTTAGTTTTTTTGATTTTAATATTTTGAATATATTTCAGGACTGAAGACGGAATTGCTTTGAACTATATTTGTTTTTTGAAGATATAGTGCATGCTTTGAGAGATTTCTGAATTTACTTATTCGAATATTCAAATATATTAAATATTTCAAATAAATTATATTTTTTGAGAGGTCCTTTAAGTGTGTTCATGTTTTTAAGATGCAAATGGCGTTTTGAGGGCAAGACCAGAAACAAATTTTGTCTCCTTTAAATATTTATTTATTAATTTTAGGGACTTTCGTGTATCTTTTGGTTTATTTATTCCATTTGACATTGTATATTGAGTTTAGATTATATACGTCTATTAAATATAAGCGGTGCTTGTTTTAGACATTAATTTAATTCTAAAAGTTTTTTGAATAAATTTTTTTAAATTAAAATTGTAGAAGATAAACATATATTAATTTGTTTCAATATTCAAAAATTAGGGTTTTTATGACTTGTGCTTCTATTATTTGGTCACGTACCTAAAAATGTATTTAAACTCGGTTACACTGAGTACCATCAGACAGTACAATGTACTACCTGAAGAAGCCACATCGTGGTGAAACAATTTTTGTAGTAATACAAACATTTTTGTGGAAATAAATTACTGTCTCATATACATTTTTTTAATTGAAATGAGTTTCCACCAAGTAAAGACCGAATCTATCAAATATTTATATTCATATAGTTTTGATGAAAATAATTATATTTGGAAATTAATGTTCAAATAATTTTAATGAAAATAATTAATATTACATTTGTCTCTACATTACTCCCCTCCCAGGAGCTGCAATTAATCAAACCAAAACATATTTAAAAGAAGAATATATATAGTGCATGCTTTGAGAGATTTCTGAATTTACTTATTCGAATATTTAAATATATTAAATATTTCAAATAAATTATATTCTTTGAGAGGTCCTTTAAGTGTGTTCATGATTTTAAGATGCAAATGGCGTTTTGAGGGCAAGACCAGAAACAAATTTTGTCTCCTTCAAATATTTATTTATTAATTTTAGGGACTTTCGTGTATCTTTTGGTTTATTTATTCCATTTGACATTGTATATTGAGTTTAGATTATATACTATTAAATATAAGCGGTGCTTGTTTTAGACATTAATTTAATTCTAAAAGTTTTTTGAATGAAATTTTTTAAATTAAAATTGTAGAAGATAAACATATATTAATTTGTTTTAACATTCACATTTTGTTATATTTCTTCTATCAAGTAAAAGGCCTTTCTATTTTATAAAAACCCTAGGTGTTTATTGGAGTTTGCCGCTAAAAATGCCATTAAGAAAAAATATTCAGTAATGGAGAATGATCGACATCTGTTTATTCGTTCAAAAGGATTTTACGGGCATTATACCTGTTGAATTCAAGAAATTCTAAAAGTGTTAATCTAGAACTTTTGCTTTCAACGTGGATAATTTCATAATTATTGTTGAAATTATGCCTGAATTCCTTAAGATGATTAGCATATGTCGAATGTACAGAATTGGATATATAACCCCTTTGGTGTTCTTGGACACGTTTCTTGAATGATCTACCAGTCTAGCCAATGTATACTAAAGGGCAATCTCTGCAAGTCAACTTGTAAACTCCGGATTTATTTTCTTCATTTGTATGATCGTTATTGTTTTTTATGTAGGTACTGAGGTTATTAATTGTCTTAAAAGCCGCGTTATAATTGAAACTGCTTTTGAAATATTTAGTAATATTTTCAGATAATCCATTGACATAAGATAACGAAAAATATTTCCGTATATTGTCCTCTTTTATGATTGGGTACACGAGATTTAATGCCATTTTCTTTTGTTTAGTGGATACCATTTGGTCTATGAGAAAGGGATTGTAACCGTTGTTTGACGCTATTTGTTTAATAATATTTAATTCTTTCATAAAGTTTTCTGAATTTAAAGGGACATTCAATAATCTATGAATAAAACTATTATATGCTGACATCTTTTGGTTGGTGGGGTGGTACAGACATCACAATACATAAAACTTCAAACACATACAGACATCACAATACATAAAACTTCAAACCACCCCACCAACCAAAAGATGTCAGCATATAATAGTTTTATTCATAGATTATTGAATGTCCCTTCAAATTCAGAAAACTTCATGAAAGAATTAAATATTATTAAACAAATAGCGTCAAACAACGGTTACAATCCCTTTCTTATAGACAAAATGGTATCCAATAAACAAAAGAAAATGGCATTATATCTCGTGTACCCAATCATAAAAGAGGACAATACACAGAAATATTTTTCGTTATCTTATGTCAATGGATTATCTGAAAATATTGCTAAATATTTCAAAAGCAGTTTCAATTACAACGCGGCTTTTAAGACAATTAATAACCTTAGTACCTACATAAAAAACAATAAAGATCGTACAAATAAAGAAAATAAATCCGGTGTTTCTTTTTCTTTGTCCTGAAGAGCAAGGTTAAGAGAAACTAACGTTTTTTTATGCTGTTTCTTAAAAATAAATTTATCTATTACGTTGGTATTGTAACCACTGTTCGACGCTAATTTCAAAACTTTAATTTCTTTGTTGAAGTTTTCTATTGAGAGAGTGGTTGATAGTACCCTATGCATAACGTCGTGAAAACGAGACAGGTTCATAATTAAAACAAATTGTAAAAATTAATGTTTTACTACCAATACATTGATAAGCTTCAGACAGCTGAAAACTTAACAAGCAGAAATGAATATACAGAAGTAGAAGAGGTAATAAAAACAGGTTAAAAAAGGTTTAAAATGAGAGGACGCTTAACAACTATTAGAACTTCGGCACGTCAAAGGGGGTTGGTAAACAGATGTTACTTATTTAAATATCTCATATAATTATAAATATATATATATATATATATATATATATATATATATATATTCCAAGTGAACCACCTTCGTTGAGTGACAGACAAAAATGCAGATATAAGCCTTTGACGCTTTTTGTCCACGATATCTTCTCATGGGCGCAACCGTGAATGGACCGGCGTAATCTCATCCGCTGTTTAAAAAAGCCTTTATCGTTGAAAACCTTGACTCAGGTAAATTACCAATAAGGGGTTAATAGGCAATCGGTTTCATTATGAAACATTTGACACATTTTGCCAAAAAGGAATTTATGGTTCGTCTTGGGGATAGTATCCAAAATCGTTGAGCGAGTAAAAATTGCAGTTCACGTGGACCAATATGAGAATATTTTCTATGGTAGTGATCAATAATATGATCTGTTAAGAAGCATCTTCGAGGCAAAATATGGGGTGTTTGGTTTCATATCGAGAAGGAAACAAACTGTGTATATTTTGCGAGTGTTATCAATACTAAATGGAGCTCCAATGAACCGAGAGGACTACATCGTTTTTTCTGTGTATGATCCATGTTATGAACAAATCTCATAACATATGCGCATACGTAAAACTGTGAAAAATTTCGAATATATTTTCAAAAGAGATTCACAAATTTGAGGTGGTGCGAATAAATAAATTTTTCTTTCTTCGCATATTATGTCGTCTGATTCAAATTTTCATCGAATGGAAATACATACTGCGTTTGATCATCACACGAAAATCATAGACCCTTCAACCAAAACTTATCCAACATATCCGAGGGAAAAAGACTGCACAGATCAACTGGAAAAAACTGTCAAAAACAAGAAATTAGTTTTGTAAGTACAACTGTGACGCATAGTTCTAATCGCGGTATACAGATTTTTTTAAGCGGTGCAACTTTACTTTTAACCATAAATAAATTAACAACAACGTTTCCCTCAATATGAACAGCTATCATATACAAGACTGCACAATAATCCTTTTCAGAACTATCACAAAACCCATGTAACTCTAGTCTAGATTCTGAGAAAGACTGAATTTGTAATATGATGCAATTTAAAAATTTCATCCGGTGGTTGATCATCCTAAGTGAGGCCCATCATCCAGAATCTCTCTCTGAATGAGGTATTCAATTAAAAAAGTTACTGGCGTTATAAAATCTATATTCTTGCTAGTTGTGATAATATTTGTCGCTTGGTACATATTGTATCATTTTGAGGTGTAACAGAAAAGGAAAAAGTATCCAAAACTGGATTCCTCAATAATCCTAAATTGTTTAGAGATAAAGGAGCCTCAGAACTGAAATCAAGATGTTCTATTGTATACATACGAGCACGAGTAGCTTCCAAAAGTGTTTCATTATTACTCGACCTTTTTATCAAATTGAAACATTCCCTTGCAAATAAACCGATCAATTGAGCTTGCAAAATTTTGTCTTTTTCAAGTGAGGAAGCACCGGTAACAACGTCGTCAATAAAATGAATATACGTGTCCTTATGTAACACCTTTTCCGCAAGAGGAAAACTATTTCGTTCATCTTGTGCTAACTGTTTCAAAGAACGCAAAGCTAGAAAAGGAGCAGATGACACTCCATATGTAACGGTTTTCAACCGGTAGATGTTCAAAGGTTTGTTAGGAGATAATCTCCAGAATCTCCTATGATAGTCGCGATGACCAGGATTGAGTCAAATCATTCTGTAAATTTGTTTTATATCAGCACATAATACGTAGGGATGATGAATACGAAACTTTAAAAGAATGGATACTATGTCTGTTTGTAGTTAAGGATCAGTTAATAGGTTATCATTTATCAGAGAAACCTGAAGGGGCTCTAGCGCTCGCGTTGAAAACTACACGTAATTTGGCAGGCGTACTTGAAGGATTCAGAACACAATGATGTATGAGATAATATGGATTTTCATGCACCGAATTCTCAGGAACAATCTTCATATGTTCGTAATCAAGGTATTCGCTCATTAAAGCCGAATACTCCTTGTATGAGAGCGGGATCTTTCAATAATCGACGCTCTAAAGAAAAAAATCACTTGGAAGCGAGTTCTTCCATGCCACTAAAACCAGTCATATCATTTGCGAAAGGTGGTGAAAAAATATATTTTCCATCCAATTCATCGCATTCATGTGAGTCAACAAATATTTTTTCACAAAGTTTATCAGCTGGAGAATCAATAATTATTAAGGGTACAGATTCGACTTACCAGAAAAGTTTCACAATTTCAAGTAATGAATTAACTTCACTATCTTGACAACTGATGTCACCAAAAAAATGATGAAGTGCAATTTTGGGAAGGTCCTGTTACACCTTCTATAAGAACATATGAAAAACAGAGTGAAATGCATTTATACCATTCTCATCGGTAACGTGACCGCCAAGAAAAATTTTAGAAAACATGTCAGCTCCCAAAAATATATCAAAATGTAAAGGAATATGAAAAGTGGGGTCGGCTAATTTCAAATGTTTAAATTTATTCTAATACAAATTGAAATAGGCGTAGTCGGTAATTTTTCCGTAATTTGATTTATTATGGATGCGTTCGTATACAGAATAGGTGATGCTTGACCGGCTGGTTTTAGAGTAAGTGAAACTAAACCTTTACTTATACAAGATTTAGATGAGTTCAAGCCGGTTACCCGAAGGATAACCTTTTCTGATGTTAAATTCAAATGTGCAACTGCTTTCTCTATTATAAATGAAGTCATACCCCCAGTGTTGCCTTCATTTGCAATACGGTTCCAATTCTAAATAAATCAGATAATTTGGAAAAATTCGAAAAATTATTTGAATCTAATAATTTCCTAGAGCTGAAAAGGGACCCTACGTCTAAATTTCAAAATTCCGTACAACACGCCATCAAAAATTGTCAAAACTTGCTTCCAGACACAAATTCCACATTAAAAATTGTGAATACACATTCCGTTACTTTACACCCTTCTTAAAATACACAAGGCAGATTTTCCTATGAGCCCCATTGTTTCCCGCATGCGGAAAATTTAATAAGAGAGAAACATGAATTCGATGAAGGTTTTAAAATTTTGCACACAGAAAATAAGGCTTTAAAATTGAACCGGTTGGAAAGTTTAGAAATGAACCGTTTTAGAAAGTCGGGGAATCATTTGAATGACCAAACAGAGTTATCTAGTTCACCTTTATTGGATCTATTCTACCATGGACCCAGTGGTTTTACCAAAGTAATAAAAACTTTTTATTGTACCCTTATCTCAAAATAGAAAATATTTAAATGGAGTGTGTTACCAAATTTCAGACCAGTTGTTTATAAGCATTTGAAGAAGTTACTATGTAAACGAAACGCGTCATGTAAGCAACTCACAATAATAAATACAAATCGAGATATATATTTTATTTATTATTATCCCGATACTCCTAGATTTTCTCTGAAGATCCCTCAGAAGCTTTTTCAGCTTGTGCGAGTTAGGAGTTCAGTTATGTTCTGGGTAGGCTTTGTAACTGCGATCTTGCGCCACTTAAGGTCACAGAACTGTTAATTTTTGACCCAACAGTGAAATGGTGGCCGACACCCGTCTACCTAGAAAATTTTTTTTCCACCTGAACAGGATTCGAACCCAGACCTTCCGGTTACGAGTCCGATGCTCTACCACTGAGCTGTCCGCGCTATTTCGACATATATATGTGTATCATTTGAACTAAAGCGTACAATGGATTTCTCTCAAGTAAAGGCCAACACTATACGAAGTTTAAAAATTCCCCCTAATGCTGATCTTGTTTCATTCGATGTTGTGAATTTATTTCCTTTCTTACCTAATTTAGAAATTAAAAATATATTTCACAATTTGTTACAGCAAAACCAAACAGTCACCTCCGAAATGATACGAGAAAAAATTATTCTACTTCAAATATGCCTCAAAAAAAGTTTTAAATTCAACCATAAAATTTACTAACAATTAGACGGATTTCCCATGGGTTCTCCCTTATCACTTTTGAGCGAAATTGTCATGACCCATCTTGAAAATAATATCTTTTCTTCACAAAGAAAAGATATGTGGATGATGTATTTTGCATTTGTTTAGGTTCTATTAGACAATTATAAATGTTTCTGAATTTGTTAAATTCATTTTTGAATTCTATCAAATTCACTGTTGAAATCAAAAATTCCCAAAAATCAATAAATTTCTAAGATATTCAGATCTCAGGATATGTCAATTCCCTTGAATTTGACATATTCAGAAAATCTACGTAAACAGATTCATTAATACATAATAACAGTTTCCATCCTCATATAATGAAAATGTCCCCTTTTGACGCCTTCATACATAGGTTACTATTAACCCCTCTCTCAATAGAAAACTATAACGAAGAAATTAAAGTTTTGAAGTCATTAGCGTTGAACAATGGTTACAATACGAATGTAATGGATAATTTAATTTTCAAGAAACAGCATTAAAAAGTTCTAGCTTCTCTTTACCATATTCAGCAAGACAAAGAAAAAAAATTCCATAGCATAGACTTCATACCACAAATAAGTAACAAAATTTGCAATAGAATAAATCAAAATAATATTGATATTATTTGTACAGATTCGAAAAACTTAGGTACTCTTATTCAATAGCAGAGACTCGTGAAATGTGTGAATAAAGCGGTATATACACATTTTACAAAGGTCAGACAGGACAATCTATAATTATAAGATAACATAATAATATAAAACATAACATAAAAAAAGGATATCACATAATAAAATAACATCTGGTTTTTCGGAACATTGTATGAATAACACCCATTTTATAGATTTCAGTAGAACTGAGATTTTACAGGTAGCTAATAAAAGCTGTAGAATGAACCTTTTAGAAAGATTGGTAATTTGTATATCACATGGAAAGAAGCTACCAATCATAAATGAACAACTTCAATTTTAGTTATCAACATTGCTTTTATCTGCAAAAGATTAGGACCAAATTAACACCATATATTTACAGTCTTCAAAATTGTACCTGTTAAGTACCCTACCATTATAATAGCATTTTAAGTTTTGTTCCCTTCAGTTTTGAAAATGGGCTAAACCCTGAAACATATATGTCAATAGACATTAAATAAACAGTGAAACTTAAGCCAAGTTGGTTTTGTTCACTTTTTTAATTTGAAAATGTTTCACCAAGTGATATGCTGATATACGAGAAAACAATATCAATTATTTTAGAAACTTTCGACCTAAATCATATAATGCAGTATATATATAAGTGTCAGATTGAAAGAAATTTGCTTTGGGCTCTTGTTTATTAAACGTACAAGACAAAGACAAACACGAGGCACAATAATATGATACATTGACAGCCCCTTAAGTCACATCACCAGAGTTAGGACCAAAAGTAATGAAAGAGTTAAAAGAACAACTAATTAAAAACAACTACCCGATAAGAGTGACTGCGCCAATAATAAACCAAAGAATACATAGAATTTACAACACAGAAATAACAAGGGAAAAGGAAGAGGATAAAACACCAATACCAATACCATACACAAAAAATTTGCCCTATAAAATCAAAAAAAAATTGAAGCCTCATAATATAAAAGTAGTCCACAAAGCTTATAATCAAATTAAGGAGATTTTTGGCAGACTAAAATCTACAACACCAAATTCCAAGAAGTCTTATTTAGATACTGAATTGTTTCAGCCGTTACTATTTGGTAGTTGATCATAATTAAAACAAATTGTACAAATTACTATGTTTTACTACCAAATATATATTTTTTGGTAGAAAAACAGAGTAATTTCTACAATTTGTTTTAAGTCTTATTTAGTTAACAGTATCCAATGCAAAGACTGTGACAAACAATATATCGGATAAACTTCACAAAGATTACAGGATAGATTAAACGCTCACAAATACACGAAAAATATCAACAATATAAGAAAAACAAATCATCAGGTGAGTATTTAAACTCAGTTTAAATACTCACCTGATGAAGTCATGGTATGACGAAACAATTGTCGTGTAAATCAATAAAATAGCGGAAGTTAACCTTTGTTTTTTTTTTATATTGAAGATGAATTTCCGTCAAGTAAAGGCCGAGACAATCGAAAAATTATCAACGGCACTAAATAAACATAAGAAAACAAAGAAACATGAATTCCACCACTAAGAAACAAACATACTGACAACAGAATCTAAACATAAACAAAGAGAAATATGGGAGATGATACACATACAATCAAACTTAGCAAAAACAGTAAATTGTAGACAGGACGTGAAACAATTGAGACAATTTTATGTACCACTCCTAACAAAACGAACACAATAAAAAGAAGAAAATGGATCCTGCGACATGACATGACAAATACTAAATAGAAAGACTGACTTTTACGCAATAACAAGAAATTGAGAAATTGCGGGAATAAATTAGTCCTACTTTCCTCCCTGAGGAATTCGCTTCATAATGAGCCTATAGCATATATTTTTTCCGAAATTAAATCTTTCAGTTTCGTTTGAAAACAATTTCGATTCAAGAATTATTGTCAAATTCTGCGAATTACCCTTGCTTGGTAACGAAGATTAATATCCTTAGATTAGTTTTTATTTATATTCTGCAGCTAAGGGTCGAGAGTTCGACTTCGAACAGAGATTCATTGAAACTACAGTGGAATATTTCTTGTGATACATTTATATTACTATCTGGAATGTTTAGACAGCCCAGTCTCTGTACACATGTAAAAAGAATTTTTGTTCGATTCAATCAGAAAATGAGAGTCAATTTGGCAATCGCCAAAATCATCACGAACTGCAGGTTTTCTCCAATTGTGATTTTTTTCAAGTTCTCCACCTTTTCTGAATTGAGTATCCAAAAATAATGAGATTTAACGAGAAACTGCTTTCGAAAATTATACAAAATTCACCCCAGTCATAATATTGCCCAAAACGAATGTTGAATACTCTGTATCTCGCTTATGCTTCGAAATCGGGGTATACGCTATAGGACAAAAATGATTCTCCTGTTTTCATCTAGACGACTGTATGTATTTGTCCAGTTTATGATGAAATACCTTGTATATATATATATATATATATATATATTTTTTTAAATGAATCAACCTTTCTAGGACAAAAAGTCAAGCAACAAACAATGCACATGAAATTTTTATTTTCGAATAAATTTTTTAATTTGGAAAACGTGGAGGCATCAAGAAGTCCTGATTGAAAATATTTCCAGGGTTGATTTTCTTACCCCTTAATGATAACATTTCGGAATTCCAAAAACTGTTGAAAAGGGACATTTTCCCATTCTATTTGAATTGAACTATCAAAATATAACGCACATATCTATCCGAATCATGAAGAGTTGGAGCGAAAACTCATGTGGATAGTTAGGATTTTGACCATGAAGGTTCATTAATATTTCAATTTGGAAATTAACTTCACACTATTAAAAATAATGAATTCGTTTCAAAAATTTATTTTCTGTTAGTTATCGAAAATTGTTGTTTTCTTCTCGAATAGAAGTCAAGGAGCTAATCTGACAGCTGCGGAGATATCAACAGGTACTCAAACTAGCTACACCAAGCCTAATATAAATAATAGGCCCTTGAACTATCAAACTTTCCCCTTCTTTCTTCTAAAAATGCCGAACTCCCATTAATATCTGTCAAAACAGCGAAGGTATACAGACCGA
The DNA here is from genome assembly GCA_034642435.1 of Megalocaria dilatata. Classification (NCBI taxonomy): domain Eukaryota; kingdom Metazoa; phylum Arthropoda; class Insecta; order Coleoptera; family Coccinellidae; genus Megalocaria; species Megalocaria dilatata. Next base: position 81,849,075 of record CM067855.1, on the reverse strand, counting down.
CAAAGGGGCTCTTCACGTGTCTTCCATAAACAGAAACCTCATCTACATATTATTTTCACAAACATACGGCGCACCCACCCCCGCAATTTCATTGGTACAGTCAAACTTTATTCCGCACTCATCTGCCGTTTCGTATATCGAATTTTAAACGATTCGAATTTGACAGGACGTCAACAGCATCGGTCGCACTAACTTTCAGCTGCAGGAAACTGTCGATGCATGCGAAATACAAACACACGTGCTCCATCCGGGACATGTGTACCTGGCAATTAACGTCGAGCGAATAATGGCAGTCCCAAAATATCTTTCTGATAATATTTGCTCTTCCAGAAATTTTGTGAAAATGTTGTTTTCATTTGTAGACAGTCTTATGGTATTTATAATTAGTTTAAACTTAAATTTGATGGTTTTTCAATTACTGCGGATTAAATTCAGTGGGAAAGGAAAAAATTTTTAATTTGAAATAATTCGTATTGCTCCATAAATTTTTGTTGCATTATGGCTACAGTTGTAAGAACAATTGTTCAATAAATTTATAATTTACTTCAAAATTATATTCCGATATTGTTATATTATTACAATTATTATAGTTAATATTTAGTGGAGGAGTTAATTTTAAGTTAGGAAATATTCAAATTCGTCCCATAAATTTTCGTTACATTGTGGCTACAGTTGTAAGAACAATTGTTCCCTAAATTTATAATTTACTTCAAAATTATATTTCGATATTGCTATATTGTTTCTTGATTTTTCTTGAATGGAATTAAAATGATGTTTTAAATTCAAAACAAAATATTTTCTTCGACAGTAAACATCCCATTAAATTTATTGTTGATTGGTCTTTCTCATGTCGTAATACAATTTAATTTTTCTTTGAGATTATAGTTCCGATGCTGGAATTCAATATTTTGAAATGGTAAGATAGTTCAGTACAGCGCAAATTCAATACTGAGCTTTCATATTCTGCAGGATTTTGGAAGTTTAACATTTCTGTATGAAAATTATTTTGCATCCATTTTCTTCTGATTGATCATTTTTTATGTTATTCCCCTATCAAAAATTTTGTTCTAAATTTATCTCCACATTTTCATTTGTTTTTTGAAATAATATATATTAAATTTTTTTTCTTTCCATTTTAGAATACATTATTTTTCCTTGATATTTGCATTTTTCTTAATTAAATTTTCAATTATTTTTTGGAAATTCTTAACCAGATTTTCCTTTTCACTCTGCCTATTATATTTATGCAAATTTTTTTTCAGTTATCACAATAATTAATATGTTCCTTTAATACAAAATACCATCGTGTCCTGACATGAGCCGCTTTCTAAAGTTTATTTATTGAATTATTTTCTAATTCTAAAAATTAAACATTTTAAATGTAGTGACAGTATAATTCATCACATATTTTTTTGTTCATATTATTTTTTCTTACTTTTTATAATATAATTAATAAAGTAAATGAAAGCACTTGGCTTGAGTTTCACTGTTTATTTCATGTCTGTTGACATATATGTTTCGGGTTTGTAACCCATTTTTAACACTGAAAAGAACAGAACAGATACTTTTTATAATAGTGGGGTAGATAACAAGTAGGATTTTGAAAAGTGTAAAAGCACAGTGTTTTTATTCATTTTATTGATTTAAAAATGTTTCACCAAGTGATAAGTGAGAAAGCAATATAATTGTATAATATATTCTATCTTTTCAATTTTATCAGTTAGCTTTCTTCAGAGAATTACATATCACCTAATTTCCATTGATTACTTAATGATATTATAACATTACATTAAACGTGACTCTTTACAGATAAATTATAATAAACATAACACAGGTCTCCTTTGAAATCCTTCGGAGAATGAGTATTATTGACATATTCTAGTTTGAATGAACTTTTTCAAATGTCTATGTGGATTTAACATTGGAAATTTGATTTATATCATTGTTCAAACTTCATTTGACAAAATTTTATATTTATTATTAATTTTTAAATATCGCAGAAAATAGCTGGAATTAGTTTTCCGCAACCTCTACAGATTCGAATCTAAATAAATCTCATAAGAACATTTTGAATTAATTTTTTTAAAAACATGTCCTAAATAACACTGTATCACTTTATTGACATATATATTATCAACACATGTGGTGGAAATTAACTAATAAAAAATCAAAATAAGTATGAAATTATTCAGACATCACCTCAAACATAATTGTTTCGATTGGATGTTAAAAAATCTATCACCAAAAAATGTTCAACATAAAATTCAAAAAGCCCTTCCTTAATTTTTTTATTTTCCTTTTTGGAGAATAAAAAGCACATTCTTCAGAGAATGAACATGATAAATTCGGACCCAAATCTCTTCAGCAGAGAAATAAACGAAATAATCATTGAAAATATATAAAAATACTTTGCTTCACCAGACATTACTGCAACAACTAACCAATTTTTGAATAAGCAAGGGCGATACGAAGATTAGGTTATAACACATTTAAAAAAAATTTTATCCTGAATGTTTTGATGAGATTTATTGAGATTTAAATCTGTAAAGGTTCCGGAGAGTTAATTCCAGCTATTTTCTTTGATATTCAAATACTTCTTCATAGTGAATTTTCAATATATATAAATGTATCATAAATAATAATAATAAATAAATAAGCTTCTCCAGCTTGTGCGAAATAAGAGTTCAGTAGTATTCTGTGTAGACTTTGTTACTAAGATCTTACGCATTTTAGATCTTTCATTTTCGACCCAACGGTGAAATAGTGGCCGATACCCGACCAACTGAAAAATTTCTTTCACACCAGGATTTGAACCCGCGACCTTTCGGTTACGAGACCCAAGCTCTTAAAACTGAGCTGTCAGATGTTGCTGTGTTGAGATTAATATTTTAATAATAAATTCCCAATCAGAATAGTATTTCTTATAGAAGGAATTGTAGCGAACAACTTCTTCTCTCCTCGTCCAGAAACCTGCCTTGCTCTGCCTTAGTTTGACCGGCGTACCGATGAAGGACCGAACCAGTCAACAGCTTCGTGGCAAACCGTCCCCGCCAGGTTCAAATAGGGCAAGGCACTGCGTTTGAAGATCAGCGTTCCAAGCGGACGCATGGTTACCGGCGTCACAGGCAGAGCCTGCGCATCACGCCTTGTCTGATGAGTTTCAGATGCGCATGCTCAGAAACGAAACGCCGTCTCCCGAACTAAGAGGTTGAAGCTCCCTCGCAACATCCGCATTACCATTCGAGAGCTTCAGAATAATGAAACATTTAACTGAGACTCACTGAATTGAGATTTTAATGATAATCGGCTACGGGTATAATTACAACAGTCAAGTTAAAGTGGCAAACGTATTGAATCAGAGGTATTCTCAGTTGTCTAATGATTCACAAAGTACTGTGTCTAAAATTCAACAATTGAGAGAACTTGGAAAGGTCAAACCATCAAAAAGAAAACCGCATTTCGTTGAAGATACTGTGGATTTGAATATTTGGTTAGATGTTGCAGAGGATCCAACGACAAATACAAGTTAAATTGCCCGTGAGTTCGTACACTTTAAAATGACCCGTAAGTCTTTCAACTGTAATAAGTTGTCTCCACAAAGAAATTCTTCATCCATATGAAATGACTTTTGTGCAGGAGTTAACAGAAGACAAACCAGATCGTAGAGTACATTTCTACGAAATAATGATGAATTAACTGGACAGAAATTAAATAGCTGTTGGTACAATCCTTTTTTCTGATGAATCAACATTTATATTGAACGGGGAGGTAGACCGACAAAATTGTAGATATTGGTCAGCGGAAAATCCTCAGTGGATGCGTCAGACACATACGCAGTATCTTCAAACGGTAAACGTTTGGGCATGTATTATAGGTGACCATATTCTAGGTCCTATATTTATAGATAGGACTTTCCAGCCTGAAAAATATTTGAGTTCGATTAGAGACGAATTTGCTCCTGCGTTAGTCAACTTATTTCCTAATGTAATAGATCCAAGCGTAACGAATGAAAATATCTGGTTCCAGCAGGATGGAGCCCCACCCCATTATGCTTCAATGTTCAGTACTTACTTAAACGCAATCTTCCTCAATAAATGGATTGGACGAAGAGGTACTGATAAGTGGCCAGCTAGATCGCCAAACCTTACGCCGTTGGATTTTTTCTGTGGAGTTATCTCAAAAACAAAGTTTATGCAACACAGCCGACCAGCACCGCAGACCTCAGAGATAGGATAACTACAGAAATGCGGAATATTTCAACCTTAAACAAAGTAATGAACGAGTTTCATAGGAGACTTTGTTATTGCCAACAACGAGAGGGGCAACATTTTGAGCACATATTTCAATATAATCAATTAAATCATGTTATTGAATTATTCACCTTCTTGTTGGGTCGGAAATCATTAGTGCTGTGACCTAAGATCGCAGTAAGTAAGCCTACCCAGAACATAACTGAACTCCTAACACGTACACGCTGAAAAAGCTTCTGAGGGAACTTCACAAAAGATCTAGCAGTATAAGGATTGTTAAATAAAATTATAAATACTTACGAAATTTCATCCGGATTTATTCATCACAGACCAAACAAGGTAAAGTTCCTTGAAATCATGTTACGAAGGAGCTTTAAAATGGTATATTACGCAACGAACACAAAATGATGCACATTTTGCACAAGTTTGAGTTTGCGACACGTGCCGAAAAGAAGTGTTGCAATTTAAATGAGTGCAAAATTGCTATTTTGTGTGAGATACATACTATACATTTTCTACGACAACGACCATTTTAAAAACACACAAAAATAAATATACAAATTCGATTTTGCGTTTCGACCTCCTTCGCACCCCAGAAATACGTTATAAGTCAGGTAGTACACTTTCTTGGAAGTGTCCGGTAATTAACTTAGTGAAATTTGAATATTAAAACAAATTGAAATATGTTTATCTTCTACAATTTTAATTTCAAAAAAATTTTTATTCAAAAAACTTTTAGAAATAAATTTATGTCTAACAAGCACCGCTTACATTTAATAGACGTATATAATCAAAACTCAATATATAATGTCAAATGGAATAAATAACCCAACAGATATACGAAAGTAATTAAAATTAATAAATAAATATTTAAAGGAGACAAAATTTTGTTTCTGGTCTTACCTTTAAAAACACCAATTGCCTTTTAAAAACATGAACACACTTAAAGGACTTCTCAAAGAATATAATTTATTTGAAATATTTAATATATTTAAATATTCGAATAAATTATTCCAAAAATCTCTAAAAAAGACGGGATTATCTAGAATTATATTTGTTTTTTGAAGAAATAATTTATTCGAATATTTAAATATATTAAATATTTCAAATAAATTATATTCTTTGAGAAGTCCTTTAAGTGTGTTCATGTTTTTAAAAGGCAATTGGTGTTTTTAAAGGTAAGACCAGAAACAAAATTTTGTCTCCTTTGAATATTTATTTATTAATTTTAATTACTTTCGTATATCTGTTGCGTTATTTATTCCATTTGACATTATATATTGAGTTTTGATTATACACGTCTATTAAATGTAAGCGGTGCTTGTTAGACATAAATTTATTTCTAAAAGTTTTTTGAATAAAAATTTTTTTGAAATTAAAATTGTAAAAGATAAAACATATTTCAATTTGTTTTAATATTCAAATTTTGTTATATTTCTTCTATCAAGTAAAAGGCCTTTCTATTTTATTTTATATATAATATATAAATTATATTTTGGCTTCAATAAATCCCATTATAGAATGTCAATGAATTTAAATAAACCTTAAAATAACTCACACTGTTCTTAGATTTTGTTAGAACATAGATCAATCTTGAATTATATAGTTGATCTGTATTTTGAAGCTTAAGTCTTTTAACACGTGAGTGATATAGGTTATGTTTTTGATTTTGATATTTGGAATGTTAAAAGAGGACTGAAGACGGGATTATCTAGAATTATATTTGTTTTTTGAAGATATAGTGCACATTTTTTCTGAGATTTTTGAAATAATTTATTCGAATATTCAAATATATTAAATATTTCAAATAAATTATATTCTTTGAGAAGTCCTGTAAGTGTGTTCATGTTTTTAAAAGGCAATTGGTGTTTTTAAAGGTTAGACCAGAAACAAAATTTTGTCTCTTTTAAATAATTATTCATTAATTTTAATTACTTTCGTATATCTGTTGGGTTATTTATTCCATTTGACATTATATATTGAGTTTTGATTATATACGTCTATTAAATGTTAGACATAAATTTATTTCTAAAAGATTTTTGAATAAAAATTTTTTTGAAATTAAAATTGTAGAAGATAAACATATTTCAATTTGTTTTAGTATTCAAATTTTGTTATATTTCTTCTATCAAGTAAAAGGCCTTTCTATTTTATTAATTAACTTAGTGTTGTTGAATTTGCTGTTTCTCTTATGCCTGAAGGTATCAATTCCAAGTCACTTTTACTATTACTTTTCATATTAGTTATCTAATATCTTGAAAACAACAACAAAATTATTTGCACAAACTGTGACCAACTGATGAAATTTATCTTTCGGCGTCCTATCGCAGCACTGTGTTCTGTGGTTCTATTCTATAAGCTACTGCAGTATTTGTTATCAAAAATAGCAGATCGATTACGGAAAATTCCATTTCGCATTTGTTGCCTATCAACCAGTGCAAAATGAAATTCAGTACAAAATGTAGCTTATTATGATTCAATTTACTTTCTCGATATGAACATTTTTCGATGTTGTCGTAGAAAATATATAAAAAGATACAGACTGCTCCATTTGAAATGAGGGTGACGGACTATGCTGGACTTGCGCAAATCACCCTGTATATTTAAAATTATGTTTAAAAAGAGCAATATTGAATTTGAAAGCTGACATGTCCCAGTGTTTCTTTTTAACATAAGAACAAAAATAATTTTATTTCATAAGTGGTTTCCACACTGTAGATATTAGGACTTTTAAGAACCTCAATATCAAATTTGATTACCATGATACAATAGAAAGTTACACCAACCAAAGTTGTAGAAACTTTCCATGAATTATTGATAGGTTTCAGTATAAATGAAGAATGGGTGGGTTTGTTGCAGGACTATCGAATCCAGATCAAGACCTAAGTAACATTTTTGGGCTGAAGCATATTATATTGCTTGTAACATAATCAACCACTCGGTCACATCTTGTAATTTAAAGACTCCATATGAAATGTGGCACAACAAAAGGCCAGACATTAGTCATATAAGAGTGTTCGGAAGTATTGCAGTGAGTCATATCCCCAAAATATAAAGAAGTAAATGGAATAAAAAGGCTGTCAAATACATTTTTCTAGGATTTGGTGAGCAAACTAAAGGATATCGACTTCATAATGAAAACAGCATGAAAGTTTTTATCAGTCGAGAGGTCACAATAATGAAGAGCTTGAGAAAGTGTTCTATCGGTGTAGAAATCGAAGATAGAGAGGTGTCAGATCCAGTGGGATCTCCTCGCCAGAAGTAAAAAAAGAAGTAGACTCTAAAGGTAACTCCATTATATTAGTTATATTAGTAAACTCAATGTTTAAGAACATAAAACTCCTGAAGTTACGACTCAAGAATAACTGAGCAGATCTCAATTGCCTAGAAAACCAAAGGTGTTACATATGCATGTGGGTAATATGTTAATGTAATTGATGAGCCAAAGAAAATCACAGAAGATATTGGGAGTTCCGAAGGATATTTTTGAAAGTGTCATAGATGAAGAACTGCAGTCTTTCGAAGTAAGCCAAGCATGGGATCTAGTTGACTTGAAAGTAGATACCACTGTAATCGGTTATAGATGGGTATTTAAGAGAAAAATCAATACCGATGAATAAATGAAATGTCAAGCCAGATTGATTGCTAAGGAGTTCGCACAAAATTATGGGATTGATCGCAATAAAACATCCTCCAGTAGTAAGATATTTCACTCTCAGAATTCTATTTTCTTCAACTATAAAATTGAACTCACAATTGAAGCATTCATACGCAAGAACAGAATTTCTAGATGTTATTTGCCCGATACAGTTTTTATGAAAATACCTGATGGTTTTGAATATCTCAAGTGAAACAAAGGTACAGTTTTGAAGCTAAATAAGGCAATATATGGTCTTAGATAATATACAAAATATTGGAACGATAGGATTTACTCAGTGATATTAGGTTGAGGACGTACTGACTCTTATCAGGAACTGAAGGATCATACGAGTGACAGAATGCCTCATAGATTGTATAAATTACATCACGGTATTTACCCGCCTATTTCTGTGACAAAACATTATGTGGCACGGTAACTTGGCGCATGTAAGAAAGAGGAGGACCCTCTAATAGCGTCCTCATTGTATTTTGAAGCGGCATATTGTATACTTTCTCTCGGTGCCCGGTTGTTGTTTGTTGTATTTGTATTATTATTTATTTGTGTTGTTCATGGTACTCACAGTACCTAATATGTAACTGATTTGCATGTAAATTTGTGTGATTCCTGGTTACCTATTTCTTTGTTTTCTTGTATTGTAACGTTCATTAACACACTCACGTGATGGGGAACTGTATCTATTCTATAATGTCCTAGTCAGTTTGTATTACATAATCACCATATGCATGCGCCCGCTCACTTTGAGAGATTGTATTGCTGGTGAAAGCTGACGTAAATCATTGAGTGATTGCTAGATCATTGTTTCGAGGTATTGTGATATCCCCAGGATCAGTATGCGTGACCCTACAGGTAGTGTTCGGTTCGTTATTTAGAAATATCTCAGCCTTCCTGGACCTTAGCCACCCCGAGGAAGCCAGATACTGTCCATACACTCTGTATAATACTGGATAATTTAGAGTCCTTCGGATAATACGGAATAGCTGAGAACCATGTTTATTTTATTGAATGTGAAATTAATTTCATAGTTCCAACTTTAGTTTCTTTATTTATTGGGCCCAGGAATACAGACCGATAAAAGACCTCTATATTATCCACATCGGGTTTGTTCTGTATATGCTTTGTTAGGGTTTCCTTACGCCACTTTAGAAACAGCGCTGTTAATTTTTTACCCAACATCGAATGGTTGGGTGGTCCCCTGAAGCCAGAAGATTTCTTTCCTTGTCCGTGGTTCGAACGCTCAAGCTCACGATTATGAGTCAAATGTCTGAGCTACAAGACTACCGCCGACAATTTTTTCATGTTTTCGGATAATGTTGTAGGAATGAAGAATTCAATAGAAGATCTGAGTAAGATATTCAGAGTAAAAGATTTGGGTGTCAACAGAGAATGTCTTGGTGTGAAAATTAATGAGAAAGAGGAAGTTATTCTTTATACAAACCAGGATTACCAAATTTTAAATGAATTTAATTTGGTAAAATGTAAAACTATAAAAACTTCCATAGAATGTAGTTGCAATTAAGAGAATGATAATCTTTAAATAAGGTTATTCTAATTTTCACAAATTTTTTTTTACAAATTACAATAACCTTATTTAATATGGATTTTCACCAAGTAAGGACTGATTCAATTCAATATTTAAGAGAATGATAACAAACATGTATTTTGCTGTTCTGTCAAGACTAGATATCCCGTTTGGTGTGGGTTATTAAGTCAATTCAATAGGTCTCATAATAAATTACATTGACAGCACGCTAAGCACTGACTGAAATATTTTATTCATTATTATCATCTTTATACTCTACTGTAAAGATTTCTCAGAACTTAGGCGAGCTGGGAGTTCAGTTGTGGTCTGGGTAGGCTTTGTTACTGCTTTCTTGTACAACTTTAGGTCACAGCACTGTTTACTGTACACCCAACAGTGAAATGGTGGCCAACACCCGTCCGACTAGAAAATTTCTTTCCCACCTGAACAGGATTCGAAGCCGGTTACGAGCACTATGCTCTATCACTGAGCTGTCGGCACTCATTCGAAGAGGGTACTATGAAAATTTTCTTGAAATTCTTGAAGAAAAATATGAAACTGGATATTTTTCCCCTTTCAGAAAACAAGCTTATATGGCTTAAGAATAAACATGTTTGCGATTGAAATGTTACTTATCAACTAAACCGAAGATTCTGTTGGTTCGTAGCAATGATAAATTTGTTAAAGATATAGATCTTAGTTAATTTTAGTAAAATGGGGTTATTTTTTAATATTATTATTTGTAAATAACAAAACTTATGTAATAGATACAACTGATCTGTTGAAGAAATGTAATGTTTTGTGGTCGAACGTTGATGTTCATCCTGTGTGAGCTATAATCTTTCTCTTTGAAATATTACTTGAACCAGTAAGCACGTAACCATCAAAGTATACAGTGTATTGCTACTTGAGTTTTTTGTCTACCATTTTCAGCGAGTTTCAACAAATATTTCAGAATATACTTGATGAAATTAAATTGGTAAGTAACGTGATATTATTTTGAATGTTAAGAAAATATCGAAGTATCGAAGTCACAAAAAATAAGTTACTGCACGGTTTTACAGACTAATTAGTCAAGAAAATGAGGAATTTCGGGGGTGGATTAAGTAAAGACCGGAAAAGATGAAAGAAAATAAATATCGAGATGGTGAGCCATCTAGAGTTTTCATTTTAAGTAGTGGTCATTTCTTGTCTGTCACCACTTTTGTCGTTAGTTTTTTGACAGAAAGTTTATTTAATTTTTGACATTAACAAAATGGGTAGACTAACGCTTGAAAAAAAACTGAGACATAACAAATACTTATTTCGAAAGTGTTCAAACTTCTATGATATGATCTCCTGTTAAAGATTCTTCTGTGGAAAAGCCTAGTTTCAAAAATGGTGCTCAGTTAGATGAACACGTTTATTTAATATTTGATGGATTTGGTCTTTACTTGATGGAAATTCATTTTCAACTAGTAATAAATAAAATTAAATTTGTACAAACTTTTTATTCTGGAATAACAATTGTTTCGCCACAGTATGATTTAATCATATTCTACATTTGAACTGATTTTTTTCTATTATTTAAGTTCGCTTCTAAAGAGGATATTCGGTGAATGAAAGTATGTAGATATATTTTTTATTGATTGCTATTTTTCAGCACCTAAACAATATCTGGCCGATGAGAATATGCATTAGAATTTCAAATGCTTTTTCTCGAGAATGTGCCATATATTCGAAAAATAAATAAATTGAGAGATCTTAAATTTCAAGTGGAGTATTCTTTTGTAATGTAATTTGTTACTTATGGATATCCAATCGAAACAGGCTATCTCGGATGATGATGTTTGGTGGACGATCACGGTCGATATTCCATGTTTTTTTTTATTCTTTATTGGTCAATATGAATGGATAATAATAAAATAAAGCAGTGTCTCTAAGACATTTCATTTTATTTGATTTGAAAAAGTTTTCGAGTGATTTTTTTATATGTAATTTATAAAAGTTTCGGAGAATTCATCTAGTTATTGGCTAAAATATTTGAAAAAAGGCTTCCGAGTAATGATCAATTTATAAATGTTACAACTTTGATATTTTTATATATAATATAATATATTTTGAAATATCATATAATATATATTGTTCACGGGACCCCATATAAAAGATTGCAGTAGAATATTATCGTAAGTATGAGTTTTTCGGAAAAACGCCGAGATACGTCATTTTTTATTTGAAGGAGGGCATGATCAGGTTATAAATTCCTGGTTATGCGAACATCCTCCTAAGTAACGTGGTAATCCCAACAAGAATCTTAAATGACAATAGAGGTCATTTTCACGGTTTCCTAATTCTTCTTATGAATATTTTAATATATTTCTGCTTGGCTTTCATTTCGATGTGAAAAACTGAATGGAAGTGATCAATGAAGTGCATAAAGCGGTCGACTTTTTGAAATGATTTTATTAATAAGACGTTAAATTTGCCTACCGTTCTATTCTAAACAGTAACAGTTTCTTGGTTCAACGTTTTCTCTTAAAGCTTATTTTTTCATGTGGTAATTCATTGCATGCTCACACTTTTCTTTAGCGCAGATCTTCAACAGATGTACTATCCTCAACACGACATTCTTCAAATGACCCAACAAATATTTCAGAGATGTGAAATTAGGAGATCTTTGAGGCCAATCAATAGAACCTCTCCTTCCAATCGGTTTCTCGGGAAAATGATAACTCAGAAAGTGACCTAGAGTAGTGTGGGCGAGCACTCCTTTTTGAAAAAATACGTTTTCTATCAGATCATCATGTCCTTGAAGTCCTACGACACTTGGATAGATTAGATCTTTGAGTAAATTGATATAAGATTTATCTTTCAAAATGTCAGGAAGGGAAAAAAGAATACTATTTCTCAAAATTTTAGCCCAGACGTCCATGTTTTCTGGATACAGTGTGTGCTCTTATCTCAGAATATTAGGATTTGAATCATGTCAGTATCTACAGTTATGTACTATGTATGTTGACATTGTCATTCATTTAGGATCATTCGAAATCCTTCCACTTATCTGTTCACAATATTGTAAGTGCCGATCAGTTCTCGGACAAGGTGAATCTTGAAGGTATGGAAATATTGCTTCTTCAAGATTCTGTCAACACTTGTTCAAGAAATTTTGACGCTTCTGCTAATTTTCTCATACTTGACGAAGGATCCAATTCAATATGTCCGAAATCTTAAATTTCTGATGCTTTTTGGGTAACACTGTGATGCTTTGCACGTTTTTGTTGAGAACGTTTACAGTGTTCATTAACTTGGAAATTGAATTTTTCACAAGCCAATCACTTATACTCTTGCCGTTCGTTGATCATCATGAATAAATCAGAAATTGGTTTTTTTTGGAAAAGAAAAAAGGTTTCAGTAGTAAGATTCAAATGATCTTCACGAAATAAGGACTAACTCTTTGACTGTATAAGGAAATAATTTATCTAAGATGTTGATCTGCAATAAGATGTTATATTTCCGAATCAAGAATATATCAATTGAAATGAAATAACAACCTGTATAGAGCATAGAATTGTTACACAGCTGTATGTTACACTGTCTAGATTTCTAGAACTTTGTATTACCATAGCTCATAGTCCTTCTCAATGATTTTTGGTACAATCAGCCAAATTAATTTATTTTAATATGAATATGCTAATTTTTGAGCATTACGACAAATTATGATCTGATTCGAGCATGAGGAAAGTTTATTCTGCGTTGGTAACGTGAAAATATCGAGAATACATTTCTTTACTTGAATTAACTCGCAAAACTATGTCTTGTATGTATTTTGCATACTCCAGATGGCGCTAGTGTATTATTGATATCTTAGAGTCTCTGTATATAGCGAATATAGATACTTGACAGATTTGGAGTCACTAGTATACATTGCACTGATGAAAACCAATCAGTTTGAAACGTGCGCATTTCTGCAATTAGGCCTCTGTGATCTACAAAAACTTGTCAAGTTTGTTTAAGTATAGAATTGTTATGCAGATGTATGTTACACTGTCTGGATTTCTAGAACTTTTTATTACCATAGCTCATACTTGTTTTTAAGGAGTTTTGGAACAGATCAGCAGAATTAATTTATTTCACTATGAATATGCTAATTTTTGAGCATTACGGCAAATTATGGTCTGATTTGAGGATAAGGGAAGTATATTCTGCGTTGGTAACGTGAAAATGTCAAGAATAAATACATTTCTTTACTTGAATTAACTCGCAAAGGTATGTCTTGTAGGTATTTTGCATACGCTAGATGGCGCTAGTGTATTATTAATATCTTGTAGTCTCTGTGCATACCGAATGTAGATATTTGACAGATTTGGAGTCACTAGCACTGACGAAAACCAATCAGCTTGAAACGTGCGCATGTCTGCAATTGTCCTCTGCGATCCACAAAAACTTGTCGAGTTTGTTTGAGTATAGAATTATTATACAGATGTATGTTACAATTTCTCGATTACTAAAATTTTCTAGTACCATATCTCATACTCGTTTTCAATGATTTGTGGTAGAGATCAGCCGAATTAATTTATTTCAATATGAATATGCTAATTTTTTAGCATTAGGGCAAAGTATGGTCTGATTTGAGGATAAAGGAAGTTTGTTTTGCGTTGGTAACGTGAAAATATTGAGAATATATTTCTTTACACGAATTAACTCGCAAAGGTATATCTTGTATGTATTTTGCATACTCTAGATGGCCGTAGTGTATTATTAATATCTTGGAGTCTCGATGTATGGCGAATATAGATACTTGACATATTTGGAGTCACTAGCATACATTGCACTGACAAAAACCAATCAGTTTGAAACGTGCGCAAGTCTGCAATTTGCCTCTGTGACCTACAAAACCTTGTCGAGTTTGTTTGAGTATAGAATTGTTATACAGTTGTATGTTACACTGTCTTGATCACTAAAATTTTCTATTACCATAGCTCAAACTTCTTTTCAATGATTTTTGGTACAGATCAGCCGAATTAATTTTTTTTTGGTCTCACCAAATTCCAATTTCCTTTCGTTATTTAGAATTAATATGACAAGAAAACCATCTAATAAATAATACTAAATTCTCTGCCACAGCAGTGCTTATGTTCATACCCTAGCCTGAACTAGATTTATATTTTATTTTGATATTTGACACATCTGCCAATAAACAGAAATAAATTCTTCAATGAATTCAATTGAATTCAATATGTAAACTTGACAATGCCGAAGTTTGGCGAAACAATGTTCGTTAATGAATTGTGGATGTAATCTTTATTATCAATAATAATGAGTGTGAGCTTTGATAATAGAAAGTTCTAGGAATAGAGATAGTGTAACATATATCTTTATAGATACTGAATTGTTTCAGCCGTTACTATTTGGTAGTTGATCATAATTAAAACAAATTGTAGAAATTACTATGTTTTACTACCGTCTGATGATGGGATAGTTCATTTCCCGAAACTCGAGTCACAAGAAAATGTGTAATATATCTTTTTTGGTAGTAAAACATAATAATTTCTACAATTTGTTTTAATTTTAAATATATCTTTATAACAATTCAATATTCAAACAAACGCGATAACGTTTTGTTTATCACAGGGATAAATTGCAGACATGCGCACGTTTCAAACTTGTTGGTTTTTATCATTGCAATGAATGCCAGCGACTACAAATCTGTCAAGTATCTATATTCGCTATACAAGAGACACTAATATATTAATCATACAATAGCGCCATCTAGAGTATGCAAACATACATACATGACATGCCTTTGCGAAACAATTCAAGTAGAGAAACGTATTCCGTATATTTCCACGATACAAAATGCAACTAGCCCCTGTGATCAACGAAATCTTATTGAGTTTGAGTATAGAATTGTTATACAGATGTCTTTTATACTGTCTCGACTTGTAGAACTTCCTATTGCCATAGCTGACACACCTTATTAAAGATATTTGGTATAGATTAGCTTAATAAATTTATTTAATCTATGTTATTTTATTTGATGCATTTTTCATTAACTGAAGAGATGGATCATAAAACATATATTTAAAGTGTCACTGAATTTATTTAATCTATGTTATTTTATTTGATGCATTTTTCCTTAACTGAAGATATGGATCACAAAGCATATATTTAAAGTGTCACTGAATGTACAAAGAAAGAGCAAATCCATAATTTTCAAGTAATTTTTGACTTCATCTCGTAAAATCCTCATATTCACGAATAAGCCAGTCTAGAGGTCGAAATATTTCTATTGTTGGTCAGTGTGCATGTCCTCGCCCGAAGGCGATTCCTGAATACGACACTGGAGTTCCGAAAATTATGGTCATTTTGATCGTTACAACAAATTCGTTCCTCGTATCTCGAACTATGCACAGCATTCAGCTGGAATTTTCCCGTTGTCAATCAGCATGTTACTCTGCTCTTAATCCACTTAGAAAAATCATCGGTAGTATCGCGGGGAGGTTTCTTTTCATTAAATACTTGTTAGAACCCCCGCTGTGAACACGCGGTATAATGAAACGACAATACGATACGAATACGATGCAAACTTAATTTAAAGTGGCGAGAGCAATCCAATCCCAGAGTCCTGTTGTAAATCGAAATCCGGAAAGTGCGGCCCCCAGATAGATAAATCAGGGTGGAAACGACCGAACCGAAGGGGGACACAGGATTGTGGATTGTACACAGAGGAGATTAGTATCGATTAGTACATACATAATTCTTTGGTAGAAAAATTAATACAAATAACATTTCGAATACACAGAATATAACGATTGTCCAAAAT